>QEPC01001301.1:679284-711425 GCA_003113815.1 Sphenodon punctatus
ATTATTTATTTTAAGCTTGATGTGCATGTAGACTGTGTTTTCTTCCATCCGATGTTAACCCTGGGAACTCCTTGCTGCTGGGTTATGCCATGCCACTGGCCTACCGTCCCCCTGGCTCCGCCTACCATCCCCCTGACTCTGCCTACCGTCTCCCTGACTCTGCCCCTAGGCCCACCGGCCTTACTGCCCCAGTGCCCCTCCAACATCAAAACCCACCAGCCGCCCTTGCGGTGGAACAAATTGTCTAGGGGCAGTGGTGGGCTCTTCTTTGCTGCAGGTTTTCAAACAAAGGCTGAAGAGCCATCGTCGGGGATGCTGTAGCTGTGGATTTCCTGCACTAAGCAGGGAGTTGGACTAGATGACATCTGAGCTACCTTTCAAATCTATGTTTCTATTAATAATCATGAGTGAAATACTTTTCCAGCCTTTTTTCTTATTTTATGTGCTGTTGGTAACATTTCCTTAACAGCATCAGTGGTAGATTTATGAACCAATTCAAGGTCTGCACATGCAACAAGCACGTGAACTAAGCGCACGCCGTGTGTGCACCAAGTTCAGGATCTGTGCGACCAAATGCATGATATTTTCACTTGTAGTGCGCAGAGACACCATCTACCAGCCGGAATGGTGCCAGAACCGTCGGATCTGGATGCGGAACAGTCATCCGCTAGCCAGAATGCTGCTGGGCGCCAGTTAGCACCAGACACAGAGACACCACCTATTAGCTGGAATGGCGCCAGACCCCAGTTAGCGCTGGACACAGAGATGCCGTCCACCAGCCAGAATCACGGCAGGCCACAGTTAGCACTGACACCATGCCATGTGCTTTGGCCTCAGCCTATAAGGAGCCACTCTGGTAACAAAGGGAGATGAATAGGAAGCTCCTAGAGCTTTCTCTTCCCTCTATTAAGGATTGGCAGCTTTTCCTTTTTTGGCCTCTGTTCCGCATCCATCTCCAGTTTCTGGTTCCATGCCTCAGCCTTAGTGTCAAACTCCAATCGCTGGCTCCCTTCTCTGGCCTTAGCCTTCGCACCACTTCTGGTTAATAATAATTTTTAAAATAATAATAATATTTAGATAGCAACCCCCTCCCCCACCTTACATGGCATTCAGAGGCACTTTACAAAAGTACATTAAAAAGTTAAAATAATATAAATAATGCAAAATAGTTTAAAAGTTAGCAAAAATAAAGGGAAAAGGAAGGACAAAGTACATCGAGGGAACCATCTCTGGATCCTAAAAGCACCTGGAGAATAAACAAATTTTCAGGTGGCTTTTAAAGCTAAGGAGGGAGGAACTGAGACAAACATTCAGAGGGAGGGAGTTCCACACCGAGGGGGCCTGCAGCGACAAAATTCCAATTCCCCACCGACTTCAGATGCGATGGCGGAACCACCAAACAGTGGGTAGTTCCTGAGCATAGATACCCATAATTCCTGGTTTCCCTCTCCGACCTCGATTCCGTGCATTCTGCCCCTGTGTATCTGGCTACACTTTGAACTACCTCATGAAAACTGACCCTGGTTTACAACTGACTCCGTGTTTGGACTCACCGTGCCCTGGTGAGTGATTACTTGGAACCTGGGCCATGCTCGTGCTCACATCTGACATGTACCCAGCCTCACGGCTTACAGGTATGTGTGCACATCCTGCACATGGTGCATGCATGCAACCTGCTCTTGGTGAATGCGCAGACCTCAGATTGGGTCCTTAATAAATAAAAATCATCGGTCATGATTCACCAACTATTTACTCCTCTGAGCTTCAATGGGTCTACTCCAGAATAAGTGGTTGGTGGATTGCGCCCCCTGGCCCTGATCCAAGGTTCGTGCATGTGAGTGGTGCACGTATGTAGACTCAACTTACCTTACACAAGCGCACACGTATGATGCCGCGGCCAAAGTTCATTGCTTCCTGATTGTACTGCCACCTGGCGAGGGAAGAAGCATGGCTGGAGACATGGGTGGTGGGGTTAGGCGGTGGTGGACTTCAACTGTGGCACCATAGACAGTAATTGGTTTCAGGACAACTACGGTGGCCTTTATTATACAAGATTAAAGGCCATAGTGGGCCTTTCTTTGGGCATTGAAATGGGCAGAACGTACAGATGCTAGTCCAATAAAAGATATCATTTGACCAACTCTGTCTCCACCTCTTTTGGACCTACACAGCAACCACACTCTCCGACTTCTACATGATGCATCTACTCTAAGGGCTGCAGCTTGTTTTAGTGGCAATCTACTGAATCTTGTTAAATTTTTGTCCATGTAATTATACTGCAGTCCCAAGTTTCTTTCTTTACTAGTTTTTGTGCCAAGGTTCCCTCGTCTTTGAAGTTATGCAAAAAGCCAAAAAGAAAATAAAGTAATAATTTAAAAAAATGTATGCAAAAGGTTAACTCAAATTTATCAACCATCATCGGGTGACCAAAAACCGTAGCGCTGCAATCATGGCTGATAAGACTGGCTGCACTGCAAGGAAATGAAGGGAAAGAGCACCAGTCGGTAAATGAACGTTAACTAGGAGGCAAGTCATTTTGGCCACCCTCCAAAAGACCTAGGTTGCTGTTATTATTCATTCGGTTTCTAATTAGTGGCATTATTGGATTTTTTTCCCCTTTAAGGTTATTGCAGAGTTTGAAGATGGCACTATTGTTCAAATGATCAGACTACATAATTTATTTCCAAAACGCGTTGAATTGCCACAAGCTTTTATCACTGCTTATCTATATTTGAAATAACAAGGTTTAAGCAGGAGTAGGATTTTTTTTTTTTTTTTTTAGAAATTTGATGCAGAAGATTTATTGTCTTATGGATTTAGAGCTATAGGAGTCACAGGGAGAAGGGCATCTCAGATGTGGAGTTTGGGGGTGTTGGGGTTCAGGGTCAGAGCTGGGAGGCACGGCAGGAGGCAAGGCTGAGGGCTAAGACATGACAAGACCAGGAGGGGAACAAGGTGCAACTAGAGGGGAGCAAGGACAAGGATCAAGAGCAGAATGGAGAACAGGAAGGGTGCAGGACAGGAGCAAGACAAGAGCAGGGAAAGACAAGGACTGAAAGCCCAAAGTGGGGGAAAGGAAGGAATGAGTCTTGGGGCATTTTTAGAAGAGACAAAACTCTTGCGAGTAGGCAGTTGAAACCATGATTAAAACTCACGCCTACACATGTGTGAATGACTCTCACATGTGTTATGGGGAAACTTCCGTGTCTTAATCTGGTTTCTGAAACCCCACAACATTGAGGGTTCCAGAATATGCATTCCCAGGCTGTCATGCTCAAGACACGGATTAATGTCTGCACAAAACTCTTGAGAGATCATGCGAGGTTGCATTTTGCTGATCACCATTTTGAAAGCATAGAGAGGCAACTGGAGAAGTGCTCCACTCTGTGGACCACCGCCACCTTTAGGGTGCGTCCAATATCGCTATCTCTCTCTGGGATCCTCAGCAGCGAGGACAGGGAAAATGCGGCTTTACAGGTACCACGTGACATTTTTCACATGCGATAGGAGCGTCTAAACAGCACCCATGTGTATTCTGAGGGGTCCTTGTGATCGCAGGTCATTGCTGCAACCCGTGAATTTCACGCATGTCTAAAAACGCTCAAAGAGCAAGGCAGGTTGAGAACAGGATTTGGAACGGCTTCTTTACAAAGAGAGGCCTGATAGGTTAGGGCTCTTCAGCTTGGAGAAGAGATGACTGAGAGGGGATGTGATAGAGGTTTATAAAATCTTGAGTGCTGTGGAACAAGTAAATAGGGGATATTTATTTACCCTCTCAAGTAGTACTAGAACTAGGGGACACTCCATGAAACTAACTGGTGGAAGATTTAAAACAAATAAAAGGAAGTATTTTTTTTCACTCAACGCACAGTTAAATTATGGAATTTATTGCCAGATGAGGTCGTAAGGGCCAGTAGTATGGCTGGGTTTAAAAAAAGAACCGGAAAAGTTCTTGGAGAATAGACCCATTAATGGCTATTAGCCAAGTAGATTATGAGATGGGAACTTGTTACTCTCAAGAGCAGGGAGTAATCATCAGGGAACAGATTGCCCATTGTGGCTGCTGGTACTTCTCCCATGTGACCGGGACTGGCCGCTGTTGGAGACAGGATGCTCGGCTTCATGGACTATCGGTCTGACCTAGTATGGCATTTCTTATGTTCTTGGGGAGAGATGGTGTGCAGGGCAAGGACAAAAAGTGAAAGTGTTGTTCTTCCAAGCTTCTTATTTCTACCAGCGTGACTTTTATACCTGCTGGGAGCCACACAGGAAGCTGGGAGGCGGGGCATGGGCAAGACAGACAGGAGATGGGGGGGAGGGGAGCGGCTGGTTTAGAGGAAGCGTGGGCCAGTGGTGCTGACGGGCAGGCCACTGCTCCCCAAATCCAGAGGGCAGGAGTTCAAGCCCTCTCCCCTTTTGTCTTAAGGATCTGGGGCCAATTTTCAAGAATGCCCAGAACTGAACTGCTTTTGTTTAGGTATCGGAAGACGTTTTTGGCAGTGAGCCAAACTGAAATTTGGCAAATGGAAAAATGAGAGAAGGAAAGGCTTTTTTTAAAAAAATATCTTTTCAAAATACATGAGTGGATTGTGAAATTTGCTTCCACAGGCTGGTGCTACCAGCAGGAATACAGCAAGATTGAAAGTGGGGGGGAATTGGGTGTCTCTCTGGAAGACAAAAGTTTCAAGATCGATACTAACCGTCAGTGCTATCCTATTGCGGGAAGGGATATTCAAGTCAATCGCTTAACCGTGAGGTTTTCAGAAAGAGGCCGAACAGCCATCTGCCAGGAATGTTGTAGCTGTCGCCATCCTGTATCCAAGCAGGGGGTTGGACTAGATGACAATCGATATTCCTTCCAACTCTACGGGTGTTTTTACATGAGAGCGGCGGCGAGAGGGGGGAAACCTGTGGTGGTTGGTGCATGGGGCAGGTGTGGGAAGTGCTTCACATTGGCAGCTCCCCACTTGGCTGTCCAGTCCACACACCGGCCACCCAGTTACCTCATATTTCAGGAGTATTCTGTTCAGGGACTGGGTGTCGGGTGCGTCGATTACAGGAGCGCAACTCCCCCCACGCACCTACTTCAAACGAGCAGCTTTCCATGTGGATGCTTGGAGCCGTCTCCTTTAAATACACCCTAAAATTCTATGACTATTTGGAATTTGGATGAGACACCTTCATGGGGTTGGGTTACCCCACGTTGCCAGGCTGGAGGAGTCTTGCACCTTCTCTGATGCTCTGAATAGGGCCACTGTTGGGACTAGATGGACTGTGGATCTTATCCAGTCTAGAAACTCCTCTGTTCCCAAGCAACCAAAACACACAAAAACAGGTTAATTTGCACCGAACCTATAAACGGGATTGCAGATGTCGGAAAATCTGGCCCAGAGTGGCAAGTTAAATTTCTTACTCTTAAGTAATCAAAGCGAGGAGCTAATCTTCCCTTTGAGTTTATATCTTTCCAAAATACAGTATTCTCTCCTAACGAGGCAGTATAAATAAATAGTCTAGAAGAAATAGAAAGCAAAGCATAACTGTACCTACTCAACATCTGTTTTCCCTCCGCGAATTATTCTGCATTCCACCTGTCTAACATTTTAGTAAATTAATCATCCTTTAAGTTGAATTTTAAACAGAGGAATGCAAGTTGATGTTCAACCACAGGAATAACAACAACAATAATTATATCAACGGTTACAGAGAGGTAGCGCTTCAAAGCCTCATTGTGTGCGCGTACAGAGAAAAGGTGGCCTTTAACTTTTGGAACAGCACCTCTGTCAAGCAGACAGAGAGAGACGAGCCCCACCCCCTCAACCAATCAGTTCCACCCCTCAGCCAATAAACTCCACCCCCTCACACACTTAAATGCATGCACCCACCCCTCCCAACATGCCCCTCCCAAGGGCATAAATGCACATTTTAAGAGGGCAATTGACAGAGTTGGACTGCACGGCTTGGTCAATCGCCCTTGTCAACAACCAATAAAAGCACCAATCACGTGCCTCTGGGCATTCCCACTTGATCAAAGATGCGCCTGATTTGCATGCACGGCCCCTCGCCCGACCTTCTAAGGACACGTTCCCGAGTGTGTGAAAGCAGCCTCATTCCCATTATCTCCCCACTGTCCACTCAAGCGCTTTTCCTGGGAGACAATTGGGAAAGAGGTGCCTGAGTCGTAAATACTGGAATTTTTGTCTCTCTCTCATGAAAGGAGGGACTTTGGTCCACTTAAATGGGGACAGTGGGATTCAGCACCTAAGAGGGACTGTCTGGAGTGTTGGGAGGTATACATCTTCAGGAGGCTACACGAGGAGCTTAATCTCATGGCTCATTTCATTGAACAGATACCTTGATACAGTTATGCCTTAATTCATTTTTTACTCCTGAACTGTTTACATGTCAACAGCTCTAACCCAAAGTTAATCAGGAGTAGGAAGAGAAATACGTACTCCTGCAAAGCGAGTGCATACACTCACTTTTTAAACTTAGAAGTGATTATAGCATGCCTCCCCCCTCTCGGTATTTGCGTAAGACTGTTTGTCATCACCATTAGGGGGAGATTGTGAAGAAGTAACTACATCCGTTTGCAGCTGCAGCAGCGATGGTACTAAAGGGGAATAGCTATTCTGATTTAATTACACTGAAGTAGTTACTTACTTCGCTTTAATGCTGTACACCAGAACAGGTCCTCCTATTGGCAATTTAAAAACAACAACTTGCGAACATTTTTAAAAAATCATAATTCTGTACCAGAGCCCCAAACACCGTAGATGCATTCTGTATTCTCTTTCTGCCCTGAAAACCCTCCCCACCAAAAAAGATGCCCCCCCCAAACCCATGTCTTTCCCCCTTAAATTATCTTTTTCCCCCCACCAAGAACCAGACCGCCTTCTCTTGTTTGCTCTCAAATTCCGACCCAAGCAAATATGCCAAGCACATGGGCCAATGTTAAAGCGTGTGGGAAATTTCCTTCAGTGCCAAGCCTGCCACTCTGTAGGATACACTAATCAATCACGTAGATGAATTCTAGTTTGTGGTAGAGCCACCGCCACAGTTATCTTACCGGCATATAACTAGGTTTGGAAAGGAGAGATTCCTTTTGAGTACAATGTCAGTTCCATCGCAACCATTCTCCATTTGTTCTAGATACATAAAAGTCTGTACGAACACAAACCAGATCCTGTGCTAGCCCACTCCAAGGTGGACCACACACAGGCCAAGGTGCTTTTGAAGCCTGGAGGGTACAAATCCAGATTCAGTTTCTTTTAAAAGATCTCACGACTCCTGGTGGCTCTTGTAAGGGCATATTAGATTGCCAGCCATTAAAATGCAACGCACCAGCAAATTAAGGACCAATTAGGAAAGAAATATAAGGGCACTAGCAACAAAGAGCTACCAATGCTGCCAAGTTGAATTCCTGGCCCTCTACTTCCATATGCAGGGATTACTCCTAACAGAATTTGGGTTACATTAGTGTTACCAGACCAAAATTTCAAAAATAAAGATTATCATTAATTATTATTATTATTTATATATTTATACCCCACCCTGTCCCAATATTGGCTCAGAAAAGCTTATAAAAACAATAGAATACATTACATATGAAGAGAACCCCCCCAGCCCATTCACTTCATTCTCACCCATGCACCCCCCTTACAAATCCTTCCTACTAATGGCCACTCCCATCTCTTTGACCACACCCACCAGTGACTGCAGCCCTCCCCACTCCCTCCCACTGGGTCCCTAAACATGGCTACCCTTAGGGCCGTGGGAGTTCTAGAGTCCTCCCCTGCCACCTCAGCTCCCTCCCCCACTTTCACCCCCAGAATTCATCTGATGACACTTCACTGGTCTGGTCTGAATGATTCCAGCTTTTAAAACATGGTCTTTTAATGAAGTTCTTGAAGAAAGGATTCTTAGACAAGTCCCGTCGCCGCGTGGCCCTCCTCAGCACGGGGAGCGGCTCGCTAGACGGTGGTTTTTGTCCCTCCCCCAAGACGTTGCTAGGAAGGCTAGTCGGGGGCTCACGGCAAAGCAACGCTGTCCAGCTCTAAGTCTCGCGAGAGGCGGGACTTCGTGGCCGCCATCTTGGATCTCGGCGGGGAATCGCCATTCCGCGCCCAAACAGCAACGTGAGTGCACCCTCCCACCTGCCCTTTATGCACTGTGGGTCGAACTGGTCGTTGAGCTTGTGCTCAAGGCTGGGAAGGAATTTTTGCCTCCTTGCAAAATTGGCACTATGCAGGGTTGGTTTTTTCGTCTTCCTCGCAGTGATAAGTTCTGATTGGATGACGGTGGAAAGGGGAAATGTTAATCTTAATCTGTCGCACCGCAGGGGTCCTGCGAAGTAGTTAAGTTAAAATAGGGATAGTCTGCTGCCAAGTCATCTCCTTAAGAGGTGGTCTCTGAGTGAAAGCTAGAGCATGTCCGGCCAGCGCCACTTCAGAGCCAGGATGAGGGAGACAACCCCTGCCTTAGGACAGAGGCGGTTCAGGGGGAGCATCTCCTCACTCCTTCTTAGGGTCACAGTTGGCATAGGGCCTCCTGATCTGGCTGGGGGCGGCCGGACAGGTGTGACATTGCAGCAGCTATAGTTAGCATTGTTGCGGTACTGAGGAACATCAGACTGCTTAAGATTATTACTAATTATTAATGAGTTAATAGTTAAGGTTGCAGGACTTGAAAGGGCATTGCCCCCTCCCTACCCGACTAAGTTTTAATAAAGTTTTGGTGCGGCCTAGTTTAACCCAAACAATGGTGTCAGTGTCTTCCTTTCGGGGTGTGGGACAATGTAACAGAGTAGGTATTGGAGCTGTGTGTGGAGCTCTCTGTGTGTGTTTGTCTAATTTTGTGTGTGTGTATGATAATGTGTACATACATATTTATTTGGAGAGTGCTGTGCTCTAGCAAGGTAGGGTTGAACTGATTTTTGCATTTAAATATATCTGGTGTTACTGCATGTATTTAGTGCACCCTTTCCCCCTCTGTTCAAGCTCATCTCACCAACTGTCTCTCCGATATTTCCACCTGGATGTCTCAATGCCAACTCAAACTGAACATGGCAAAAACTGAACTCCTTATCTTCCCTTCCAGTCCTTCCTCTCCCTCTTCCCTGTCGATTGCCATTGACTTGGTCTCTATCCTCCCTGTCCCCCAAGCTTGCAGCTTGGGTTTCATCTTCGACTTGCACCTTACTTTCAAACCCTACATTGACTCAGTTGCCAAATCCTGCCACTTCTCCCTCCACAACATTGCCAAGATCCGCCCTTTTCTGTCTGTCTCCTCTGCCAAAACTCTCATCCATGCCCATGCCATCTCACACCTTGACTACTGTAGCCTCCTCATCACTGGCCTTACAGACTCCCACCTTTCTCTGTTCTCTGTTCAAAACTCTGCAGCCAGGATCATCCACCTAGCCCTTAGCTCTGACCACGTGAAACCTCTCCTCTTTCCACTAGCTCCCTCTTCCTGAGTGTATTCTGCACAAGTTCCTCATTTTCACCGACAAAGCCCTTCACAACCTCACTCCCCACTACCTCTCTGGCCTGATCTCCCTCCGAACCCCTACTTGAGCACTCCGCTCCTCCTCCATCCCCTCCCTCACCCCCCCTGCTCTGCCAACCGCCTTCGTCCCTTCTCCCTTGCTGCCCCGCATGCCCAGAACTCCCTCCCTGCCCTCGTGTGCCTTGGCCCCACCCTCCACACCTTCAAGTCCCTCCTCATTACCCACCTCTTCCGCTCTGTCCTTCCTAACTCATGCTAAGCATCCCCATCCAGGATTATCCCCCACCTGTTATCTGCAAATTCCCAATTTACTGTAACCAAGCCAAGAACGTGTACCTGAGCTCTTGCATCCTCATGAATGTCACATCCCTTGTCTCTCCCTCTGTTCCCCCTTCCCTGTCTCCCCTCCCCGTCTTTAGATTGTAAGCTCTCGAGCAGGGAACATGTCTATCTTGTTCTTTGTAAGCACCAGGTACATAGTTGGCGCTATATAAATACTAATAATAATAATATCTACATTTTATAATGTGCATCAGGCAGTGGGTGAATCCACACAACATGTTAACCTGATCTGGGCACCATTACCCCACATTGGGCAGCCTTACCCCATGATGCAGCACATCATATAGTCAGTGGCCTCCAGATGTTTACCCTGTCCTGGGGCAGGAAGCTGGTTGCCATGTGCTGCATCCACCAGGGAAGGCCAGGGACGCAGCGTTGCCCAATATTGGGTAACGCTATCTGGATTGGGTTAAGGGGCTGACTCCCGTGATGAGGCATTATATTGCCTCCCAACATAGTGATGCCCATGCAATACAGTTTGTGTTGATTCTCAGTCCAATCCTAAACCTTGCATGGTGTGGAAAAAGCTGTGCACAATCCGCTCACAATCCCCAGTTAGGAAACGAGACTTGTGTGCAACCCACACACAACCTGCATGACCATGATCATAAGTTTAGGATTGGGCCCTTAGTCTGGAGTAGTACTGAAATGAATATCTGTGGTGAACAACATATCTGGTCATTTCACCTGATTTGAACTGTATCTGCCAAAATGGACAATGACTGTTATTTGGGTCCATTCTCACCAGAAATGTTTCAGGTTTTTGGGTTGCTGGCTGTCCGGATATGCAACTGTTTGGTGACTTCATTTCAGATGTTTTTGTATGTGCAAGTAGCTGAAAATGAAGTAAACAAATAACCCAACATCCAGACAGATAAATAATTGAATATCCGAAAAACAAACAAAAAAACCCAAAGAACAAAAGCAAAAAACCAGATATACAAATATCCTCTTCAGCTGCAGATTCAAAAGGCCACCAGAAAAGTGAATATATCCACAAATGCAAAATCCACTATTCCCTTTGGCACTGGTTCCATCTGCTTACAATGCCCTGTGAAATTTTCTACCTAAATTTTGCAATATTTTCCATGGGTCCACATTTTAAACATTTCTATTCCCCCTCATAATTTGCAGCATGATCATTTGATGCTAAGTGGCATGAAAAGTACATGAACGAGGAATACTGGAAGATTAACTGTAAAGGAAGATACAGGTCTAGTCTAGAGCTAAAATGAGTACCCGCAAAAACGGGTACACCTGTCAAATTTCTGGTACCTGAATTGACCCGACAACACTGGATATGGATCAGTATCCGATTGTGACCCGATGTCCTGGAATGTCAACTTACGGTCCTGGAATGTTGACTTCTGGTACTGACTTTTCGATTTTCAACTCTTATTAATTGATTTTCTGTCCTGGAACATCAACTTCTGGTCCCGTTTTTTAAAATTTCCATCCTGATTTTTCAGGTTTCTGACCCGATATATCAATTGGTAATCAGGAAATGTCAAAAATTGGTACTGGAAGTTACCAACTTTCAGGTTGTTTGGATATCCATTGGGTACCCGAAACGGTACCTGAAAATGTGGGTATTACCTGTGGGTACTAAATTAAGTACCTGCTTCAGCTTTACTTCTGCCTTTGGGCAGCAATAATTGAGGATTGCTAAATCAGTACCAAAAATCAAACATGGATTATCCCCTTCTAGCAAGCCTTGTACTCTCCTTTGTATATTCTCCCTTTATGCAAAAGTGAAGTCCGTTAACTAGATCTGGACTAGTTAATGGAGTTCTTAATTGGATTCACTAGTTCATGGTGTAATGGCTAAGTGTGCAATACATGGTCTGGGAGGTAGGGGGGAACACCGATGGGAATCCTGGTTCAAGTCTCGACTTAGCCAGAAAACTCACTGGGTGATCTTGGACCAGCCACTATTTTCTCTCTGCCTAACCTACCTCACAAGGCTGTTGTGAGGATTAAAAGTTGTGTTTATTAGTTATATGTAAAGATCTCTGGCTCCGAGTGCCATGGCCGGGGGGCGCTACGTAAAAACAAAGATTTATTATTAATTATTATTATTATTCAGCTTGTTGACTTATGTTCTTAATTCAACAGCATCGAAAAGCAGATGCTATCCATGCACATAATTCTTATTCGATAAGACTGGCTTAGACCTTCAGAGGAAGTAAAATATGCAATGTGTTCATATTATCAAGCTTGTGGCAGAGAACCTAGAGATACAATTTAAAGCATTTTACCTCGGTTCAGCAAAGCACTGAATGATGCTGGTGAAATGGAGGTGGGGGAGGAGAGAAGGAAAGCCAAAATAAGAAACCCGTAATCCTGATCGGCACACCATGTCATAGCAGCTTAACTCAGGTTGACAATGCATGTTAACAGGTGCAAATTTTTGCATGTTATTCAAAAGGTGTTACCGAATACATGCTAAAATGTTCATGGGGATAGGCTTCAGCATGACTAAACATGTGTTAAGAGATTGAAGTAAACACTATGGGTACATAACGTCAATGGGGGTCTGAATGTGTGTTTTGACCTTGCTAGGACACTGGTTTGGCCCTGTGTTCCCCATGTGGCACTGCTTAGACACACAGCCCAGCTTGGGGTAATTGGTGTTTTGCTGCCCCCCATCTCAGCACACAAGCGCCGCTGCCTCGTTCCCTGTGTTGTACCTGTTACAACACACCACGCAATATCATTAAACACAACACTGGCCACATGTTCAGGCAAAACATGCAAATTGTCCTTGGGATGCAATGGTGTTCACGTCACGTGTTCAATGGGTGGCCAAAGTGGTCAGGGGCGTAGCTACCGTGGCGCAGGGGGGCGCATTTGATCCCGGGCCCTGCTCTCCGGGGGGCCCGCAAAAGCCATGTGGGGCCCGAAAGGAGAATCCGCCCGAGGTTTTTTTTTTTTTTTTGCCGCGGCCCCTGGGCCCCCCCCACCCTGACAGGGGGGCCCTGCGGGGGCAGGTGGCACTGGAGCCCCAGCCAAAAAACCTCACAGCTGTGTGCATTATGGCCCCCCCGGGTGGCCAGCAACACCCACCCAACCCAACCCAGTTCTCCTGCCGCTCAGCTACCCGTCGGAGCCCCTAGCCCCGCCTCCACACACACGCACGCCGTCGCCTGGCCCAACGTCAGAAGTTGCATGCGTCTGCGTGATACAGTCTGCGTTCCCCCAGCGTCGGCGTGTTTGCTTCAGCCCACCACGAGGCAGCCAGGCAGGCAGGCGCTGGCTGGCTCTCGGGGAGGCTGTTCATTTTTGAGGCTCCAGTCCGAGGCGAGGTCAGCAGCACGGCCACGGCGAGTTGATCATCAGACTAGTCACTGTCAGTGAGACTAGTCACTGTCAGTGTCTTCCAAAGGCGAGGCGGTGAGCGGAGCAGGCTAGCAGCAGCAGCGGAGAATTTTTTTTATAAACTTGAGCGGGGGACGCCGACGGTGAGTGAGAGCCGCCACGCAGCTAAGAGGCTGCAACGCAACAACTTGTCTTGGATAGGTTAGGAGGAGAGGGTCTCTGGCTGGCGGAGGAGAGCTCAGCTTGTAAGGGGGGTCACGCTGGCTCTCAGCCACGACGAGCCATGTGCTGGGTAAGAGGCTAAGTGCAACCAGGGGCGGATTGGCCATTGAATGCACCGGGAGGATTCCCAGTGGGCCGGGGCCCGGGCTGGGGGCCGGTCATGCTGTCTTTTTAAAAATTATTCTTAACAAACCAACCCAAAAAATTGTTGGTCCTGACCCCTGTAGGGTTGGGTTGTGTTGGAGGGGAGGGGGAGGGCTTACCTGTTGTGCGCGCAGGAGCCAGTCACGACTCACTCCACTGGACTCTCGTGGAGAGCGCAGCAGAGCAGCGACAGACACCATCACAGGCGACTTGCGGGGCAGCAGGTGGGGCCTGCCGGGGGGGCTGGGGCCTGCTTGGGAGGGGCCGGCTGGGTTCTCTTTTGGGGCTTCTTTTGGGCGGGGGTGTGTGGCAGCCTGGGCTGATGGGGCCAGGGGAGTTACCCTTGCAGGTGGGGGGATCATAATTATGGGCTGATCCTGGGTCCTCCACAGTTATAACTCCTAGCTTCTGGATTTTGTTTATTTAGAAGCTGTCAGCAGGCCCCACCCCATCCCTTAAGCCCTGCCCCATCCCTTAAGCCCCGCCCACTTTGGGGTTTTGGAGCGCGCGCGTGCTTCGCAGGCACGCGCATAGAGGGCCCATAACTGACACTTGAGCCCGGGCCCTTCTCAACCTTGCTACGCCCCTGAAAGTGGTGTTGGAATTGTTATGGTGTTTACACATAATGGCCAAACAAGTGCTTAGGGGGTTTGACACCTGATCTATGTTATGTCTAAAGATGCCCTATGACCTGCATCCAGGGCTACCATACATGTTTGAACATGTTCTTATTTAGTTTAGATCTATACCCTGCCTTCCCCCTCAGAACCCGAGGTGACTTACAACAGAATTAACAACAAAATTACAAAGCAATAAGGTCCCCTACAAACCCCCAAAATCCTGCAGCAGGGGTGGGCAAAGCAAGACCAAGAGCCACAGAGCAAGATGTTCCTATCGCCGAGAGCCACAACACACATTCCATGGATCACGGTTTTCCCCAATCCCATGGATGAGACAATGCTGCTTCCCCCAACACCCTTCTCACAGCAGAGCTGTGACTCCTGGTGGGTTTGGGTAGCAACAATAGCGGCAAAGGGCACGCTCCCCCCCCCATGGCCCCCGAGAGGTTCCAGTGGTCAAACTGGCAGCTTGGCTTCTCTTGCTCCTGAGGGAGCCACATGAACACCTCTCCCCCACCCCACAGCAGTCACTCTTGCTGAGAGCCGCAGTACAGGTGCCCAAGAGCTGCATGTGGCTCCCAAGCCACCATTTGCCCGATTCTGTCCTGTACTAATCCCCATCCCCACTCCCTGTACCTCTCATACAGAGGAGTTCCCCACCACCCACTTCCCCCTCTCACACCCTGGGGGAGTCTCCCCCCCCAACAATTTCCCAGCTCATACCTTCTGCTCTCAGCAGGGGGGGACGGTTGGCGATACCAATTTTTTTCCCAAGCCACAATTCCCAGCCCAACCCTTCACATTTCCATTAAAACATAGGGTGGTCTGGTGATACAACGCTATTCAGCATTGGATCTATGACGCCAACCACTTCCTGGATGAGATGAGGCCCAGATAACTAAGGGGTGGGACAGAAGGGTCACAGACATGGTGGGGAGGGGAGAAGAAGGGGTGAAGGTAATAATAGGTGCAGCAGGTGCAGCTGCACAAGGACCCCCGAGCTTAGGGAGGGCACACGTGTTTGGACTGAATTTGTACACTGGAGTGTGGAGAGAGAAAAATGAGAGTTGGCTCAGATTCTCGAGACATGGACCCTAGTAATAAAGGAGACAGTGGCAGATGTATTTGCTGTCGGAGTGGAGGGTTCCCAGCCAGGAGCGTATTCTATTTTCCCAGCATGGGGCCATTCTCACCTAGCTACGTCCCTGGAGGAAGGAACTGGGTGGCGGCTCTGAGGTTAGACGGATGAGAAACGGGTGCTATCTGGGGAAGTTAAGGGGCATAGATCAGGGAAGGATTGGGGGGAGCTTTGAGGTATGCTGTTTGAGGGAGAACCTGGTGTAGGACACCAATTAGGCAATGGTGTGGGGGTAGGGATGGGCATTAGGGATTCAGATTAATCCGTAACAGATTAATCTGTACCGAACTGCAAAATACTCTGCCGGTTCTGGATCCAGATTCCCCTACCCCCATCCTCATTCCCCACGGCCGTGGAGTGGCCCTTATCGGTCTCGGAGAGCTTGATTCAAACACCACTGCTGCTGTGAGGGCTCCGGCAACCTCCTTCACCAGGGCACACTCCCTGCTCCCAACTACGCATGTTTAAATGGCCGCCAACCTTAACCAAAATGGTGGAGATGTCATCCTTCTTTTGGACCGTTGCCATTTTGGATAAGGGTGCTATCTATTTTGTGCATGCGCAATCCGGAACAGGAAACGTGCTTCAGTGAGGGAGCTTGTCAGAGCCGGACCTTCAGCAGCAACACTTCAATCAAGCCCTTCGAGGCCGGTAAGTACCCCACCAGGGCCCTGGGGAATGGGGGGGGTGGTATCAGACCCACTGTCCTGGGGCTACGAATGGGAGTATGGATTGCTTTTCCATTGACTTCAATGGGAAACTCTGAATCCATAAAATCTGAATCTGTAGTTAATCCAATTTTTTAAAAATCCAAACCCATAGTTAATAGGAATTCAAAAATTCATCCTATGTTGGGGTGCTATGGGGTTAAGGGGGGAGAGAAGTGGGATGAGAAGGATGTGGGGGGAGATTAGAAGTCCTGGCTGTGGAGGGCTGACATGGTTGCAATGGGGTAGGCAGGGTTTTATTTGTGAGAGGTGGGGTACTGGCTTGGCAGGGCTGGGGCCTACGTACAGGTCTACGTACAGGTACAGGCTATGGCAGGGCGATGATCATGTCCCAGTTATGGTCCCCGATACCAGCAAGGTTTTGTTTCACCACCCATTAAGTATATGGCAGAAAGCCTGGCTGCAAATTCTCTTTTTTCTCCACTCTTTTATAATGAATCACAAAAGCTTGTTCCTGACCCTTCTGTGTGCAGCTTCCTCGCGAGGGAAATAAAAAGCACACTCCTAAATATAGAAGTGTGCAACTGATGCTATTAAGAACAGCAAGATTGTTTACCGTGCTCCTTAGGCGCAGATTTATCACGGTGATCTTAACACATGCGGTGTGTCTTGCACTAGCTGGAACTCGACTGCAAAATGTAATTAAAGCTCTCATAAATATCGGCAGCGATGGCACCTTCTCCTCCTCCCTGCAGCTAACTCCTCAAACCCGTGAGACGACATCATCAGACCTTTTCGGAATACAAACTCAAACGTCGAATTCAGTAGTCAGCGCACACTATTTGGGGGGCTGATAAACCGATCTGCCTGTCTTCAAAGTATAAGAAAAGATACCCTCAAATCTGGCATTCCCTGCTCCTTCATCCCACAATCAGTACGCTATTTCTGTCTGATTCTGTTATTTTCTAATCCCTGAACAGAAATGGGTACTCTTAAAACAAACCCACAGTCATTTGGGGGAAGAGTTTAGTATCCTAAGTGCCAGATTCACTATTCACCTTTCTGCTTCCATCTTATATTGACCCCTCCACACCCTTTGAGGAGGATTATTTGTGCAATCCAGAGCACATGAGAAAAATTATCATCCATTCTGTGAAAACGGCCGGAATATCAAACGACAAAACTCAGCTGCATTCACTGGGCACTTCCAACAATCTTGCAGGCCCTGGAGCAAGGATGGAAAACCTCAGGCCCGGGGGGGCCAAATTCACACCATGGACAGTTTTTATTTGGGCCCTTTCCAGTTCTTGGATCTGACCCCTCAAATCCAGTTCCTACCCTCAAGCACAGAAAGAGTGAACTCGGGGATAGGGAGCAGAGATGAGGGCATGGACACAAAAGGGGTTGGATCTGTGGTACAGATCCATGATCTGGACCCTCCTCTTCCTGAGGGCACCCTTTAAGCACCCCCAGTTTCTATGCGGCCCTTGAAGTTACTACTAGTTTTCAAAGTGGCCCCGGGGAGGGGAAAGGTCTCCTACTGTAAAGGGTCTACAAGGCGTTCCTGAAACACAGAAGTCAAGTTCAGTTAACAGAACAGATGGCCTCACACGGTTTGAGGGAAACAGCTCTGTTGTCAGAAGCAAGAATTAAACAAACATACTGGATTTATATCCAGTCTTATCCCTACACCTCGAGGGCAGCCCACACAAGCAGCTGTTGAGTGCTTTGGGCAGCCGCGATCACCTTACGCCCGCCCTACATTCTCTGCATTGGCGACGTAAAGAGTGACGGATTGACTTTACGATCGTGCTGGCTATAGCGATCTTGGTGATATTCGAGACCGGCTCCTGGAGCCTCACACTGATGAGTATCTGCGCTCAGCAAGCACCTGCTGTTTGGGGATCCTGCCATCGCCTCTGAAGTCTGCGGGCGACTGGATCTTTGCTGTGGCGGGTCCCTCGGTGTGGAACTCGCTCCCTTGCGACGTTCATCTCAGTTCCTCCCCCCCTTACCTTTAAAACGCATCTGAAAACTCATTTATTCCCTAAGAGATTTAGGATCCATTGTCGGTTCCCCTTAATGTCGACTGTTCTCCTTTGTCACCTTCTCCTTTTAAGTGGTTTTCAATTGATTTTATATTGCTTTTTTATTTTTATTTTTGTAAAGCGTTCTGAGTGCCATGTAAAGGCCAAGGTGCGCTACAAAAATAATAAAATTATTATTAATGGTAAAGTATATTAAAATATTAATATATATTATTTATTTAGAACCCACCTTTTCTCCAAGGCTCAGGGCAACTTACAATATATAAAAACCACTTAAAACTTATACAAATCCCCTTTAAAAAACCCACCCCAACTCCCTAAAGCCCCCACCCAACCCTATCCCTGTTCACAAAATGATGGGCCGCTCAAAAAGAAGTCTTACGACACTTTCAGGCTCAGATGAATCTCTAAGAGAAGGGAGTTTCATAATTCATAGATATATTTTTTTAAAACCCAACCAACCCCCAGTCCCCACAATCCCACTCTCTCGCCATGCTAATATTCCACCCTCTCACTAGGGAACCGTGCCATTCTCACCCCACCCCATGCTCCTACCTTCAATCTCACCAGGGTCTGTGTGGCGTTCCAACTCACCTAATCCCATATCCCCCCATTCCTCCGAATTCTCCCTCATTACAACCCCCCCCATAAAACACATGAAAAATACAGGTTAAGACAATCAACCACCTAGTTTCCTGCCCCTTGTTGAAGTCCACATACCCCACACCCCCGGCCACAAACAGCCAGAGACCTTCGGTGTTGGTTTTCAGCAGCTGCCATAAGCAGCTTCTTACAGTAAGCTTCTTGTAACGTAGATTGGGGTGGAGGGTGCGGTAAGATGGCAGCCCAGGTACTCCAGTCAAAGCCCCTCCCCCTTGCAGCACCAGGTCTTGGCGTTCCTGGTGTCCCTCTGACCTTGGCAATTTTTGTGTGTGTTGTGTGTGTGTATTAAATTGACTTCGGAAAGCCCTACATTCATACACGTTTAACAGGCATAGGAGGAGACTGACTTCCCGGGGTTGATTCAGAACAGTGCATGCTACCACCACCACACAGGGCCCCATGGGTTGGTGGGGGCCCTGGCCCAAGTTCCCAACACATGGGGGACATGAATAAACATGAATTTGACCACATGAGTGAGAGAAGCATTGATGTAAAGTACAGACCACAGAGCCTCAAATGCGGGGTACCCCAGCCTGGCGGAGTGGGGCTGTGGCAATTCAGAAGAGTGTAGGAACAAATGTACCCTAAAATTGCACCTGCTTAAAAGCTAGTAAGCCAGCTGAAGTTGTGCCAGGTAGTTAATCCTTCCTTGCTGCAGCAAGTTGGACAAGCTGTCCCTTGAGGTCTTTTCCAGTCCCTCAGAGTTATAAGCTGTAATGCTATGAATTTATAGTGTTGACTTTGTGTTTTGAACGTGACACTGAGGCCATTTTTAGATGAGCGTGGCGGCGCCTGTGCTTGTTTCTCAAAAGACCTGGCACTCCGTTCTATACGTGACGCTGCCGCCGAATACGCGCATGCGCGGGCGATGCGCAGCCATTTCCGGTCGCGTATGACCAGCCTCGATCGTCGACCCGGTCAGTTCGTGGCCCAAAATGGATGCGCATCGCCCGCGCGTGCGCGTATTCGGCGGCAGCGTCATGTGCAGAATGGGCTGCCGGGTCTTTTGAGAAACAAGCGCGGGCGCCGCCGCGCTTGTCTAAAAACAGCCTCAGAAACAACAGCTCTGTTTCGATAGGAACAGTCAGTGATATCCAGGCCGCTAACCGGTCCACGAAGCATCTTATCATTCTGTGACTGGAGTCAAAACAAGTAACCACTACTATCTGGTATCCAGCCGGATATTGTGGTATCCGTTAACCAGTGTTGTATCCAACGGCTATCAGTTTACCACATACTGTTTACTGAATTATGATTTACTACATGACCATTCAATTACTGTTCATTTAAAAAAATATATGTTTTTTTTATAAACTTCCTCTCTCTGTTTGGACTGGTTCAGTTAATGTGGCAAATGTTAATGTGGCAAACGGTAATATCCAGTATTCTGGATTGCCAGTTAACATCTGCAGTTACTGGATAACCACTAAGTTATCCGGAATATCAGTGTAACAGGGTGCTATGATGTCGGGCCCTCTGACTCTTTTCTGCTCTGGAGTCAAAGTCCCTGAGCGTGCTCAGTAGCATTAATACCACTTTAGAGACTAAGGCCATTTGCACATGAGGTGGGAGGAACTGGCATGAGCTGAAATCACACCCAAGGAACTGCGGGAAACTCTGCTTGTGTGTATGCGGTTTTGGCCTATTTCTGGCATGATGTCACTTGTGGATTACAGGGCTGGATTTTTCTGAAATGGGTTAAAACCCCGTGCACATGAGCAGAGCATCCTGTGATTCCCCCAGCACGATTTCGGCTCACACCAGTCTCTCCCCCATCCTGTCTAGTGTGCAAGTGGCCACAGTCCGTAAGCACACTCATCGGACACTAAAGGTACCTCAGGAGGCTAAGTCTCTGAGCAAGCATGCTCAGCTGCCAGTAGCATCTGAGCATGTGCAAGGCTTATAAAAGCTTGGAGCTCAGAGTGATGAGGGTGGCTGTAGGAGCAGGGCTTGCTGAGGCGAGCTCCTGAACACCCAGGACTGATGGAGCTGGACCAGAGATGGACCCATGAGGGGAGCCGCAGTGGGATCCAGCTAGACCCAACAAGATGGAATCAATCTTGTTTATTGATACAAGGACTTTGCACTACTGGTGGCGTAGGCCTGGCTATAGGGATGGCTGGAGGCCTGGACAATTTATACATAAAGGTTTACCCCAAGATCGGGACCTAGAGGTTTGCTTTAAGGTGGAGAACCAGAGGATACGGACCGGCTGGAGCCAGAGTACGGCAAGGGAGACAAGCAAGCTGAGTGTCCCAACGACTCGCCAGCGCCCTCTGGCGCTCTGGGCAACCCCCATGCCACAATCAGATATTAACCATGGATAATTCTTTTTGCTTTCTATATCAGTTCTATCATCACAAGTGATGCTATCGCTCTGGCAGATATGAATGGCATGCGCAGTGCACCACTGAAACCAGTGCTCTGCCCAAAATGGTTTCCCCCTTTCACGCAGGTTAAAACAAAACCACCACTTGAGTATCTTTAGCACTTCATTGTTGTTGTCCTTTGATTTTGTTCAGTGCTGGGTTTGGATGCTCATCAGTAAATCAGTAGATGTTTTAAGCAGTGTGTTGCTGCCAACAGCTGAATGCAATGAATCGAAGCATTGACTGACAAAGTAGTGAAGATAATTCTCCCTTCTCAAAGAAAAATCCTATGGTCCATGCTCTACTTACACTACATTGTTGGTCCCCAACTCATGACTTGTTGCTTCTTCATGACAGCACAATAAACAAATAGGGAGGGAGGGTTGTGTGAGAGAAGATGTGCCTTGGAACCAGTAAGGAAAATGTTCAAATGTAAGAAGCACTCCTGAGGCTCCTGGCAGAAGAAATGCGGGGGTGGTGGTGAAGGGAGGACGAGAAGCATTAGCTGCTGCTGCAGAAAAAAAAAGGGCCATCTAGCCTAGTTTCTTAAAGAGACAGGAACACTAAAAAACAAACCAAAAAAGTACAGAAAACAAAAACCAACAAAAAAGCATTAATTTTTTTAGTTCCTACTTTATTTTTATTTTCTGATTACTTACCCTCTTAGAACATAATCTGTTTGTATGTCTTAACTTTCAAAATGAAGTTTAGCCACACCATAAATCTTGAATTTTGACAGCGACTCGTGACCACAAAAAAGATGGAAGACCACTATATTAAATCACCAGAGCACTACACCACGTAGATAGCTGCGTATGGCCGACACAGTTCCAACAGACAGCAGTTCAGTTTTACAAGAACAGTCTTGGTTTGCTGAGATAGCAAGCCATATTAACTTCAGTACACTGGTTAGGAAGGGCAGTAATTTACATTAGGCTGAAATGAGCACTCTTGAAAATGAGCATGCTTGGAAATGAGCAAACCTGTCGAATTTGGACATTCCGACTTGAAACCACCGAGCTGAGTAGTAAACGTTAAGTCAACCGCGCACCCGTTTTTTGCAATTTTGAGGTTTTGTTTGCTTCTGTTAATTCATTTTTCCTCAATTTCATTCATTTTCATCAGGTACAATGGAAGTGTGCGTGCGTCTTCCTTTGTGCCTCACAAAAAAGAATGGAAATGAATGAAATACATGAAAAAAACCCAACCAACACCCCGGCCCTGTGTGGCCCAAAAGCTTGCTTGCTTCCAGCAACAGTTGGTCCAATAAAAGATATCAAATTGAATTTATTTAATGGCTTAAGCCAAAAAAGTTACAAAATCAAAAATACAATTCAGACAATACACAATGTAACGTACACAGTGTAAAAATACACACACCCTGCATTTTAAAACAAATGCCTTGCTCTTACCAGAGCACACCTTAGCAGGGCTTGGCTCCTGACAAATGTACAAAAATACCTTGCTCTTACCAGAGCACAGCTTGACAGGGCTTAGCTCCGAAGTTATTAATAAAAACTATACTGATCAATAAATACCTTGCGCTTATCAAAGCAAGCACTCCGTGGCAGAACTTGGCTCCTGAAGATTAACAATATATGCCTTACTCTTAACCAAGCCCACTGTGGCAAGGCTTGGCCCCTGGGAAATACACAACAATAGAAGATATCATTCAAACCACTTTGTGTCTGTGTCATTTGGGACCAACATGGCGACCACACTCTATCTCTGGATAAAAATTTCCAGCCAGTGCTAATGCCCTGACATTAGGTGAGGAAACATGGGCATGAGCTTTGACTAACGTACAATGAGAATGAGGATGTACTGCAAGAATTTTTTGAAGTGTAATCATTCTGTACAAGCTATTTGCACCTCCTTTAGTTCAACAAATTCTCCACAGAGGCATGTGAATATTCGTGTTACAGTAGTGCCTAGAGGTCTATGCTGAGATCAGGGCCCCACTGTGCTTGGAGCCATACAAACATGCAGTAGCAGAGCTTATAAAAAACAACGGGAAGGGAACACGGATATCGTAGGAGTGGGAATTCCGGTTCTCCCAAGATCCGATATTGCCAGAATTGGGGTGTATCTGCTTAATTTGATACATCCGATATTTACCTGTACCGACATACCGGATTGTTTACATTGCGGCCATTGAAGTCAATAGCCGCAATGTAAAAAATCCGGTACCGCGGTCAATGTTAAAAATCCGGTATGCCGATACTGGTAAATCCGGTACCAGGGAGATCCGATACCGGTACATCCGGTATTCTCCCCGGTGTCCCACCCCTAATATCCAATATTATGCCCAAGGGCATACAGTGAGTCAATTGCAGAGGCGGAAGTCAGACCAAATCCTCCTGACTCCCAAGGCTGTGCACCAGCCATGGATACTTCCTCTTTACAACAGGAAGGAAAGTTTATAAAATCATGAGTGGTGTGGAACGAGTAAAATAGGGAGTTATTTACCCACTCAAATACTACTAGAACATGAAACTAAATATCAGCAGATTTAAAACAAACAAACAAAAGAAAGCATTTCCCCCCACTTTAGGTGGAATTTCTTGCCAGAGGATGTGGATAAGGCCAGTAGCACAGCTGGGCTTAAAAAAGGATTGGATAGGTTCTTGAAGGATAGGTCCATTAACAGCTATTAGGTTGGGGGACATAATCTCTGATCATTGGGAGCTGGGAACAAGCAACAGGGAATGGGTTGCCCCATTATTACCTGGTGGATATTACTCCAAAGTGACCAAGAGTGGCTACTATCAAAGACAGGATGCTGGACTCAATGGGCCATAGGTCACCTAGTGTGCAGCTTCTTATGAATACTCTGAGTAGCCTTGAAACAAGCTCTATAAAATCAGGTCATTTTCCCTAAGAGAAACAGGCAAGCAGTGCCAGCAAAGAGGTGCAATCCTAACAGATATCAGCCAGGTTGAAACAGGCAGAAGGCTGTTCATGTTCACACACACACAAGCTTCTAGTGATTTAGCTCCATCTGCTTTTTTTTTGTGTAAAGCTAGCTCCAGATAATCAGGCACAGTTCGTGTGTAGACAAGCCCCAGGTATTTTAGTCAACCATGCCTGCGAGATGTTACAAGACTATAGGGCAGAGGTGGGCATAGTTCCCAATCACAAGAGCTGCACACTAACATTTTCATATCACTGAGAGCCACAACAAGCATTGCTTCAGTTGCGGCTTCCCTTGTTCCCAGGGACGGCACCGTGCTGCTTCTCCCACCTCACATCAAAGCTCTGGCTCCCAGGCTGTCTGGTGGGTTTGGGCAGCAGCAATTGTGGCACAGGGCATACCTCCCCTGCCTCCAGGAGGCCCCAGTAACCTAAGGGTGTTAATAGAGAGGCTGGGAGCCCATAGTAACTCTGGGCAGCTCCCACGTTGCCACCTCTTGCAGGTCCTGTGTGGGGAGCACAACGAAGACGCAGGCATCCCTTCCCACTATGGTCTGCCCATGCATTGCCCCCTTGTCGCTCTAGCGATACTCTAGGCTACGACTCTACAGTGTGGAATGCACATGGAGGCAGCGTGCGCCAAGACGCACGGGGCAGCCCCCATTGCCCCAGATTTGCCTGCACAAGGTTCCACATTTCCAGTGATGATGCCATGCGGAACAGTCCCGGGGTGCACATCTGGCCGCCGCCCAATAAGACAGGGACGTGAATCCAGAGCTAATGTGGGGCAATGTGTCGTACATAACGCCCTAAATGGCAGACCAGCATCTCCAAGAAGCAACTACTGGTGAGAGCCGCAGAACCGATGCCCAAGAATTACATGCTGCTTCTGAGCTGCCATCTCTGCTATAGGGCTTAACATCTGCAACCCTATTTGTGAAGAATGGGATGGCATCGAAGATTGGAATGAACCAATAGGCAAGGCCAGTTGAATAATTGTTCTTAGTTCTATCGTTTGGGGTGTGATCCGCTTTTGGATTCAGTCTGTCTTGGGAAACCATTTGCAGATGAAAACAAATTTGATTCTGGGACTAGGGACTGGAAAGAGATTGTTCTCAGTCTGCCCACAACAATACCAGCTGTGAGACAATTATCTTTCCTTCCCTTTTCTTCTGTACCTGCTTCCTTTCTTGTAGTTTCTTCATTTACTGCAATGCCATTGATCTCTACTTTCATTTGTATTGTATTCACTTGATTTCCTTTTGCTATCTGCAGTGATTCAGTACTTTATTGTTGTTGTATTAGAGCTTGAATGAAAGAGAACATTTTCTTCTCGTGAGAAGAAACTCGCAATTTCAGGAACCAGAGCCGAGATCTTGCAAGATCTCGGTCCCGAAGTGAGTTCTTGCGTTATTATTATTATTAATAATAATAATAATAATAATAATAATAATAATAATAATAAACAGTGCATGCAGAAAATGGCCACCAGATCGTTTTGCACATGTCCTTAACACAAAATGACAGTAACTTGATTTGACTCTGAGTTGTATGTGCGCCCAGTTGGATACACTGATGTATGGTTCAAATATTGGAAGTAGGATGGATTTCTGGTCACAACAAAGGCCGTTTTTACATAGGACTGTAAATAGTTCCCCAATCCTAGTAGGATAGGATTGGGGAACAAAACCCGTTACTGTCGGGAGCCCGGGGATGACCCACAGGGAATGGATAGCATGGTGACCTGTTAGGTGCTTCTCCCAGGCCTCTGTGATTGGCCACTGTTCAAGACAGGATGCTGGGCTCGATGGACCGTTGGTCTGATCCAGTATGGCACTTCTTATGTTCTTACATGGATGGAAGAGGGTTGGGGGTGGGTGTTTTGGCGCGGCGGGTGTAGGTGGGTATGTGCCCATTTATATGGACACACACCCACCTACACCCACAGAGCATCCTCTGTTCTGTTGGAGGACTCTGTGGGTGTGCGGTGGGCGCTGGTGGGTGCGCAGCGGGAGCGCACAAGCACGAAAACCCGCACAAACACCCACTGCCCGTGCTGTTTACACAGTCACACACCTACCAAGCACCCATCCCCCACCGGTGGCCGTATACATGGACTGTTCCCACCCCCCCACCGCACACCCACCAGAACACTGAGCGTCCGTGTAAAAACGGCCAAAGAATAAAACTGGTTGTGCAGACTCATTACTTGCTTTAATCTGAACTAACTCTATGGTCCACATGGAAAATGGTTAGAGATTCAGTTTAATTACTAAGTTCATTACTAGTTCATTCAGTCGAGAAAAAACTTCTTTCTTTGCTTTGCGACAAGGAACTGGGGAAAAAAATAAGGACGTGATCTACAAACAAGCTTCCCATCCAGCCTTGAAAAATCTGTCAAGACCGAGGGGAGGAAATGGTCCCCAGCATCTTTCTTTTATCTATTGTCTCCTTTTGTTCTTTATATGCAGTATTCACTATTCAGTAGGAAAGCATTGTATCGCTTGCCGAAATTAATCATGCCCTCTACTGAGTGGCGATCTCATTCCAGCAGCATCTGCAACATCATCCCTCAGAGCATTTCACTGAGTTTAGGGAGTCTGCCAAAATAAAGTAAGAGTCTAAAAAAGTAAATCAATGAGGCAGGGTGAGTAATTGCTGTGCAGGCTCCCTAGAAAGTAACAGCAGTGAAGCTAAGCATCTTAGGTAGAGCTGCTGCCAATTTGAGGGCGCCAGACAGAAAGGGTTAGACAGATAGGGCGCCTGCTGGAGCCCAGAGCTGCGCCATTGACCCACCCCTGCAGACGCCACTTACCCCCATCAGGGCCACATCATACGGACTGGGCGTGCCCCCTAACTACAGTCCACCCACACAGTGCCCCTCCACCAAAGACTGGCAGCTTGCCCTAGCGGCACTCTAGGCCATTACCCATGACTCTATGGTGCTGAACATGACAACAGATCGACAGGCGCAAGGGTGCACCGCAGGTCCCCTCTCCCCCCCGCAACAGATGGGCAGCCGCCCGGTGTTTGGCCGGCTTGCTCTGCATGGCGTGTTCCTGGATCTTGTGGAGGATGCCATGCTGGGCTGCCCCAGAGCAATCCAAGTGGGTTTCGTGTTTTGTATCTGGTGGGCGCCCATCACACAGATCGGTAAACCTGGGGGCAAAGGGGACATACGTGGTCAAGTCTGGAGTTGCCGGCTGTTTTTTTACACCCAAAAAGACCACTTTGGTGGGTACTGGTGTGCATAGAGGAGAAGGGCATCAGCTTCAGGCTGTAGCTTTGGCAGCTGTGATCATTGCTGCTGTCGCCTGCACCAACATCGCTGCCACTGCAAGCCCCTTCAGGGGGGCTAGCCCTCTTGCTCTCTTACCGGGACTATCACCAGGTCCTGGACCCCAGGTGACAATGTTCACCCTTCCCCTGCAGGAGGAAAGGGGTGGGGTCAGGGGTCCCCAGAGGAGGAGGATACTTCTGGGACCGGGGGGTTTAAACAGCGAACTGCTGCCCGGCAGCACCACAAGCTCATGTCGTAGGCTGTGTGCATAAGGGCCATGACAAAGGGCTCTTAGGCATAGCCCTTAGCGGAACCGGGGGGTTGTTGGCTTGTCGGCGTTTGTGGGGTTATGGGGTAGATACAGTTAGAACTATGGCTGCTATTCTTTAGTGAGGCTCATTTTCTGGTGGGTTTTTGCATGGGGGAGTGGGTATTAAGTTTTTGCTTAATGGGTTGAAGGGAGATGGCCTGGCCCCCTGGTGAGAGCAGGGGGTGGGGTAGGGAGTGGGATAGAGGGTATAGGCCCCCCTTGTGAGCAGAGGGAGAGCAGCCTGGTAAAGGAGAGAAGAATACACTTCCCTGTGAAAGGCGGGGGGGTTGGAGGGGGTCATCCTCACCTGCCTGGCGAACCAGCCACAGAAAAGGGAAGACTGGGGGGCCCCTGCCAAGGGGGCATGGCCATAGGGGTCATTATGGGCCGGGGGAATTATGGTCCCTCTGGGGGGGCCTATACGATCTCAGAGGGGGCAAGGTGTTTAATACCTGTCCCCCTCACCACCCCCAGAGCTGGGTGAAATGGTGATTGAGAAGGGAAGGGCCCTGGTCATTTGCTGCTGCTGTTAAACACCAGGTCGGTTGTTAATAAGCCCTTCGTGGTCCGCGACTTGATCCTGGACCAGACGGTCGACCTGGTGTGTATCACAGAGACCTAGCTGGGCACTGAGTCTGGGCCCATTTTGGCTGACCTTGTTCCAGCTGGGTGCTCCGTGCAGCATCTGCTGCAGCCGGAGGAATGGGGTGGTGCTGCCATTGTTTTTAGGGACACTTGGTCTACGTGGAGTTATCCAGTGAAAATGCCATCAGGTACAGAGGGCCTCCACCTCATGGTTGATTTGGTTCATGGAGGCAGATTAGGGTTGAAGCTTGTATACTTTGCACCTTCTTGAACAGCAGCCTCTCTAAAGTTAAAAAAGGAAGCAGGAAGACTAAAAGTCTTCCACTGTGGCTAAATGGGGAGGTGAAGGAGGCTATTAGAGGGGAAAAAAGTCATCCTTTAAGAAATGGAAGGCTAGTCCCAATTAAAATAATACAAAAGAGAATAAACACTGGCAACGTAAATGTAAAGTGCTAATAAGGCAGGCCAAGAGAGATTTTGAAGGGAGGCTTGCTAAAGAGGCAAAAACAAGCAACAAGAACTTTTTCAAATACATCAGAAGCAAGAAGCCTGCTAGGGAGTCAGTTGGGCCATTAGATGACAAGGGAGTAAAAGGGGCGCTCAAGGAGGATAAGGAGATTGCAGAGAAGCTGAACGAGTTCTTTGCGTCGGTCTTCATTGCAGAGAATTTTGGTACCCACGCAGGATCCTTGCGAGCTGTTACATATGATGTTGGAAAATGTTCTAGGGCAAATTGACAAACCGAATACTAACAAGTCACCAGGGCCAGATGGCATTCAACCCAGAGTTCTGAAGGAACTCAAATATGAAATCGCAGACCTACTGTTAGTAATTTATAACCTGCCACTAAAATCTGTCACTGAACCTGAGGACTGGAGGGTGGCAAATGTAACCCCGATATTTAAAAAGGGATCCAGAGGCGATCCTGGAAACTACAGACCAGTAAGCTTGACGTCTGTGCCAGGCAAAATGGTGGAAACCATCATTAAGGACAGAATTACAGGGCATGTTGACAAACATGGCTTAATGGGGAGAGTCAACATGAATTTAGTAAAGGGAAGTCATGCCTCACTAACCTGCTGGAATTCTTTGAGGGTGTAAATAAGCATGTGGACAAGGGAGACCAAGTAGATATAGTGTACTTGGATTTCCAGGAAGCATTTGATAAGGTCCCTCATGAAAGACTCTTGAGAAAATTAAAAAGTCATGGGATAGGAGGTAGTGTCTTACTATCATAAACTGGTTAAAAGATAGAAAGCAAAGGGTTGGACTAAATGGCCAGTTTTTACAATGAAGACATGTAAAAAGTGGTGTGCCTCAGGGATCTGTATTGGGATCGGTGCTGTTTAATGTATTTATTAATGATTTGGAAAAGGGTGTTAAGAATGAAGTGATCAAATTTGCAGGCGACACCAAGTTATTCAAGGTAGTTAAAACACGAGCAGACTGTGAAGAACTGCAACAGGATCTTACGAGACTGGGTGCCTGGGCATCTAAATGGCAAATAAGATTTAATGTGGATAAGTGCAAAGTGATTCACGTAGGAAAAAATAATCCAAACTATGCGTATGTACACAATACTGGGTACTAAGTTAGGAGTTACCACTCAGGAAGAGGATCTGGGTGTGGTTGTGGAAAATACAATGAAATCCACAGCGCAGTGCGCAACAGCAGTCAAAGAAGCGAACAGAATGTTAGGAATTATTCAGAAGGGAATAGAGAATAAAACTGAGGATGTCATACTACCTCTATACAAATTAATGGTGCGACTGCAACTCAACTATTGTCCGCAGTTCTGGTACCCTCATCTCAAAAAAGACATAGCGGAACTAAAGAAGGTACAGAGAAGGACAACAAAAAGGATCAAGGGCATGGAAGGGCTGCCATATGAGGAGAGACTTGGTAGGTTTATATTTCTCTCTTTATTTATTTATTAAACTACCCCACCCCTCCTAAAACAGCTTGTAGGGCCTTACAATAAAAAAGACAATCACATATAAAATATATCCAAAAACAGTTAAAATATATCAAAATACAATATTCAAAGTATTAAACAGGACCCGGGAACTCAATAAAACAATAAATTGGTTAAGGGAGATAAAACCCGCTAACCCCCCCTCCCCCCTCCCCAAAGGCCTGGCCGAACAGCCAGGTTTTACAACTTCACCAGGATGCCAGAAGGCTCGGGGCCAGGCGAGCTTCCTCCGGGAGGGAGTTCCAAAGGCGCGGCCCGGCCACTGAGAATGCCCTCTCCATTGTGGCCCCGCGCTTAACATGGGGGACCTCCAAGACGGCACCCCCAGCGGACCGAAGAAGCCACTCTGGGGTGCGGAGGGCGAGGCGGTCCTTGAGGTACGAGGGGCCCAAACCGTGAAGAGCCTTGTAGATCAACACCAAAACCTTGAACCTGACTCGGCACGCTATCGGCAACCAATGCAGAGTCCAGAGCACAGGTGTTTTGTGCTCCTGACGACCCGTCCCTGAAAGGAGTCAGGCCGCCGCATTCGGGACTGCCTCCACCTGCCGCTCCAGGCGGAGATCCGCATCCAATATCATCCCCCAGACTCCGAACCTGCTGAGCTATAGGAGGGCAAACCCCCCCAATCAGGGGGGCTGACACCTCCCTCGCTCTCCCCACCAACATCACCTCCGTCTTATCGGGGTTGAGCTTCAGTCTGCTCAGCCACATCCATTCCACCACAGCCTCCAAGCACTGGGACAGCAACGAGACAGCACGGTCTGGGTCAGTTGAAAAAGAGAGGTACAGCTGAGTACCGTCAGCATATTTGTGACATCGCACCCCGAACCCTCTCACGATCTCCACCAAGGGCTGCATATATACATTAAATAATAATGGAGGTTGGGGCTTTTCAGTTTGGAGAAGAGACGACTGAGAAGAGATATGATAAAGGTCGATAAAATCATGAGTGGTGTGGAACTAATAAACAAGGAGCAGTTATTTACCATCTCAGCTAGTACTAGAACTAGGGGACACTCCATGAAGCTCATGGGTGGCAAGTATAAAACAAATAAAAGAAAATATTTGTTCACTCAGCATAAAATTGGGTTGTGGAATCTACTGCCAGAGGCTGTGGTAAGGCCCAGTACTATAGCTGAGTTTAAAAGAGGCTTGGACAAGTTTCTGGAAGATACGTCCATTAGCAGCTATTAGCCGGACAGGATCAGGGAACATGACGGGAGCTGGAGGAAAACAACAGGGAATGGATACCTGGTTGTGACCTGTTGCGTGCTTCTCCCAAGCCACCATGATTGGCCACTGTCGGAGACAGGATGCTGGGCTAGATGGATCATTGGTCTGACTCAGTATGGCATTTCTTATGTTCTACTTGCTCTAGCCGATCTGGTGTCAGAGGTCCAAAAGGCTATTGGTCTTAGGGAATTCATCTGTGCCCTTGTCATGGACAGATCATTATCTCCTATGGCCAGTCTCCCGGCACATGTCTGCCCCCAGCAAGGTGTGGAACCTACTTGCATGGTTCACCCCTGGAGATGTATGGAACCAGAGTGGATCTGGAATGCTCTGGGATATACCTATATGATCTCAACGGCTGATCGCTTGATGACCTCGTTGCTCTATGAAACACCTTATTGACTGAGGCCATCAACTGGATGGCTCCCAGGCGTCTGCTTCCCAAGCACAGATGACACAGGGCCCTGTGGTTCATGGAAGACCTGAGGGTATTTTCAGACGTTACGAGATCACGCTCAACCACAGTGAACCATGCTCAACCCCGCGGCGGGGCCAAAGGGCCGTGAACGTCTGTCCGGCGCACGTCAGATGTTCATCACGCTCAATACCCACATGGGGTCAATTTCAAGCATGCTTCCCGGGCTAGCCGGGGGAATATCCCGGGAAGCGTTGTCGAACAGACCTCCACCGGGAACCAAGGAAAAGTAACGTCTGGACGCCAATCCCCGGGCGGAACCAAATGAAACGAGTCCCAGCCGGGGACAAGGCATGCAGCGTCGCTGCCGGGCAACCGGCAACAACAC
>QEPC01001301.1:713595-733556 GCA_003113815.1 Sphenodon punctatus
CCTTCCGGGACAGGGGCCGGCCCAGGACACTGCCGGGGACACGGACAGCGGGGGGGGGGAGGAGAGCTCGCAGAGTTCCGTGGGCCCCAGCGGGCGCTCGCGGGGACGGCCAAGGAAACGAGGGGGGATGGTGGGAAGGGGGGGAGGGATAAGGCGACATGAAAAAAAAGCATTTCCCCACCTCAAATGGAAAAAAAACCCTCCACACTTAGCAACCAACGTTAGAAGATTCAACTAAAAAAAAATCAGTTTTAAAAAAAAAAAAAAAAAAAAAGCACCTGAGAAACTTCCATGCTAAAATCACAGTTAACTACACAGGGCAGCAAGGCTGGAATGCTTTAACCATGAATGGATATCGTGGTATGTATTTTACTATGGAAAAAAGCAGAGTTCCATAAGGAGACTAGAGGCAAAATTGTTAAATATGGACGAAACCATCAGATTTGCAGTAACCAGTCCACAATGACTATTATTATTATTATTATTATTATTATTGAGCATTTGTATAGCGCAAGCAGTGTACTTGGTGCTTTACAATTGCTATTATTATAGATAGGTCCCTGCTCAGTGGGCTTATAATCTAAGATGGACAAGGGTGAGGGGAACACAGGAAGAAAGATAGAGACACTTATTCCCATTTTACAGATAGGGGACTGGGACTGAGACAGAGAAGTAGTGGCTTGCCCAAGGTCACCCAGTGAGTTTATGGCTAGGGCAGGATTCAAACTCTGGCTTCCCGGGTCCAAGTCCAGCACCTTATCCACTACATCACACTGAGCAGTGTCTATATATTATTTGATGGTTTAACCAATTTATTGCATTACTGTATTGTTTATTTATTCATTCCAATTTTATGCCTCCCCCTTTCCATTAAGACCCAGGCTGGCTTACTTAATATAAGAACAGCTAAAATGCCCACATAACCATCCCACCCCCAAGCCCCTTTCCCTAACCTCTCACCCAGTCCCACCCAACCCTATCGCTGCCTGCTCAACTTCTAGCCAAACAAAAACGTCTTGGCTCGCTTCCGTGAGATGAGCATGCTTGGGCTCAGATGCATCTCCAAGGGAAGAGAGTTCCACAATTGTAGGGTTGCCACTGAGAACATCTCTCTGCATGTCCTTCTTATGGAAACCTCCTGGGCAGATGGTTCCTGCAAGAAGGTGCTTCTGGCTGACTCCAGAGGCCGCAACAGAACATGGGGGGAAAAACGGTCTTTCAGATACTTGGGACCTAAGATGTTTAAGACTTCAGAGGTCAAATATTACCGTGGTATGCTGTTTTATTTCTCTTAAAGCTCAGGGTCAGCTACAAAACACAAAAATATATTCACAAATACTCAAAATTCTCTAACCCCCGTAGTATATTAATTATTTTTTAAAAAGAAAACTAGTAAAACCAGGTAACCTCCCCCTCACTAACCAATATCAAGTAAAACTCACGTAGCCTCCAGCCCTACACCTTCCTGTCAGACAAATGGCCCAACTAAAAGGCCCTGTATCACCTGCAGAAGATGAGCAGGCTTGGGCTTCGACAGATCTCCAAAAGGAGGGAATTCCATAATTGTTGGGCAGTCACTGAGAATGCCTCTGTTCTATGTGCTTGCTGTATCGACTTGGCGGGCAAAATGGTACCTGTAAGCGGGCACTCTTGGTTGACCTCGGAGGCCGCCATGGGACTTGAAGGATGAAGTGTTTTTTCAGTTATTTGGGGTCCAGGCCATTTAGGGCTTTATAGGTCAAAACCAGCAGCTTGAATGGTGCCCAAAGAGCTTCTGGAGTACTTGTGTAACAATTAATCATGATTAAGAGAGGATTTGAACCCTGGTCTGCCTGGGCCAAGTCCAAATGCCTTATCTACTAGGCTTTGTTAGACCACTTTCTTGAAACAGGTTTCAGACCAGAAGTGATATTAACATTCAAAGCAAAGTCGGAATTCAACGAATTTCACAAATTTACAATCGGTGAATTTGACGTCAAGGTTTTTAATCACATTTGCAAGCGTCAGCTAGAGAACTTGCAAATGAGCTGTCAAACTTTGCTAGTTTATAATGTATTCATTCATAATTTGCAATTAGCTCATTCACAATATGCAGTTCATTAATTCACAATTGCTAATTCATTTTTTAAACAACAAGTGTTTCAGCAATATTTAGAGAGTTCGCTGAAGTCAATGAAAAACTCCTGTTGGCTTGAATGAACTTAACAATGTGCAGTTTATGGTAGGTTGTAGCCTTAGTTAATCAAATATCAAATTATCAACTGTATTTAATTCATTTCACATTTTGAATGAACTAATCAAAGACTGACTTCAATTAAAACGTGGACTAAGCAGAGTATATCAAGTTCATTAAAGCTCTTCAAGAGCGTGAATCTGAATAATGATCAAAAGGAAATGAGTACCTACATTTGATTCTTGGGTAGCTGCTTTGTCAGACGGGAATAGGGGTCGGAGGTTGTTTTTTTAAAGGTGATTTTTATGTATTCTTAAATGCATTTTTATATATTGTAAGACGCCCTGAGATTTTTTGGGGGGGAGGGTGGGGGTAGAAATCTGAATAAACAAACAAATGGGGGGGGTAGAGGGTTATGGGGAGGGAGGTGCAGGAAAGAGCACAGATGGCCCACACTTATTGTAAGATGGGGGTGAGGAAGCTCAGGCCCCGTGGCCAGTTTTTATGTGGCCCCTGGATCCAGTTCCTGGATCTGACCCCTGGATCCAGTTATGCAGATGATACATCCAGGGAGGAAATGCCAGCAATTCTGCTGAAAGGATTCACTGCGTATGGATTCCTGGATTCCTTGTGAACAAATGTCTTTTTAGTGGTCCTGGCACCTTCCATGCAGTAGGAATCACAAGTTGCTTTCACACGAGTGGCTCAATCTACAAAAATCTTTCCCCCCCCCCTTTTTAAATTATTATTATTTATTTTCATCATGGGAAAAGGTTAGGATTCAGGACGGCACACGTTCGAGGCATCTTGGATCAAAACTATTTAACTCAGAAACCAAGGTTTAACAATTACGCTTATTCATTCGCACACATCTTTCATAACGTGTGAACATGGGGACAGTTAAAACACATAATTACAACCACACGCAAGGAAGTGAAGAGGAAGGAGAAAAGACTGGTGTGAACATAGCCAGAGGAGCACTCAACTACACCTCAAAATGTTTGGTGTCTAGATAGGGATTGACCAGACTTATTGTTCATGTGGTACACGTAGGGTGTTTTTACCACAAGACACCTTCACACATGGACACCCACCGTCCATGTGGGGAAGCACTCAGGTAAATTCAGTGTGTGGGGTCACATGCTCCCATGACCCATGCACCACCCATCCATGGCCACGCATGGAGCACTACGGAAAAATCTGGTGTGCCCTGTATGTGGACAGGGTGGGTAAATGGGGCGACCATTCAGGGGAGCGCTTGTTTGAACTGCTCCCCCACACATGGCACCCCGGTCCCATGCACTGAACATGGGCATGCCTCTGCCCATCTCATTTAAAAACACCCTTAATCTAGCCATCTATTTCAGGCGATCTACCACGACCCTTCCCGCCGGCTCTAACACTCTAGGTCGGGACCCCTCTTGCTGGCTCCCACCCCTTGGACATCTCACTACTGGTCCCAGAAGTAGAGTGGAGCACTCCCATTTTGAGAGAACCTTCCCTGCCACACTGGAGGAATTCTCTTAGCCTGTCTCCTCCCCAAAGACACTCCCCTGGGGTGTTGGTGTTGCTCTCTTTCACAGAGGCAATCTCTGAGAGGCTGGTCTCCCTTCCCACAACGTGATCCACTGGAGACTACTTTGGGATATATATCAGTAGATCATGATCTACCTCTTGGCAGCCTCTTGGTCTAGATGAATCCTGGTCTAGCCTCTTGGTCTAGGTCATGATCTACACCTCTTGGCAGCTTCTTGGTCTAGCCCATGATCTACCTCTTGGCAGTCTCCTGGGCTCAGTCATGCAACATGCATCCAGATAACAAAACGCTGGTCTTGCCCTATGAATGGCAGTGGAAGGACCAGAGAGGAGGGCGGAGCCAAGCATCGAAATGGATTATAATCATCAACGTGTAACTGTAAAGATGTGCCTTTGAGGTCTTTGTTCTTCGTTTGCTTTGTTTTGCCACATGCTGGGTTTATTTCCAGCTATAAATAAGAAATTTCGTTTTCTTGTCATAATGAAAGGGCCTTTCTGCAGATCTATGGGACATTCCTTACAGCCTTTCCACAACATCCACATATCAATAAATGTATTAGCTTGAAGAAATGCACAATCTTGAATACAAACGGCCACAAATTGAACATAAACGTCTAATCAGAGCGAAATTTCTACCCTTCCAAGCCATTCTTTTAACAGTAAAATGCTTTACACGTTTCTAAGATTCTAAGCACTGTATAAAGCCTGATAACAAACACGGGGAAACCAGTAATTACTAACAGGGGAGTTATAAATAAAACGATAAAATATTCAACTTATTCATAATTCATTGGCTAGCAGACATCCAGCCATCTGGGCAGGGATAAACTTGCGACTCAGGAATCGCATGGCCTCATAATGAAGATCTGACATGCAAAACGGAGCTGTTACAAGAGATTTCACAGAATAGCCAATTATGATAGATTTTAGGCTTTACTTACATTATCTGTATCCGTGTCCTTGGTGCAGTTAGAGGTCTTTGCTCTCGATAAATGGGAAAATCAAGCTTGATAGTCATATCAATATATTTTTGTATGTTATGCACATGTGGGTACATTGACATGAAATTCTGGATGGTTACACATTTTTAAATTGTGTCAATTGAAGATAAACATGCAAAATGAAACTAGCAAATGTAAACATCTTTTTTTGACCAAGAGTGTAATCCAGGCTAAGGAACATCAAGCCTGGGGGCCAAATGTGGTCCATGGCTAGTTTTAAAGTGGCTTCTTGCCAGTTCCTGGATATGGCCCCTTGATCCATTTCCTTCTCCATAGCCCTGAAAAACTGAGCTCAGGGCAAGAGAGCAAAGAGGAGGGCACACACACACGCCAGAGGACAGATCCATGATCTGGACTCTCCTCTGCGCGAGGGCGCCCATTAACCATCCTCACGCCCAACTTCTATGCGGGCCGCAGAGTTTGTTTCCATTTTCAAAATGGCCCCTGGGAGGGAAAAGGTTCCTCCCCTGTGGCCCAATCTAAACCTCAGTGATGACAATGAGTACTTTCAGATGGATGTGGAGGATGCCTGCCCCCCAGAGCTGCTCCTGGGGAGCATTCCCGCATCCGCCTTCGTTCCTACAACCACAGAGTTGGAAGGGATCTCAGAGGTCACCTAGTTCAATCCACTGCTCAGTGAAGGAAATCCACAGCTACAGCATCCCTGACAGATGGCTGTAAGAACATAGGGAATGGTATACTGGGTCAGACCAATGGTCTATTGAGCCCAGCATCCCGTCTCTGACAGTGGCCAATCTCAGTTGCTTGGAGTACCCAACAGGTCATTATGGGGCAAACCATTCCCTGTTGTTCACACCCAGCTCCCGACAGCAAGAGGTTATATTCCCCAAACCCACCTGTGGCTAACAGCTACTAATGGACCAATCCTCCAGAAACTTGTCCAAACCTTTCTTAAGTCCAGTTATACTGCTGGCCTTGACCACGTCCTCTGGCAACAAATTCTACAACTTAATTGTGCATCGAGTGAAAAAAACACTTTCAAAAATTTGTTTTAAATCTGCTACTTATTAGTTTCATGGAGTGTCCCCTAGTCCTAGTACTATTTGAGAGGGTAAAATAACCATTCCCTATCAACATGTCCCACACCATTCATGATTTTATAAACTTCTATCCTATTCCCTCTCCGTCGTCTCTTCTCCAAGCGGAAGAGCCCCAACCTATCCAGCCTCTCTTCATAGGGGAGCCGTTCCATACCCCTTATCATTTTCTTTGCCCTCCTCTGTACCTTTCCTAGTTCAACAAGAATGTTTTTGAGATGAGGCAACCAGAGCTGCACACAATATTCAAGGTGCGGTCGCACCATTGATTTGTATAGAGGCATTATGATAGTCTCCGGTTTTATTTTCTATCCCTTTACAAATAAAGGGAAAACAGCTTCTGTTTGAAAACCTCCAGCGAAGGAGATCCCACCACCGCCCTAGGCAGTGTCTGTTCCACTGTCAAACAGCTCTTACCGTTAGGAAGTTCTTCCTTATGTTTAGCAGAAATTGGATTTCTTGTAATTTGAGTCCATTGGTTCTAGTCCTGCCCTCGGGAGCAAGAGAACAAGTCGGCTCCATCTTCTCTAGGACAGCCCTTCAGATATTTGAAGATGGCTACCATGTCTCCCCTTAGTCTTCTCTTCCCCAGGCTAAACATACCGAGCTCCTTCAACCTTTCCTCATAGGACCTGGTTTCCAGACCCCCTGACCATCTTTGTTGTTCTCCTCTGAACCCGTTCCAATTTGTCAATGTCCTTCTTAAAATGCGGTTTCCAGAACTGGACACAGGATTCCAGATGAGGCCTGACCAGCACAAAATAGAGTGAAACGGTTACCTCTCGTGACCTGGACACGATGCTTCTGTTAATGCAGCCTAAAATTGCATTAGCCTTTTTAGCAGCTGCATCAGACTGCTGACTTGCGTTCAACTTGTGAGCAACTACAACCCCAAGATCCTTTTCACATGTGCTGCTGCCAAGCCAGGTATCACCCAGCCTATACTTGTGCATTTGATTTTTCTTACCTAAATGTAGAACTTTACATTTATCTCTGTTGAATTTCATTTGGTTAATTTTGACCCAGATTTCCATCCTGTCAAGATGATTTTTAATCTTGGTTCTGTCTTCTAAGGTGTTAGCGATCCCTTCCAGTTTTGTGTCATCTGCAGATATGATAAGCATCCTCTCTACTCCTTCATCCAAGTCATGAATAAAGATATTGAACAGTACCAGGCCCGAGCCCTGAGGCACCCCACTCGATACCTCCCTCCAGACTGATGGGGAGCCATTTATGAGCGCTCTTTGGGTACGGTTCTTCAACCGCTGTAAATCCACCTAATGGTAGTATCATCTAGCCCATATTTGACCTGCTTGTCAAGAGGAATCTCATTATATGAAGAAGGATATTAAGCCCTGACTGGGTTTGCTTTAGAGAGACCTGGCAGGTTCCCTGGCCTGCAGTCCAGCTGTGCGGTGCCCCCCCAGTTTTGGGCAATCGCTCAATGCTCTAGGCTGGTGCCTGCAACTCTCTAGTGTAGTCTGGGGCAACGGCCAGCTGGGAGCAAAGCTGCAGCATGGGCCCACCCATCAGACGGACAGCAGCTCCACTTTTGGTTAACGCCTGCTGGCCCACTCCACTTGCACATCTGGTGGGGCTCTCTTAAACAGACCAGCCAACCTGCAGGTGGAGTGGTTTGACACGGGCAAAGCCGGAGCTGCCGCCCATCATAAAGCCCCCAATGAGAGACTTCCTTCAGGTTTTCTAGATCAAACCCTAGCTCAATGACAATACCTGGATGTGTTGAAACGCTTCTATTCATTTTCAGTAACTTGAGTTATGCAAATACTAAATACTTCTGAAAATCCCATCTGAAGTGCCTGCAGGATCCTTCTTCTAACTTGTATTCAGGTGGGTTTCACAGACAGGGACATTATTATTTACCTAGCACTTTCAGTGTTCATAGTGCTTTAGAGTCCTTGTCTACTTCACCTTCACAACAGGCCTTTGAGGAAAGTGATTATTATATCCATTTAAATTTTTTTAATTTATTTAACATTTTTCAACCCCACCCCCCTCCTGCTCACAGAGCAGCTCAGGGCAGCTTAGAAAATGCCTAAATAAAAACATAATAAAAACATAATTAAAAACACACACAAAATAGAATAAAAACATTAAAATGGTAAAAAGAAAACAAAAGGGCAGAACTCCCCCTCCCCAACCCACCCCACCCTCCCCCTCTCCAAAGACCCAGCGGAACAGCCAGATCTCGCAGTGTCTTCGGAAAGAGGGGAGGGCCAGGGCCAGGTGGGCCTCCGTCGGGACAGAGTTCCACATTTCACTAGGCACCAACACAGGCCCTGTAACATGTATTTTTCATTAAGTGTTCCTTAAAATTTGGCATAGGGTGGCAACCCTACCCACCATTCACGACCAGGGCCGGCCCTAGGGCTTGTGGGACCATGTGCGAAGTCCTGGTGCGGGGTCCAATTTGCATAATTAGGCCCCACCCATTTATGCAAATACACAAATTTGCATATTTTGCACAAATGTCCATCATATCTGCACACATGCCTTGGGCCCTTTTTAGTCACAGCACTTTTTACCCCATTAGCTTCCCACACAGAGCACCCACTTGTCTCACAGATCCATCAACTCCCTTGCTTAAACCACCCCCAACATGCAAAAGTACCCCCTCATCTAGCCCCCTCTCTCAGTTTCCCCTCCTGCCAATATGGGGAAGGAACAGGAGGAGATGGAGGGCAGAGCATTATTGATTGTTTGCAATAATTTGGCAGTAATAGTCAAAACAAATGAAAATAATCAAGCAAAAGTGTTCGTATATAGTAACAACAAAAAATGTCTTTTTCAACAAGACATTTAGGAGACAGGCAGGACTTCTGTACATTTATAGTTAGTCCCAGCTTTATGCATCGATCTAGAGTGAAGCAAAGGTTGGCATTTAAGGTGTCTGGGGTATTAGCAACCAGTAACCAGTCATTTAGGTAGGGGAAAATGGCAATGCCCTGCTTACGAAGTAAAGCTATGACTGGGGCCATAACCTTAGTAAAGACCCTAGGGGCCAAGGAGAGTCCAAATGGTAATGAACAAAACTGAAAATGCATGGAGTCATGGGTGAAACGGAAGAATCTTCTACAGGAGGTATGCAATCTAACATGAAAATAAGCATCTTTTAGATCAATAACTGCATACTATTGACCCTACACTTCAGGTGGGTTCTTAAATTGTCCATCCCAAATTGTTCTTAAATTAAATCTGGTGCTGGATAGTGATTTGAAACAATCTATTAAAATATCATATGATTCCAAATAGAGGAGATTCTCCTATTGGTTATCTGGGAGATCCATCTCAGTAGATCAGGTAACCATGCCACTAGTCCTTCAATACTTGTTGGACCTGGCTGAGAAGGGTCTTGCATACTCTTCTGTGCATGTTCGGACCGAGCTCGAAGAACCTTGCTTAGAAGGCAGCAACCTTCTGTTCCGAATCCTTGCTCGCTGGGCTGGGGCATGTGGGGCCAGCGGCAAGTGGTGAGGCAGGGGAGGGGTGGGATGTGGGGGAGGATTCGGAACAGAAGGTTGCTGCCTTGTAAACAAGGTTCTTCGAGCTAGGTCCCAACATTCTCACAAATGGGTTTGCACTTGTGCACCCTTCTCTTACTGGAAGAGACCAAGCTCACTAGTTTTGAAAAACCACATGATGGTCTCGAGCCCCCACAGTACTCAGGAAACATTCAACTATAGCCACGGACACTTACTTCTGTCAGTTGAAAGGTGGAAAATGAAATCAATCACACATGCCTGTAACATCCTCTGATATAAGCCAGACTTGATCCCCTTTCCATCTGCACCCTTGTTTGAAAGTCTGTTACTAAAGCTACATGACCAATTTATGGCCTCTTTCTAATGTAGCTATTTGAGAAGGGGATATCCTAAAAGGGGGATGGAAGGTGCCTTAAGGACACTATGTATGCCAAACTGAAAGACAAAGAGTAGAGCACACATGGGGCTTTGCAAGCGGGTATCCCCAGGCTTGGCATAAGTTGTCAAAAGATCGCTACCAAACAGGTCTGTGGATTCTGATTCCATGTGTCTGGTTTATTTACAGTGCTCCCTTCAAACAAGCTTACATGGACAACTTAACTTCCAAGCAAGCCTGTACTAGGCTCCACCTTCAGAGTGAGCTTCTCCCAAGCTCTCAACCTCAAGACCTGTGGTTGGCCTGTCACTAGGTGACTCTCCAGGCAGGCTTGTGTGAGAAAGGGCCTTGGGACTAACTCCAGCCTTTGGTCCCTTCCACTGGGCCCTCTGCAAGGTTCTTCCAAGTTTCAAGGCAGGGGACCTTCTTGAAAGGCCTTTCTTCTCCCTGGTAGGCCCCTCTGTTAGAGCCCTAGCTTGGTCATATATGTTTGGTGCCTGTCAGTGCTTTCTCACTGCTGGTCCAAGGAGGAAGGACCTCAGCCCCCACTTTGGGTCCAGTCGTGCAAGGACTTAGGAGAACCTGTTGAAGCCCCTGTGGTCATTATACGAAGGAAGGAAGGAAATCATCATACATTCTCTAATAAGTTAAATAGCTGTTAGTTGACAGGCTGCAGCAGAGTTGTCAGTGAATGTGGCTGGGTACTGAGCATTTGGTCTACTATGTGAGGATACTAGGTTCTTCTATTCCCCATTGCGGCCCTAGACAGCCTCTCTGCTAGCCTCTGTACTAGATGAGACAGCAGTTCATATCCTCATACCTTGCAGAGCCAGCCCTTGGTTGAAATGAAAGGAGGCGAATTGAATAGGAACCACCACCAGTGCAAGCGAGATTCAGGCCTCTTCTGCCCCACCACCGGAAATGTTCTTTAAGGAGCACATGCACTCTTCCTCCCTGGTCTATTTCATGGATAGCAGTCTCAGTTATCCTGCATCCAGGTTGGACTAGATGACCTAGATGGAAGGTCCCTTCCAACTCTGTGTGTGTTTTCAGATGGAAGCAGGGCTCCCCTCCACATGCTCCAGGGGTGCACCCCCACATCTGACTGCTTTCAGCCCTGCTTGAGTTGAATTTAAACGGATGTGATGGGTGCTATGGCCCACATTTCACCTGCGCTGTGTCCCCCTCCCCCAGACCATAGAGTTGTAGGTGGATCACCTGATGCTGTAGGCTGCCACCCACAACTTTATGGTGTTTCCTGGGGCAACCCCAAGCTGAGAGTGGAGCTACAGTGGCCGTCCGCTGAGCAGACAGACAGGTTTGTGGGGAAGAAGAAACAAAACAACAATGGAAATGCTTCCACATTTTGTTGCACAATCTGTGCACGTTATCTGAATTGCACTTGCATTGCAAATTTGGAAAGAACAGTCCTAAAGATGGAGGAATGACAGAAGGCTGAGATGATCTTCTACGGCCTTCAATAACATATTCAAACGTCCCATGCACTTTTCCTTGTCTATGTGCTGTGGAGCCCGACAAATATCTATCTTGCACTATCCGGACCACAGCTTTGATTTTCTACTTGCCTGAGGAAGGGGCAGGAATATGGCATATTCTCACCCACAGAAGTTGATTTAATTAAAGCTATCATCTGAATTACTTTGTCTCCATCACGTACATTTGGAACCAACACCGCGACACGCGCCTCTCTCTCTAAAGACGATGGATAAAACATTCTTTCCTTATTTTAAGGTTTTTTTAAAAAGAGAATAGACTCGACCTTAACTATAGGTTGTGTTACCTTTCAGCTATAAAATTGGCAGCAGATGCGCCGAAGAACCCCATGCAGGGTTACTGTAACAAAAGGAAGGGAGAAAAGGCTCTAGAGGCGTAATTTATACCATAAATGAGAGTTTTCCCATCTTCAACAATATTTACAGTTTCACTCCGAAAAACACCTTAAAAATGAAAGAAATCTTCTTGAGAAGCTGCAATTCATTTTCTTTTTATGGGAGGCAACGGATGCAGATAAACTGCCATTTCACAATAAGCTATTTTGTTTGTACAGAGAAATCTCTCACAGAGAAGACAAACCTAGTTGTTGGGTCCAGCTTTCTCATCTTCTGTGTCTTCTCTGACTCTTTGTGCCTGTTTGGGGCATGAGAGAGGAGGAAGTGTTCATGCTGCACTCCCTACATTCGAAACAACTAAAATACCTGGTCCAAAGGAAACGGGACGTGCTTTCCCATAATGGGCAATCAGTACATCATTTAAGATCAGCTGTCAGAGTTAAAACCAAGCTGCCACCAAAACTAGCAGGGACCGATCTGGAGAGAATTTTCTCATTTCTTTTTTTGTCAATAATGCCTTGAACGGTAGTCATTACCGCTGAATAATTGATTGGATGACTATGAAACTTTCCCAAGACAAAGGAAGAATGGCAAGGACATGCTTTAGGCTGGTAATGATCCACGAGTGATAAACTGAAGTGAGATTTTAAAGTGATCTTTAGTCCATCTTCTGTGTTTGTATGTTTCATGTCTAGGAGTGAAACCATATGTATTTGAATCAGTCGGCTGCCTTAGATCCCAGAGGGTGTTACAGGACATAACGATAAGCATGGTGCAAAGCAAACCCATGTTGAATTTTGTGACATCATAACAATCAGGAAGATGGTTATACACATGTGTTGGACCAGAAACAGCTTGCTGGTGGGGGATGCTCCTGGAGAGAGTGACAATCAGGGAACTTTGAACTCAAAAGTGCAAATTGCTGAACCGTCATGTGTCCCCCCCCAACAAAGTGGGTCAGACGTCAGACCAATGGTCCATTGAGCCCAGCACCTGTCTCCGACAGTGGCCAATCTTGGTCACTCGGAAGTACCCCCCAACAGGTCACAATGGGGCGATCTGTTCCCTATTGTTCACTCTCAGCTCCTGACACTAAAGGTCACGTTCCCTCAAAACCTACCCAACTAACAGCTGTTAATGGACCTATCCTCCAGAAACTGGTCCAACCCCTTTTTAAACCTGGTTATATTAATGGTCTTGACCACATCTTCTGGCAACAATTTCCACAACTTACTTGTGCGTTGAGAGGAAACATATACTTTTTGTTTTAAAACTGCTACTTGTTAGTTTCATGGGGTGTCCCCTAGCTCTAGTAGTATTTGAGAGGGTCCATAATGGTTATCTACTTACTTGTTCCATACGACTCATATTGATAACTGTTCATATGAAACTTTTACTTTCAAATGCAAACCGAAGGGGGGAATGTACTTCTGATTTGTCAGGAGCACATATTTCTCTCCCTACTTCCGCACAGAGGCAAGATTCACCGGACCTAAACTGCCCCAAAAGATGAATTCACCAACAAAGAAATACAGGTTAGAATAAAAAATGATCAAAACGTAGAGCTGAAAATAGGTACCTGATGTTACCTGTGCGTAATACCCACAATTTTGTGCACCCGCCAGGCCATCTGGGTGCCAATCAAGTACCGGATTACCCGAGAAATCAGGAATTATCTGTGCCGATTTACTAATTACAATCAATAAATTGGTTTGGGAAAATAGGAAAAGTAATGACATGAAAACTTGAGAAATAGGGACAAATTCACAAAATTTGTACCGGACATTGGTATTCCGGGACTAGTAGTGGGAAAAGGAGTAACCTGTTGGGCACTAATCAGGTACTGATTAGCACCTAAGGGTGGCAGATTCGGTCGGGTATCGGAAATTCAATGGGTTTAACACCTGTTTTTGTGGGTACTAATTTCAGCTCTTATCAGGTTTGGGGGGAGGGTGTTTTAAATTTGTTTTAATAATAATATTGTAGATTTGTAATGTGGTTTTATATTGTTGTAAATTGTTTTATTTTGTGTTGGAAGCTGCCCCGAGATGCCGTGGGCATGAAGGGGTGGCATATAAATGCAATAAAATAAAATAAATAAATAAATAATATAAATTTATTTTATATGGAAGACCCAAACATCTGAGCCATACCCTTATAATGCAAGGGAAAGTAGTAAACAAATACATAAAAAACAACCCTCAAAGTCAACTGCTGCTCTGAATTGGGGGGAAATTCCTTGAAGACTCCAAATGTGGAGTTCAGTTATACCCTGAGCATGTGTGCGGGATCTTCTAATCAGACACCTGATATACACAATCATAGAATAGTGATGTTGGAAGGGACATCTGAGGGCAGATGCTTTTCTAGATGGGCTTTGAAAAGATCCAACAGAGGAGATACCACAATCTCCCTGGGGCAACCTATTCCATTATTCTGCAACCTCCCCAGGCAACATATTCCATGGCTGTCTTATTATAGCGCCTGCTTATAGATTGCCTGTTAAGTTGTCAGGAGCTAGTACAATGGCTGCAATTGGTAGGTGGAGGAAAGACCTCACGTAATTCCTGGGTACCCTGCAACAAGTGGAAATTCCGCCCGTGTTTCGATCGGAAACCGGAATGGACAAAAATCCATTCTGATTCATGACTTGAACAATTGAAATAACTTTAGCCATACTGCACATGTGAAAAATGGCCACTGCCATACAACAAAATGGCGGGTTTGGGCCATTTTCCATTCCGCGTGCATGAAATAGTTTGATCAGAATTCTGATCAAAATTTCACCAGCTGCTCCATGGAAACGGAACAGCTATTTTGAACCATCCCTAAACAAGACTATGCATCAGGGAATAGACTTCCACCTACCATGGTCTTCACAGTGGCAGAGCTCTTATTTATTTGTTTGTTTATTTATTTATACCCCGCCCCTCTCGCAAATCGACTCGGGGTGGCTTACAAATTATAAAGTAAAACAATAATCACAATAAAAATACAATAGAATAAAATAAGTAACACTACAAATTCTTAACACTCTGGCTAGTGCATAAAGAACAAAAATGGAAGTTCCCTCCCCCCAACCCATCTAACCCATCCCACCCATTACTAAATGCCTGGCGGATAGCCAGGTCTTACAACTTAGTCAGAAGGCAAGAAGATTTGGGCTGAGGCGAACCTCCACTAGGAGAAAATTCCAGAACGATAGCACGGCCACTGAGAATGCCCTCCTGTCCCATCTGAACTTACTGTTAACGCAGGATTTCCAGGAAGGCGCTCCCAGATGACCGCAGGGACAATCAAGGGGGTGAGACTGTTACGATTTGATTGTATGCAATATACTATGAGAATTAATATACTGGAACCAATGACCATATTTGAAAATGCATATAACTATTGTACCAAAGCTCTGAATTCTCTGTACTGATCCAGTAGGCAGGATCTCTAGAAATAGCCAGGTAGGCTATGTGTGGGAAATAATCTCACATGACTTTCACAAACTCCCAACCACATCATCATGTCTTGCAAGACCAGTGATTTACATCATATTGCTGACCAACCGCACCCAGCCTGGAACAAAGCACTGACAAAGACTAAAACAAAGGGGCTTGATGAGAGGGTGCTTGAACACCCCTGAAGAATATCTCCTTCACGCCTGGAGGGGAAGGAGGAGATGTTTCTGCTCAGGGAGTTGCCAACTGACAAGCAGAAGCCATTCAAGCGGCCATCACCCTTTTTGCACCAGCACAGATGATAAAGGCATATCTACTCCCTGCCTGAAGGGAGGGAAAAAGATGTCCTGTTATCAAGTGCCCACCCTGACTAACAAACAAACTGGGAATGTGACCATTAGCACCCAGGCTCCAGATGGATGGGAAAGGGAGATGACAGCCAGACTCTGTAAGATGAATACCAGCAAGCACATTGCACAATCAAGCACCCTGGAATATGCATACTGAAGAACATCTTCTCCCCAAAACACTATAAAAGACTGAAGCAGAGACCAGAACGTTGTCTCAGCGCTTGGCATCTAACTTGGTGTTCGTGGGCTGTTGACCCTTTCCGGGACCCCTCCATAGGGGGTCCTACAACCCTATCTCCTGCTCCTAACAGATGACATCCACCGTTTTGAGCTTTCAAGACATGTAAGACTGACTTTGGGTGTGGGATATTTTATAGCTAGGTAACTGCTGCTGGATCATTACAGACTGGGTTTTATAAATGTGTGAACAACTAAATAAATCTGTAACTATGATTTAAGATCCCTTCTATGTGAATCTCTCATATGTGCAAACCAGGGTGTGTGGGTCCCCCGATCCAAAGAGAGCTAATTCCCTAAATCTTAACAAGACGATCATTCAGATAACCAGGGCGTAGGCCATGGAGGGCTTTATAGGTCAACACCAGCACCTTGAATTGGGACTGGAAGACAATAGGCAGCCAGTGCAGTGCTCGGAGCGCAAGTGTTGTGTGTTCCCTGTGGCATTCTGCACTAGCTGCAGCTTCCGAACCATCTCCAAGGGCAGCCCCATGTAAAGCGCATTGCAATAGTCTAGCCTCGAGGTGATGAATGTATGAATGATAGTGGTGAGATCGGAGTCTGAGACGTATGGACTCTTCATCAGGTGTAATTGGCGAAAGATGCTCCTGACCAGTCAACATCTGGGAATCCAGGCATAGCTGTAGATCCAGAAGTACCCCGGGTTCCACATAGAAGGCGGCAAAGGAGGATGGATGCCCCCAATAACTGGGGAGACCTCCTCACCCAGATCACCAGTCCCGCCTACTAACATCACCTCTGTCTTATCAGGATTGAGCTTCAATACGCTCAACCTCATTCAATACGCTATAGAGGCCAAGCACTGGGATAGAAATGAGACAGTAGGGCTTGGGTTGGATGAGAATAACCAATACAGCTGGGTGTCGTCAGCATACTGATGACAGCAAACCCCCCAGCTGCGCGCAACCTCGCTGAACAGCTTCATATACATGTTAAACAAGAGAGGGGACAAAATAGAACCCTGAAGGACCCCACATGGGAGGCCTCTAGGGGACGATGCACAGTCCCCTATCACCACCAACTGAGATCTATCTGAGAGGTAGGAACAGAACCATTGTAAGACAGTTCCATCCACCCCTGCCAGGTCCTGCAGGCATGTCACCACCAACTCATGGTTAACAGTGTTGAAGGCCACAGATAGATCCAATAGGATCAAAAGGGTCATATAAACCTTATCCGGTTCTACGACGAAGCTGTCATAGAAAGGCCACAAGTGCTGCTGTCTCCATGCCGTAACTCAGGCGAAAGCCAGACTGTGTGGTATCGAGAAAACTGATGTCATCCAAATGCTCCTGGAGCTGACAAACCACTACCCATTCAATAAATTTCCTTAAAAATTGAAGGTTATAGACAGGTCAGTAACTGGCCACGGCACCAACATCAAACAATGTTTTTTTGAGAAGGGGTCAAACCACAGCCTCCTTGAGGCAAACTGGCACCCTCCCTTTTACGAAGGGAGACACTGGGTAATTTCAGATGTTACAATACCACCGTCAACCACAGTGGAGCCCCTGTGGTGGCCGTGGAACCGTAACGTCTGTAGTGCGTTCCACCAGATGTTCACCATGGTGAACACCTGGCAGGAAACACACTGACCACGGTTCTTGACCTTCTGCCGCCTGGAGGTTCAGAACCATGGTTAGCTGGACCACGGTCTGGAATCGGCGGAAAGTAACATCTGTTACGTCCGCCAATCCCAGACCATGGCCCGGACCCCGATGCGGGATCAGGCTCAGCGGCTGAACTGGTCACTGCACCCACCCATCTCCTGGAGGGCGGGCAGCCAGGGGAGCACGGGGCTGTGCAGCCGCATGTCGTGCCGCACAGGCCCTCCCCCTCCCCGATCCCCTGTAGGAATCAGCTGGCACATCTAAATGACGGCCGGACTGATTCCTGACCGGAATCCAAAACGGATCCTGGTGCGTGGTTGGACGTGCCCAGTGCATGTCTGAAATTACCCACTGATAACCCCTGCCAGCACTGGCCCCTCTGTCTTCCCTGGTAGCTCTTACTAACGAGGACGGGCATGGGTTTAATTCACAAGTTGTGGCTTGAACAGACCCCAGTACGTCGGCTGCAGTAGCAGGAATCGCCTATTGAAATTCCTCCCACAAAACATGACCAGACAGGACATTCCTAACCTCTGGCTCAGCCTCTGGCCCCAAAATGGCGGACTTGAAGTCGTGCTCAGTGCAAGCGATTTTGTCCGCAAAGTACTTCAAAAATGGGTCACAACGGGCCGTGGATGAATCCGGTTCCAGGCGGAGACAGGCTGGACTGACCAGACCTCTCAAGGCTGTATCTCCTGTGCCCAGACTGTGTGTGTGCGTGTGTGCGCGCTGACCCACTGGATCAAGCCTTTCTTCCTCTTCTAGTCAACAACGCTATTGCAATGGTCAGAGTGTTCTGTATCCTGGACAGCCAGCCATAAATTAGCCATGGAATCCCTCCCCTTTTTCAACAGGAAACCATTATTGGATTCCATGGTGCTATCAATGCACATTAGCTAATCAATTCCATCCCCCAGCTTATTGTAATATTCTTCAGCTTGCACATTCAGCCAGCTATTTTTCTTGTACGCTCCAATATAATTTTGAATCTAGGCAGTTCACACATGTCTTGCAGTCAGGAAAGAAAATTACATCCATCTGAAAATGACGATGAAGAAAGAAAGAAAGAAAGAAAGAAAGAAAGAAAGAAAAAATTTTTCCCAATAAACAATCCCTACAGGAGCCCAAATCCAGATACCTTGTTCGTTGCCAAAGGTTCAACATATAAAAAACATCTGGCACAGGCGGCTTCCTGTTGTTGCCATATTTTTCTCAATTCTGAAATTAGCAAGGTCTTTTCAGGATTGGCAGAGCAAAAGTGAAAGACAAAACTAGGCATGAGATCAGGGATGCCAGACAGTAATACCTGTCAACACAAAGGGAGCTGCCAGGACTATATTATGGATTATGATTTTTTAGAGAAATTTCATGGGAGCAGCATTTCTGACTGCTAACCCACTGCAGGATTTCCATCATTATTTATCAATTCCATAGCACTTTCAGCATTCAAAGTACCTTACAATCCCTATCTAGTCCCCCCTCCCAACAAACCTATGAAATAGGTCATTATTATTCCCATTTCACTGATGAGGATATGAGGTCAAGGCTTCCTTCACACAAACCTTCTCTCACACCCTTTCAATTTCTTACGTGAGACTGTAATCTTGCCTTTTAAATGTCCCAACGTTCTCACCCCTGCTTTAAAAGTAACACCCCCCATTGCTGTGACCATTGCTAGGTATCTCATAATGCTGCATGGCTCGGCACCGACTCTGTGGGGCTGAAGACATGCATTACAGTTGCTGCATCTATCAACCTATCCCTTCCGCTCATTTAAAAAAAAGCAAGGAAAAAGGCTTTTTTAGCTCAGTTAGCATTTCATATGAACACAGCCTGAGAGATGGTGACCTGCCCAACGCCACCTAGTGGGTTCATGGATGGAATTTAAATCCAGGCGTACGAGGTCCAAGTCCAACCTCTTCTCCACTAGGGCCACACTGGATTCTCCTGAATTGTATTGTTTTTTTAACCAAAGAACAGAGGCTTGATTCCACCCCCCACAATTAGGCCGTTTTTAGACGAGCGCGGCGGCACCCGCGCTTGTTTTCAAAAAAGCCGGCAGCCCGTTCCACACGAGACGCTGCCGCCGAATACGCACATGTGCGGCCGACACGCATCCATTTCCGGCCGCGTATGACCAGCCTCGATCGCCGACCCGGTCAGTTCACGCCCGGAAATGGATGCGCGTCGGCCGCGCATGCACGTATTCGGCGGCAGCGTCTCGTGTAGAACGGGCTGCCGGCTTTTTTAAGAAACAAGCGCGGGCACCGCCGCGCTCGTCTGAAAACGGCCTTAGTTTTATGACAACATTTCTCTGTAATGGAATACTACGACTGGAATTCCACAACTGGTGACGTTGTCTGTATGAACCTACAACAGATCAACCCTTCAAACGGTAAAAGTGTAGGAATTGTTTGTGCATGAAGCTTCATGAATCTTGGTGCATGAAACTGTGGCAATGTACTGGCCAGGATAAGTCTTGGAAGGTCAAGTGTCTGTCAGGAGTATAAAACCAGGAAGCTCCAAGCGATAGACAGAAGCATCACAGCATGGCTGTTAGCTGGAGGAGCTGAGCGGGTAGGGGTGTGCATGTCGTTTTTGTTCCAATAATGATAACGAAAATTGTCATTTTTGTTACTGGAATAACGAGAACAATAATCAAGAATAATGAAAATGAAAACAACAATGTCATCATTGTTATTATTAGTGCTGTGGCAGTTGGGTTTTGGAGGGAAAATGTGGAGAGGGGAAGAGGGAGGAGACATCTCGGAGCTCTAAACAGGGTTGAACTCTTGAA
>QEPC01001301.1:739137-753277 GCA_003113815.1 Sphenodon punctatus
TTTATATATATATATATATATATATATATTAAAAAAATAGACATATAGATTAGATTAGAATAGTTATATAATTGATTAAATAATATTTTTCCTTTTCCATCCCATCTCCCTTAGATTTAGATAGATATTAGTTGTGCATGGGAATCGATAACGATACCAAAAATAAAATCTTTGTTTGAAATGGTAACGGTAACGAAAACGGTAATGGTAACTATAATGATAACGTTGTTAGCAATAACAAAAATTACATTTTTGAATAATGAAAATGAAAAACGAAAACGACATGGGGGCCCGGTGCACACACCCCTAACGAGCACGTAAGTATACTGAAAATCTGGAACCCTTCAAGTGAACCTGCCACTTCAGGAGGTCATTGAAAGTTTAGCTGGGCTTAATTTGGCCTGAAATGAGTGGCAAGGAAAGGGAGGCCATTGAGAAATGAGGGCTTTTTTGTTCAGATGCTCTGTAGGCTATATGGACTTAAAAGAGCCAAGGGCCAGCTGCTTCAGGCATCCTGCCAAGTGGGCTTGGCCAAGACTGAATCTATTGGCAGAGCACTGTAAATAAAGCAAACTTGTAGAACAATCCTCTACAGAGTGTCTCTGGATCTCAGAGCTCAATCGTCCTGTGAGCACTCACCACTTGGAGGACTAACCTGTGATGGGGAGTTATAGTTTGTGCAAAAAAGGAGACCAACTTTTTTTGTTCATTAAAAAATCAATTCACGACAAAGTAAATAGGAGCTGGGCGGACATCTCCCAGACCATTGCAACTAAGACACTTTCACTAAGGAGTCGGACTGAAGAGTCTTGTGTCGTCATTAATTTTATCTGGTGGATAACAGGACACTTGAGAATGTGTTAAACATCAAATATAGAAGCAAACATCGAAAGGATAAAGACATTGATTCGACATTGAGTATGTAGGATGCAATCCACCATTAGAGTCAATAGGACTTAAGCCATTGATTTTAATGATGGAGGATCGTGCCCCTGAAGTCTGATTGCCGTCCGCTGTACAGTAGAGTGACTCCATTCGTTGCAATGGAATTACACCAGTGTCATTTTGGAATACTGTGGCAAATCATGCCAATAACATTCATTATTCTTAATAGAATGGAACTGTTCTGCTTGAAACCAACAGTCCGACAGTATTTTCACAAGGGAGCTTCCAAAATGGAAGATGCACCAATACTCTTGATCTATCATTATGGGATAATGGATGTGCAATATAGTCTTGCCATGGCGTGTGGGGAGTCCATGATGCATATTAGTGGTAAAACAAATAGGCAATTCTGTATTCGTGAACATTATTCTCACATTTGGATAGGCAGGTGAAACCATCCAATCAATATCTGCATCTGAACTGCTTCATTCATTATTATGAACTAGGGCTGCACTGAAAAGTAAAAAAATCATTTGCGAGTATTTCTGAGGACCGGCTCTGGGTGTTTGGCCTTTGTACTCGGTAACATAGTAAAATAAAACAGAATACCGAGTAATTTTTGAATATTTTCCAAGTACCCTTATATAGGGGCAGGAAAAGTCGTGTACATTATTCAGTCGAGGATTTTCCAAGTACTGGACAGAGTACCGGGTCGATTCCTTGGTACAACAGAGTTGAATATTGAGATTTTCGGTAAAAACCAAGTAATTTTGAGCACCGAGTTTCAGCATTATTCTGAACCACTTGGTTCATCAAGGTTTATGATGTGGTTTTTAACTTAAACCAAGTAATTTTGAGCACCGAGTTTCAGCACTATTCTGAACCGCTTGGTTCATCAAGGTTTATGATGTGGTTTTTAACTTAAACCAAGTAATTTTGAGCACCGAGTTTCAGCACTATTCTGAACCACTTGGTTCATCAAGGTTTATGATGTGGTTTTTAACTTAAACCAAGTAATTTTGAGCACCGAGTTTCAGCACTATTCTGAACCGCTTGGTTCATCAAGGTTTATGATGTGGTTTTTAACTTGGCAGTGCTATCCAACATTAACTGTGAAAGGCTAACATCAATGCAACAAGAAAAAAGGGCCGAATCTCTCCCAGAAGAGAACTGCTGACAGCAGCCATTGAGAAAGAGGAGGCAAATTGCATGAAGGCCATGACATTTGCTTTTTTGAATTAAACAGGTGTTTATGCAGCAATTGTACTAACATCCAGTGGCGCTGCTCTGGCAGGCTCCCTGCCATCTCAGTCAGCAGCAAGCAGCAACTTGATTATGCTTTTCTTTCCTTTCCTTGATATATTCACGTTGCTTAGCTGATATTAGCAAGCCAAATGAATTACCAGCAGAAAGACTCTCTCTGGTGGAATCTACAAACATGTATCTGCCCCGTATTCATGAGGCACAAGCCTGCTTAGTCTACTTGCCTGTGGCTACATGGCAAGGACTCCGAGATCTTGGTGTGATTGACCCAAATGTAGCTCATGCCAGATTTCTCCAGTAAGAGGATAGCCTGGCTCTCCCATAGGAACTCTAAGTCCAGGTGTTACAGGTAGTACCCAACAAGCACTAACTAGGAGCAACGCAGAAGCATCAGACTTGGTCTCTGGTGTTGGATGGAGAGGATAACCTTGGGTGTACCCTTTAGCTAAGCTATTGAGGAGATGAGTCATGCCAACTGGATGGAGGGGCCCACATTTCAACCCTCCAAGAGGGAAGGTGCCTGGGTCTGAAATGCACTGTCTTTGAGAGGACAAGATGTGAAAAGAGGGGGGGGGCGGGGGGAAGCACACATGGTGGGTTCTTCAAGAGATGAGAGTGCAAAGTCTTCCAAAGCTACATGGAGAGTAGACCAGTGAGGGTGGACTTTGATATGCGGGGCCATAGCATAGTCATGACTTTGCATTAAGCTCAGTTCCTCCCTGCCCTTTTTGGGGTGTCATGCACCCCACAAGAAATAGTTAACTTAGGGCTGAACTGGATCTGCTCTTTCCTCTTTGCAGAGAATTTCCACAATTTTGGAACATCACATGGAGTTCTGCTGTGAAATTTAAACCGCAGGAGAACACCTTGTGAAGTTCCGAACAAAGGGCACCTTCATCTTGCACACGTGCAAAATGGCAGTGCCTTGCACTACGTCGTCATTTTGCACACACAGTACAGTATGCTGCCAGTCAGATCTCCGGCAAAACACAGACCAGATTATAGTCCAGTCTGTGTTTTACCAGACCCATCAGAGAGGCAATCCATCCTGAAATGTCATTAGTCTCCTGATTCAAGTCTTTTCCCCACCTCTAGTTGCCCAAAGGTGGGACAAGCTCCTTATTTCCTCTCTTCCCCCTTGCGCCTGTTCAAGAAGGCCAGGCAGGCTTTAGCTGTAAATAAAGAGGGCATTGCGTGACTTCCATTTCTATGCCACAAGACAGAAAAATCAATAACGAACCCAAGGAATATCCTGTCCTACTTGGGAAATGAGGATAGCGCAGTATCCCATTGAGCTGAATGTGCTTGGAGATGCATTCCAAATGGTATTGCTGGATAATTAAACATTAGCCAAGTTAGAGAGAGACTTAAATGCCAGTATCTGAAATTAAACGATCCCATTAGAAAACCCCTTAATCAATAAGAGAGACCATTCTATTCTTTCTGCTGTGTGTGTGTGTTTAAATACAGCTCAACGTAAGAATGGAGCACATTCTCTAAATGCTAAAAGAAACATGCATGGAAAATGTCCCACTAAGAGGAACTATTCCTGATGCTGCCAAGCTTCCGTAACATTATATTGCAATACAAACAAAACAAAAAAAACCCCAATGTGAATTAGGTCAGAGGTGGGGAACCTTTTCCCAAACGTTGAAAGTTAGTCCAAGCTCTCCATGGGCCACCTAGGAGTTGGGGGACGGGATTAGTGAAGGGTTGTGTTCAAGATGGGGAGGTCCGAATCCTGCACCTGTGTCATACATAGATGATGCACAGTGTAGAAGGGGAAGGTCCAATCATGGATCTATGCTATGATAGAACATTGGGCTAAAATTTGCAGGGGATACTGGATTCTGGTTGACCAATGTAAGTCCCACCTCTATGACCCTAGAACTGCAGCGGGAAGAAATTTGTGACGGGGATGTGCCCACCCATGACCCCTCTATAATTACATCCACAATGCCATGGATCTATCCGCTATCCTTGAGTGCATGCCTTCCCCCTGAGCACATTCCTGGAGGGACTAGATCCAGGGGCCAGTTCCAGGAACTGGAAAGGGGCCAAATAAAAGCCATTGGAAGGACTTGGCTCACGGGCCCGGAGGTTCCCCACCCCTGAAAGAGATACAAATTGAATGTAAAAGTTCCCTCTCTTTTCAGTGGGAGCTCCATCCACAGAATGGCACTAAGGCCCATCCCCCAAACCCCTTCCCCCCCCAAAACCTTATCATGTTGGAAGTTCCACTTACCTGCCTGGTTTGTGGTTACATTTACGGACACGTAATGCCGTGCCCCAGGGCTCCGGTCGGACACTCCGTTCACTGCCTCAATTTCAAAGGTATAGTTTGTATGAGCAAGCAGGTCCACCATCATGACAGAGGTGTTTCTCAGGCCGCTTTGCTGGGGGAGGTACCTGACATGACCGCCACACGCCTCGCACAGCCCTGAGGGGGAGCCGCACTTCTTGCATGCAATATAATAAGACACGTCTTTCCTTCCGCCCGTATCAGCAGGAGGAATCCATTCCAGAAAGACACTAGTCTCGTTAACATTTGAGATGGCATTCCGAGGAGCAGAGGGGGGTCCTGGGGTGTAAAGTAAAGCAAGAAAAACACAACGTAAAAATAAGATTATGATCCATCCCGCTCTCTACCAGGCTTCAAGCCAGCATTCCCCAATAGCAGGCCCAGTCCAGCCTGCCAAGCCTGATCCTGTGACCAAAGCCCACCCTCCCCTACACACAGCTCAGACTGAGCTGCTGGAGCTGAAATCTGAGCCAAGTCACACCCTTCCATGTTGAAGGGGAGAAGGAGAAAGTGAGCAGGGCTAAACTCATCTTTGATTTTTTTCTTACACTTTTGATACACCCCCAGAGGCTGGATCCCCACTCCCACAGGGTTATGTGGGTCCTGTGGAGCATCCTGTGAAGGTGGGATGAAGGACGAGGGGAATGTGACCCATTATGCAGGGGGATGGCTGCTGGTCTGGAAGCACCCTGCAGCCATCTGGTGGGTTGTGGAGTGCAATCATGGAGTCATGGAGAATGGGGGTGGGTGGGAGCCAATTGGTGGTTGGCTGTGTTCCACAAAAGGATCACGGGCCAGAAGTTCCCCTCCCCTTAGATTACGAACTAAACATGCATAGTAAAACCATTCTGCAGAAATTGCTATAGACACGAAGTCCTTCCATTTACTAAATTGCAGCCCTCCTCTCAGTCTCTGCCAAGCTTGGATCGTTCGGGTGTCTGATTGCTCTGCTGTAGAGCTGAAATGAGTACCCACAAAAATGGATATACCCATCAAATCTCTGGTAGCCAAATCAACTAAAACATATTGGTACAAATCGGTAACTGATTATGACCCGATGTCTTGGAATGTCATGGAATATTCACTTCCAGTCTCAATTTATCGGTTTTCCATTCTGATTTTTTGATTGGTAACCAGAAAATCGTAATAGATATTACAGATTTTTTAGGTATCCAGGTAACCAGTCGATGATCAGATAGCTCTTGGCATACCCAACGTAGTACTTGAAAATGACGGTATTAAAAACAGGTACCAAATTAAGTACCCATTTCAGCTCCATGCTGTGATCTCCTCAGCCCTGATGTCATGACAGTTCTGGAAAGAATGCCCAGGGGTAATAAGTGCTATTGCAGAGGTCTTGCAATTTCTAAAAACACAGCATTTCTTTCAACCGAGTCGTGCATATTTTAATAAATTAGAACTTGCTGTCCATATGACGTACTCAGGCAGCACGCTTCACCAGTGACTGAGGGGTTTTGGCTGTCGATGTGTGTGCGTCCAACCTGACACACATTAAAAGAGGCTCCAATTTTAGAACGTACAGAGCCTTCACCCTCTGAAAACCAAGCCCCTTTAAGGTGTTTCCATTTGACAACCCCAAACTACCACATCCTAACTAACTAGTTACTCATGAAAAAGTTGGCCTCTCCATGGGCATAAACATAGTCAGTGACATACGGGGTGCACCCCCGCCCTCCATTTTTTCCTCCCGCAGTTTCAGGGTCATGGTGATGAAGATTATGCAAGACAAGGGGATCCAGCCTCCCCCACAAACTTTAGCCCAAATTTCTGTCTGTGGTGGAACCTCCTGTGAAATCAATGGGACTTTTAAAATGCAGACTAAGAGCACTATTATAGCTCAGAATTATAGCACTTAAATCAACAGAATAGATGGTTTTAAGGAAGAGCAAAATTTCTTTTCAAAAGTCTTGCTATTTTTGTTGCCGGATACATAGTTAATGATCTTTAGGGATGGGCGAACAGAACAGAGTTTGGAAATTCGGTTCGGTTCAGTTCGGTTTGAAATTCGAGTTTGGAAATTCGGTTCGGTTTGAAATTTGAGTTCAGTTTGGAAGTTCAGTTCGGTCAACCGAACAGACCAAGTTCGGTCGAATTCCGAACTTCTGAACCAAGTTCGGCCATTCAAAACCAGGCTTTTTGGTGTGTGTTGCCACTAGGGATGGGCGAACAGACTGGAGTTCGGAAATTTGGTTCGGTTCGGTTTGAATCGCGTTCGGTTCAGAAGTTCGGTTCGGTCGACCGAACAGACCGAGTTCGGTCCAAACCGCGTTCGCCCATCCCTAATAATCTTCGACAACATGAACTTATTCAAACATCGTTTCAGGAAATACGATCACAATAGTCTTGGAGACAAAGGAAAAAGAATTCTCCTCTGAGATAAACCACCATACTGATCACCCAACAAAAAGACAGTTCTGCTGAAGAGTCTGGAGCACAGTGGCACTCATGGTGGTATACTGGTTACACAGTTTGTGCTACGCTATACGGAGAAGGAAAGGACATTCCTTGAAGAGTGGACTAGACTTTCAAAGGCAACAACATTGCTTAGGTGCCGACTTCCTATAGAGAATCAATGGAAGTCAGGAGCTTCCGTATTGTTTTTGCCTATCATCATCCATTTTGGTGGCCGCCATCCAGTAAACATTGAGCAGAAGCAGCAGCAGAACACCGTAACTCCTTAATAGGAGTCTATGGGAGCCGAAAGCTATATCACCTCGGAGGCACACACAGAAGGGGTGGTCTGGGCAGTGACAGCTCCCCCCACCTGCCTCCACCACTGGCTCTGAGAAGGATCCCACCTTGGTCCTGCCCCCATCACTAATGGGCCCTTATGGCAAGTGGAGGGAGTAGGGCTTGGACAGGAGATGGGGGGGGGGGTTAGAAAGTGGCACTGGGGCAATCCAGTGCTGCAAGGTTGTCTAGGCGAGAGAGTGTCCCCCGCACCTCATTTTGTAAAATAAATAAATAAATGGTTTACTGAGTCTCAGAGGACACACCCTTTGCCCCAGAAGCACTGTCTCAGAGCTCGTCAGAGCAGAGAACTGAACCCTAGTCTCCAGCTAGCAACCCAATCACTGAACTAACCTCTCTATAGGCGTTCTTGTGATTTAATCTATATGATAACCAGCATAGGTGGTGGAGCCGGAAACTCAATCATGAAAGCCAAATAAACCATTCAGGCTTTTTTTGGCTTTTGTTTCTAACCCCCAAATGATTAATATTAGCTTTTGCTTGGACTTTCACAACATTTGGGGGGGAAGATTTCCAGGGGCTCCTCTCACCTCTTGAATTTACTCAAGCAAATCCCCCCTTCCCAAATTAAGCCCTGCCAGTCTGGCTCTGTCCCCTCCCTCCCAGCTCCTGCCTGGGGGTGAGAGGGTGGGATTTCCTTTTTGCGCAATCCCAAATTGGCAGATGCCACTAGCAACAGTGTGGGAGCCCCAAAGCCTGGTTCCCCCTCAGCTCCCAGAGTCTGTGCTAGGAAGATTCCTATGGAGAAGCTTTGGGCACACTGCTACTGCTAAACTGCACTGACAGGCTTGCAACTTCTCCCGCAGCTTGGAATATGAGGTGGGAGGGTGGACACTTCATGTCAAGCCACTCGGACCCCAGAGAAGAGCCTTCTGAGGGAAAAAAAAAATGACTATCAGAAGAAAAAATAAACAAAATCAACCCTTGCTATAAAAGTGTAAGGAAAAATATATTTAAAAAGGGCATTGAAAAAATATATTCAAAAAATGCAACCCTTGCTATATAAGTGTAAGATGGTAGTTTCTGTTTAAAACTACAGATCAGTTTTAAATTACATTAATATCGGTGGTTAAATTTTAAAATCTACCCACCTAAATCACATATAGAGGCAGGCCCTGTATGTCCGAGTGTCTATTTAACGGAGCAATTTAACCAGCCAACGATTTGAATTTGCTTGGGTGTGCCTGCTCTGAAGGTCCAAGGAGATTAGGAGGCCTTGATCAGAACGAAAACAGTTTCTCACAGAAAAACCTGTTGAACTTGCGGTACCAGATTTGACTCAAAAAGTTTGGGTACTTTTTGGTACCCAAAATGGTATTCAGTTGGGTACCTGAAATCCCAAAATATCAACAAATGAAATACTGAAATACTATTTTTATCCCGATTTTTCAACTTCCAGTCCTGGACTTTTGACTTCGGACCTGGATTCCATTTTTTGTGTGCGCGCACGGATATTTTTCAGGTTGCCTGGGAATTTTTTGGATACTCAAACTGGAAACTGACGTTTGTTTGTACTCAAACGGTATTCAGTTGCCAATTTGGATACCCGAAACTGTACCTGAAAATGCAGGTATTACCCAATTCAGCTTTAGCCTTGATGCTGCAGAAATATACGCACATGTGTGACTTTGAGCATGAGAGTGAGCCTTGTGGAATCAAAGGGCCTGCTCATGGATTAAACGGGAAAGGCCTGTATTAGTCTCCACAGGAATATCATCTGAACTCTGACATCTAACTAGAGCCCTGCATGGGGTCAAAAATTCAGTCTGTGTTTCACCGTGCTGGGACCAACATGAGGCCAGTCATGCCTGACACAGCTGGGCTCTTCTGTGTCTGAATTAGAACGGAAAGAGATACCTAATTTGGTACCCAGGGGTATTACCTGCATTTTTGAGTACTGTGTCAGTATTTTACAATCACCTCAGATATTCAATAAAATTGGTAATTTCTGGCACCAATTTACTGATTTTCCGGTTAACGACTGGCAAATTGGGATAGAAATCAGGAAAATCAGTATTGGAAGTCAACATTCTGGGACACTGGATACGCCGATCGGGCACTAATTGGGTACCTATTAGTCCTTGAACGATGTGGGTCGATTTGAGTACCGGAAATCTGACGGGTATACCCGTATTTACAGTTATTCATTTCAGGTCTAGTCCAGACCCCATCCGTAATGGTGGTGAAGCCAGCCACATCACGACAGAGGCAAGGGAACACTGTGACATCACAAGGCTTGGCAGGGGTGTGTCCTCTTGCTCAGGGAGCCTAATCTGTTCTAAGTGGCTTAGGCCAGGATGGCTGCTGAACAGAGCCCAACCAGACTCCTTGTGTCCAATCAAGTTTGGTCCAGTCTGCAGGCCTGTACTTCAAACCCCCTTCACTTGAGTAGGACATATGCTGCCAGATTGCTTAGTTTAAAGCAAGAGTGAAAAACCGGAGACCTGGGGGCCAAATGCTGTTCACAGATAGTTTTTATTTGGTCCCTTTTCAGTTCCTTGAGCTGTCCCTTGGAACCCCAAGCGTTGTTAAAGTGAGCTCAGGGAAAGGGAGCAGAGATGAGTGTGTAAAACCAAGAATGGGGATAGATCCATAGCAAAGATCCATGATCTGGACCAGGGCCGGACTTAAGAATTTTGTGCCCCAAGTCCCTTCTCAGACTGCTTCCCCAAAGCCAAGCCCCACCCCCACACTGCATTTTTCTGGGTGGGGCAGCCCCGTGTGAACAACATGGCATGCGTGCCCGCTGTGACTTGGGGTGAGTGCGCATGTCCACCTAACATGCATCCCCACTCACCCCCCACTTGTCCCCATGCATGGAGCATCCGGGGAAAACAGTGGTTGCGGATGAGTGGGGGGTGAGTGGGGAAGTGTGGGGGTTGTGTGCATGCCCCGCCCACACACTGGTGCACCCACAGGCCCCCCCCCCAACCTGGGGAAGCCGTGTAAAAAGGGCATGTGAGGAGGCACTTGAAGAACAGAAGGTTGTTACCGTGTAAACAAGGTTCTTCAAGATGGCTCCTAACATTCTCACAACATCTGGCCCCGCATGGAATTTTTTTCTTATATTCCTAGAAAGGGTTAGAAGGAACTATCATTCTGAAGGAGCGAGTGCTTTTTATAGAGTTCGAGAACATCACGTGGTCTATTGTTTGAATAGGTGAATCATGCACAACCCAGTTGTGAGAATGTTAGGAGCCATCTTGAAGAACCTTCTTTACAAGGCAACAACCTTCTGATCATTCACATGGGGAGAGGTTGTTTGTTTACAACTTTATCTCCGAGTCCGATTGGTTTCCCCAATGTCCCCGCTGCTGCTGCAGCACTACTAGCAGGCAGACGGCAGAGGCAGGTGAGGGATGGGGATTCAGGCAGCAGCCTTCAGCCATGCATGGAGAAAAGGGAAAAAAAACAGAGAAGGGTGCTGCCAAGGCCAGGATTTCTGTCCCACAGGAAACGCCGCCCAAGGTTCAGGCCTAGGGGGCCTGTCCCTAAGTTTGGGCCTGATCTAGACCATCCTCTGCCTCAGCATACCCCATCAGTACCCCTGGCTCAAATGTCTATGTGGCCAGAGTTGGTACTCCTTTTCAAAGTGGCCCCTGGGAGGGAAAACGTTCCCCGCCCCTGCTGTAAACTGCAGCACATGTGTAACCAATGGGGAACAATCTTGGCATGTCCTATACCCAAAGGATTGCCAAATGCTTCAATGGAATGCAAAAATTTAAAGAGGTACGGATCAACACAGGGAATTCTGAGACAGGACAGTGAGAATTCTGCAAAGCGCAGGGGAACCTCTCTCTCTCTCTCTCTCTCTCTCTCACACACACACACACAGCAGCACAGGGATCCAACACTATTTAGCAAATGGCATCACAGCACTGGAGAAGTCATTGTTATTTCCTGCCCTTTCAAAGGCATGTAGAGTCTAAAACATGCAGGGCTGAAGTGGTGGTAAGTTACATGCATTGTTGACAAGTCTTTTGACCACGAAAATTGCCCAATTTTCCCTTTCAGCTTTTATCCCTGCTATTTGTACTCCAGTTTTTTTTTAAAAAAGGAACCAAGTCAGGCACAAGAAACACTTATTGAACAATATGTTTTTAACAGGAGATAAATTATTACTTTGCTCATGTTGCCAAAGGTTTTCTCCCCCTGCCCCCTTGCTCTCTTCAAAAGTCTGCTGCGTTTCTTTAAGGCTTTAAAACATCAATTTAAACGGCAAGGCTTTGAAGTGAGTGTTACTCCATAACCCATAAAATTAGCATTCTCATAGGAGCTCTAAAGAAGGGTCTTTAGTAGTCTGGAGATATCCAAGTAGTACTATTTGAAGAATCCTGAAACCCAATAAAACTTTGAAATCACTGCAGTGAGAACAAAATGCTGTTTTAGTTTCTGAGGCTCAGGGAACTTGAGATCAGTTTGGAAGAAGTTTTTATTTTCGACCTCTCTCTTTCAAGGGCAGAGACGTTAGTTTACGGAAATGGTGGTGGTGGTGGGATAAATATTGTAGCTAATTCACAAAGACTACAAACCACTTACTCTGGAGTAATTGGTTTGCAGATCCTGGCCACACTGAGCAGATATTAAGATTAACCCAGGAACGTGACCATAAGTATTGGCTGACACCAAAGTCTACGAGTGCAATACAACTGGATATTCCCTGGAATATACAAACACAAGCATATTTTTAAACATATTCTGAGAGGCAAACTCTTCCAACAGGCACACACGTGACCATCTCAAACAACTCTAATCTAGAGCTTTCTGTCCTAGTAAAATGAATGGGGGTGGGGGTTGTGCTGACTCCGTGCTTAAAAGATTTAAACCGGTGAATTCAAGGGGAATTGTGTATTCCTGCCAGAGGGTGGAATCTTACTCCAAATGTCTCTTTACTTTATCTGTGTTGTTGGAAATATCTCCACTGGGGCTATCGATTTCAGGCGTATAAACAATTTATTCATTCCTCCTTTTCCCTTTGAAATGGATGCACTCAACGGGGAAAAGAAGCTGAGAATTAAAAACAAGAGACCCACAGAACAATTCGACAACTGTTTACCTGAATGATTGCTAGGTGGGGAGTGGCGTCTAGTGGGTTAGAGCGGGGGGGGGTGTGAGAGTCAGAACTCCTGGGTTCTATCCCCAACTCCAGGAGAGGAGCAGAGCCTGGATTATTAGGAGAAACGACTGCGACTTGTGTATTATTCACACCATCAACTCTTGGAAGCTGAAGGTGGGTGAGAAACTCTGGACTAGGTGGACTATCGGTCTGACCAACTAATGGCACTTCTGTCAGAGAATTCTCTGATACCCCCCAGGACACGAGAGTACAGCAGCAAAATTGCCCTACACTTTGACAGGATGCTGTCCACTTGGAAATTGCCGTTTATAAGCCTCAAAGCCCTCGAGTCAGCAGGAGTGTCATTGGCTACAATAATGGGGATCCCATATAAAGTGTCAGGGCTTTGAGGATCAGAATGCCCCTCTGAAAATGCCTTCCCTACAGTTAAAGCATAAGCTGCTGGAGCTGAAAGAGACCAATCGTTATTTTTTTTTGTTATTCGTTTGCAATGTACTCACTATTTACTTCACCCAGCACAGATTCCCACTCCTCCATCCATAGGAATATGACTAAATAAAATTACACAATCCCCTCTTGCAAGCTCCAGAACAAAGAGTTTGCTAGAGAAGAGGAACAGGAATCCATGCTAAGTGCTAACTGGCTCATTGGGGCAGCACTGTATTTCTCATACGCATACACGGTGTCAGGCCCAAGATTAGAACCAGCACCTTGGAGGGCAGAGGCCAGCTCCACTACACCACCTTAGTACTCTGCTCCTGCACCCTTCCAGTCTAATGGGGGTTTCCTACCCACTAGGCCCTGATTGGCTCCTGGCTGCACCTGACAGGAAGAGGAAACCAGGCAGGGCAATATCTATAGCCTTGCTGTCTCTGATCCTTTATCTTGCCAGTCTGCTCCCTCAGCCTTCCTATCCAGTTTCCATGGTGCCTTGCTTCCTGCACCCAGCAAGGCTTTAGACACCGCCATTTGGACCACCCTTCAGTTTGACAATGTGGCCTGACCTGACTTCCTGGTTTGACCTCTTGGCTTGAACTTGATCTCTGCTCAGACCTGACCTGACTTGCCTGCCGCTGATCCTGACAGCCCAATCCCCCTAGCTATGGGGTTAGGATAAAGGGGAAGAAAAAGTTTGGAGAAGAAAATTAGGAGGGAGCGGTGTAAAAAAAATAAAATAGCAGCCCCCAAAAGGTACGGGTAAAAGCACAAATGTAGGAAACAGGGCAAAAGGGGGAAACAACCAGATAAATGAGGCTGTATTCTCACCTGCGGTGGCGATAGCGGCAGCGGGAGGGAAGATGCGGCAGTCTGGAGGAGCCGGCTGACGGGAAAAGAGCCGGTGCGAACGGGGATCTGCCGTGGCTTCTCTCATGCATGCCAGGACAGGATTTTGCTGGCTCCTCTGGGCTGCCGCATCTTTCCTCGCCCCTCCCTCTGCCGCCACCACAGATGAGAATACAGCCAGAGAGGGATAGTGAACTGTCATGTAGTATCCAAAGCCACCCAAAGTACAGACAGAGGCCACAGTTAAAGCACCGTAGTTTAGGCAGGGATGGACAACGTATCCTAATCCTGAGAGCCGCATCCATTTACCATAATGGGTACAAAGAGGCGCATGTGGCTCCCTTGAGCCAGAGTTTGTCCACTCCTACCAATTCATAAGAACCCGTTCGTTAGAAATGGTTTCAAAAGAGGGTGGGGGGCGTGTGAATTTATCCAGCTAGGTCTGATAGTCCTGACGCCGGCAGCCACAGCCGGCGCTGAAGCCTCCGGGCCGCCCGCCGCCGCCGGAGCTCCCCAAGGTAAGCGGCAAGGGCGCTGTAGGGGTGATCCCTGGGGGG
>QEPC01001301.1:756083-771265 GCA_003113815.1 Sphenodon punctatus
TTGACTCACCTCTTTCTTTTAAACCCTACATCGACTCTGTTGCCAAATCCTGTCGCTTCTCCCTCCATAACATTGCTAAGATTTGCCCTTTTCTCTCTGTCTCCTCTGCCAAACCCCTTGTTCATGCCCTGGTCATCTCTCGCCTCGATTACTGTAACCTCCTTCTCACTGGCCTACCCCGCTCTCACCTTTCTCCCCTTATCTCTGTCCAGGGTCATCCACCTCACCCGTTGCTTCAACCACATGCAGCCCCTCCTCTCTTCACTGGCTCCCCCCTTCCTGAACGAATCCTGCACAAGCTCCTGGTCTTCACCTATAAAGCTCTACACAACCTTGCTCCCCCATACCTCTCTGCACTAATTTCCCTCTGTACTCCAGTCCGTGAACTCCGCTCCTACTCTGTTCCCTCTCTCACCCTCCCATGCCTCCCCTGCTTCCCTAACTGTCTTTTTCCCTTCTCCCTAGCTGCCCATGCCTGGAACTCCCTCCCTGCCCACATCTGCCTCACCCCCTCCCTTCATACCTTCAAATCCCTCCTCAAGACCCACCTCTTTCGCTCTGTCCTCCCCGACTCCTCGCTCCCCTCACCTAACTCCTGCTCATACCCTCCCATCCAGTACAATCTGTTACCTGAGGTCTGTGTACTCATATTCTCACCACATGGACCAGCCAGCCATCATTCTCAATGTAACCAAGCCAGTACGTGCACTGGGACCTCGCATCTTCATGAATGTTACACTCCTTGTCTCTCCCTCTGTTCCCCTTCCTTTGTCCCCCACCCCACCCCGTCTCTCAGATTGTAAGCCCTAGGGCAGGGACCGTGTCTATTCAATTACTTTGTAAAGCGCCAGGTACACTGCTAGCGCTATATAAATGCTTGCTAATAATAATAAAAATCATATTAATAATTGAATTGTCTGCTCTCCTCTTTAGAGTGGATTGAAGTTTCCACCACCTCCTATCCTGGCTAGCTCAAGTGCTGTGACCCAACAGCCTTATTACCACAAACCTAAGTTTGAATCCAGATTCCTGTACATGTTTTAACCTGATAGGACGTGATTCTGCACTGGCAGAATCAGAGTGTAGCTCTTTAGAATAAGAAGTGGTCTGTCTGCCACAGAGCACACTTTGTACTTTGGGGGGAGTGGGCAATACTAATGCAAGAACCTGCACTCAAACCGGCGGCCCTGGTGGGACTAAGCCACCAGCTGTCTCTGCAGCACCATTGCAGAATACTGAGTAGGGGCCTTGCTTTCTCCCTCCCTGGCTCAGCTGACTGCTGGGGCCATGTCCCCACCTGTTTCTCATTGGCCCCTCTCTAGTGTTATATAAGGCCACTCAGTCTCCAAAGGTAGTTGGGTGGAGCAACAACCCTCTAGGGATGTGCGAACACGGTTCAGATGTTCCGAGTTTGGCTCGAACTCGGTCTGTTCGGACATCCGAACCGAACTCAAAAACAGCCAAACAGTTCGGTCATGTTCGGGTGAGGTCAGATGAGTTCGGGGGTGGGAAAAACATGACTGGAAGGGGGAGGCAGCTGTGGAGCAGACTTCCTGGCACCAGGGGGGAGACCAGGGGTTGTTTCAGGGCCAAATGATACCAATACCAAAGGAAAATCTTCGAATTTGGTATCGGTAGCACTATTTTCGGATGTTTGGCCGAACCGAACTCCGCTGAACCTGAACTTGGGTTTCAAACTGAACGACCGAACATCTGAACCGCGTTCTGTTCGCAAATCCCTACAACCCTCAGCTGCTTTTTGTTCCCAGCCCTGCTCCTACTACTGACTACAGTTTGATTTGGCTTCCCAGCTTGTCCCCCGTGGCCATCAGCTCCATCAGGGCTCTGAGCATTTTGTCTGCTGCACTGCAGCCAGAGAAGCAGCCTGAGGAGGACATCCTCCAGCAGAGAGTACACCAGTACTCCCATAAACCCAGCAACTCAGGGTAGCTCAACTGGTCAGGCAGGGGTAGATTTTTTTTTATTATTTTTTTTATACATTTATACCCTGTCCCTCCTGCAAGCAGCTCGGGTTGGCTTCCAACAATAAAAACGGAATACATAAAAACAATTTAAAACCATCAATAACCATACAAGCAATTAAAACAGGGCTAATAAATAAACAATAAATAAATAAGGTGGGGGGCTAAAAAAAAACCTTACCCCCCCCTCCCATCCTCCCCAAAGGCCTAGGCGAACAGCCAGGTTTTGCAACTTTGCCGGAATGTCAACAGACTGGGGGCCAGGCGAGCTTCCTCTGGAAGGGAGTTCCAAAGGCGCAGCCCGGCCACCGAGAATGTCCTCTCCATTGTGGCCCCCCACTTAACACGGGGGACCTCCAAGAAGGCACCCCCGGCAGACCGAAGGAGCCGCTCTGGGGCGCGGAGGGCGAGGCGGTCCCTGAGGTATGAGGGGCCCAGACTGTGAAGGGCTTTATAGATTAACACCAAAACCTTGAACCTGGCTCGGCACGCTATTGGCAACCAGTGCAGAGCTCCGAGCACAGGTGTAATATGCTCCCAACGGTCCGTCCCTGTCAGGAGACGAGCCGCCACATTCTGCACTAGCTGCAGCCTCCGAACCAGGAACAAGGGAAGCCCCACGTAGAGCGCATTACAGTAGTCCAGCTTCGAGGTGACGAAGGCATGGATGAGGGAGGCCAGGTCCGGGCCGGGGACGAACGGATGCAGCCTACGCACCAGATACAACTGGCGGAAGGCAGTCTTAGCGACTGCCTCCACCTGCCGGTCCAGGCGGAGGTCTACGTTCAGAATCACCCCCAGACTCCGGACCTGCTGAGCTATAGGAGGGCGAAATTTTGGTCTGGGGTGAGTGGGTGACTTTTATTGATCTCTATGTCTTATTTTTATGCAGTGTTTTTTATGAAAGCCACCCAAGCCTTCAGGGATAGGGCAGTGTAGAAATTCAAATAAATAAATAAACGACTCTCGGGTCCTGATCTATGCTTGGCTTAACAATGTCTCTGCCTGACCCTCTGGTCAAGACACTCATGCTACCTGCTGACCCTCTGACCAAGACGCTCATGCTACCTGACTCCCAGCTCCTGACCTACGCTCGGTTTGATCATACTCCTGGTCAATTCTCTGCCAGATTCCTGTGTTAAATACCATTCGGCTGTTGAATTCCTGTTTCTTCCAGCAACACCTGTGGCCCTAATCCTGCCATGACTTACTTGGACCCTGACACAGCCCCACTGCCACCTCCTAGAACTCTTGGACCTTGTTCTAACCCTACTCCTGACGTCCTCCCACACCTACAACATCCACTCCCCATGCCCCTTTATAATTAAACTCTCATTCTCCTCCTTGTTTTTGATCTCACAGACATCTCTGCTCACATTCTCAATCTGTGAAGAGTGTATGTTAAATCTCCCCGTGTTGACTTTGGCCACTGAACACATGCAAGATCATGGATGGAGGTTTTGATTGTCTTAGCTTTGGATAATCCCTGTACCCACTCAATGTTGCTGATTAACTGTAGGTAGCTTGGAGTGCTGCATACCAAAATATTTCCCTACCTATCAGTCTACACCCATACAAACACATCAGTACACATATACATGCACAACCACACCAGAATCCGTCTATTTCTTACCCAAAATAATCAGCGCAAGGATGTTGCAGCTGAGAATATCTACAGCATGCCTGTTGGCAAAACCATTAGCCTTCCCAGTTCTATGTGCCGCATTACCGGGACAAGTATCAGGTTAAGTTTAGAGATGAAATGAAGAGAGCATTTTGTAATCAATTATATTATCTGAGTATTTGGACAGCAATCCAAATAGTCGAACAGAATTCATATTCAAATGGGTATTTGGTTAATTTTGGTTTGTTTGCTCTTTTTTCAGTGCAATAGCTTAAGCAACACTCTGAAAAAAGGAGTACTAAAAAATCTGAAACAGATATCTGTGTGAAGCAGGTTGAAAATCCTCTGTTGGTTTTGGTACAAAGTGGCTAAATTTGATGGACAATGTACTGGCACTGAATGCTCCTTTCACCTTTAGTCAAGTTTCAGCTTCAGGAACGGGTCTGATTCTGCTCACACTTGCAGGGAGTACAAGCTAAGAATAACACAGCTAATGTTGACGGAGTTCCCAACGGCGCACAATCAGGATGGGGTTCAAAGCTAAGCAGAATGTTATTTATCATCATCGTGCTTGTCCCTTACCCAAAAAACGTTTGGACAGATTAAAATTGTATGGAGCATGCTCACTTGTACAGGCCATGGTGGGCGGATCGGATTCCCGTCTGAAATAGTGCTCTTCGCACACACAGGACGTTGAGGCCTCTTGGTGCGTATAACTGTGAGGAGGGCATTTGCTGCAGGCTTGGTTCTGGGGAGAGTCCTTAAAGAATCCTGGTCGGCACACTGCAAGAGAGGAACCCAAAGAAGAAAAGTTTCTATAAGACCAGTCAATCCTTGCACTTTCCTTTAAAAATACTTATGCAGTTAAAGAGAGGTCAGCACTAGCAGAAGAACGAATACCCACTGTTGAATTTTTGGTACTTCACTTGACCCACCACCTTCGGCTACTATTGGTACTCAATGAATGCCTGATGGGTTACCTGATGTCCCAGTTTACTGAATTCTGGTCTGAAATACTGACCTTCCTTACCATTTTTTTTTTTTTTTTTTTCATTTCTGTTCCATGCTTTGAGTTACCACCCCTTTTTTTGCTATTTTCTTGTACTGATTTTACTGAATGGTAACTGGAATCAGTAATTCCCAATTTTTCAGGTAATGGGGGTTCCCAATCAGCACTTGGGTGGCCCCCTGGGTTTGTGAAATTGCAGGTATTAACCACACATAATAGGTTGACTCTAGACAACGTGCACACACGAGATGTTATGTGGCTCAATTATTTAAAATAAGGCTCTCCAACTTTTTGGCCACTGTGGGCCGGATTGTCTTCTCGCAATTTGCTGGTGAGCTGGATCACCTCACAGCAATTCACCGGTGGGCCAGATGACACAAAAATCTCTTACTGTGTGCCCAGAAAACATTATTTCTATTGTGCCAGGGTAGCCTCTCCCTGTTCAAACTTATCAACGTGAACTGTGCAAGTTAAACATGCAGGGCTTGGAGCTGTTAGTGCATGGCGTCATCAGGGAAATTCAAATCTTATCTAGAATTTTTTTTAAAAAAATGAATCGGATTTTAAGGCCACAGGGTGATGGAAACCTATTGCGGATGGGATTTAGCCTGCAGGCCACCTATTCAACAACCCCTACTTGAAATGTCGTACAGGAGATGGACAATTTTCACGTTATCAGAGACAAAACACTATTTGCTACCCATGGGTAATAGCAAAAAATGTTAGTACTGTATTGGGTACTCGGGGGGGGGGGGTAATTCCTGGTACCAATTTTTTTATTTTCCAATTACCAATTGGGACACCCCCCCACCCAAAATCAGGACAGAAAACAAAAGAATCAGAACTGGACGTTGACATTCCAGGACATAGGGTACTCGAATCGGATCCAATTCTGGTACTGATCTGTACCCAATATTTTCAAGTTGATTCAGGTAACATGAATTGGCAGTTGTACTAGTTTTGGCAGGTCCTCGTTTCAGCTCTACGAGACACACATTTATAAATATTTTTTATAAATGGGAGAACACATATTGAGAAAGAGAACACCCCAGCCATTCATTTTTCCAGCAGCTGCGTTTGCTAGATACGTATTTATCTTGTTGACTACATTACAGATTCAGAGGCTCTTTGTGTGCTTTGAAAAAAACCAGAATAATATTGCTTTTCCACTCAATCTTTTGACATAGTTTAGGAGAATGGTGAAGTATGCTTTACGGTTTTCATTTAAGACGCCCTGTACCCAGAAATCAATGTCTCAGCAAATAAAATAATAATATAGTTGGAGACGAGTGTACAGACAGCTTTATGACATTCTAATAAGGATTTTCCCACAAGATTACCGCCCCCCTCCACCCCCGAAAACCTGTGATGAATTTTGATCTGAGTATGACAGAATGATAGCTCTGAATTTGCCCTATACCAGACATGCCTACTGCAAAACGCATATCCTCTAGCAGAAATGTAATATGGATGCAGTGTAATGTATGTATGCTGGGCCTTACAGAGAGCCATTATTTTGCTCTTTTATCTATCCCAGTCAATGGTAGCTTGCAGGGCTATTTTGTCAATTTTCTTCTTTTGTGATCTGGAACCCATTCATAAGCTTCTTGTGTCTCTGACAGTTGTCCCTAAGTGGCTGCAGATCTAGGATCAGGGTAAGTCCTGTTGAGGACTGGGAGTGACTGTCCCTTTAAGGGAGTGAGCTGCCTCAACAGGCCACACCCTTCGTGGGGATATAAAGTGCAGAAGGTTCTACTGGAGGAACAGTCTACGTCTGGCTTGGCCTAGTGAAGGAGTTCTGCAGCTGGAAGCTGGTGAAGGCCGTGCAGAAGAGTTTGGTGGACTGGATATTGGGATTTATTTATTTTTACTGCATTTGGACTTTTGCACTAAAATGTAGGGTTACCATACCTCCCCTTATGCAGCCCTGCACCATGTATTTTTCATAAGTGCCCTCTTTTAAAGGGAATGTATGGTAACCCTAAAATAAACCTGCACTTGGTGGTGGCAACTGGTTGGGGTGGCTCACTGAGGCCCCGATCCTGACAATCCTCTTAGCTCAAGACCACCCTGTCACAGTCTGATCTCAGAATGCTATAAGGAACAAGCTCAAAGTTTACTGCTAGAACTCAGTACTGAGATATATTGAGCACTTTCATTGTTAACTCCTCTCTTGCTTTTGCACTTCATGTTTACTCCATTGCTAAGGCCTCCCATTTCTCCCAATTTAAATTTGCTAAAATCTGCCCCTTCCTTGCTGCTCCCACTGCCAAAACTCTAGTTCATGGTCTAGTCATCTCTTGCCTCGACTACTGCAGTCTTCTTCTTACTGGCCTTCCCGCTCTCACCTAGACCATCTCACTTCTGTTCAGCAGATCACTTGCCCACCACTTTGTTCATGTTCAGTCCTTCATTTGCTCCCTCCACTGGCGCCTTCTCTTCCTTCGCATCCGGCACAAACTCCTCGTCTTCACCTTCAAGGTTCTATGTGGCCTTGCTTTAGGGAAGTGCGAATAGAACCGAGTTTGGAAATTCGGTTCAGTTCAAAAATCGAGTTCGGTTCGGTCGACCGAACTAGCTGAGTTCGGCCAAATTCCGAACTTCCAAACTGAGTTTGTACATTCAAAACATTTTAAGCTGTTTTTGGCCTTCCAAACTGGTTCGGATTCGACCAAACAGTTTGGTCGAATTCGAGTTCAGTTCAGAAGTTCAGTTCGGTCAACCGAACTAGTCGAGTTCGATCTGAACTCTGAACTTCCGAACCGCGTTTTCACATCTCTACCTGGCTCCTCCCCATCTTTCTGCCCCTATTTCTCACCCAGGAAATGTGACTCTTCTGCCACCACCCTCACCTACCCCAAGAGCAACTTGCTCCCTGAACTGCCTTCGCCCCATCTCCCAAGCTGCCCTCTATACCTGGAACTCCCTATCTGAGGATATAACACTCTGCTCCCTTCCATCTGCACTTCAAAATGTACCTCTTCCTTCAGGCTTTCCGTACCTAGTCGCTCCCATAGACTGCTTACTGATGCTTCTCCTCATACTGTCAAGGTTGTCCTTAAGCAGGGCCAGTAGGGGTCATGGCCTGGGCCCACAGTCAAAGCAGGCTCTTCAGGGTGTCCACTCCTGGTAACCTCAGATTCAGCACTCTTGAGGCTCCAGGATGGGCTTATTCTGTGGGTGCAGCCACACAAGCTGTGGAAGGCCCAATCCCCGTGCACCCCCGTGATGGGCAAGTCCCCTTCGCCGCAAAGATGGCAGCGACGGGCATTTGTCTAGCCCTCCCTGGCTGGGGCAATGAGGTGTGGGGGGAGGGGGGGAGGAAAAGGTTAAACTGTGGCTGGTGAGCCTGCTAGAGGGCTCTCCAGCAGAGTGCCCTGTTGCTGGCAGATTTGAGGCAGTGTGCAGTGAAGGAGCACGCAGCACTGACGTGAAATCGCCTCTTGTAGGAGAAGCGGGGTCAAGTGGCCAGAGGCGCCATTCGGCGGCAGACAGATGAGAAGTCAGCCCCACCCACTTCACCTCCAGCACTGTGGTTTAAGGACCGGTCACCAGTAGAGGGGCCAAGGAGGAATTCTGGCCATTAGCCTGGTTGAAGGATCGCTTGTTTCTCCTGAGCAGTGCAGAGTTAGGCTAAATAGGTTGTTTTGTTGTTAATTTGGCCATCGAAGAATAGCAATTTGAACCATAATTGAGCATAAGTACAACAATTGGGAACAATGCAGAAGACGGAGAATAATGGTAATAATGATTGGAATTATAAGATTGGAGAAATCGTTGCATTCTGCAGGGGTCCAGTATTTGATAGTAGGTTAAATAGGAATTAAGTAGGATAGGGTGAGACATCTCAAGAGATGGGGAAGTGGTACCCAGCGTGATGCAGGGCGCAGCACACGCTGGGGTCATGACCCTGGGAGGGGTGGGTTTAGATGGCCAGAAAGGACATGTGCTATCCGCCGGCCAGAAATCACTCACCTCCTGGCTCGTGCCCACAGTTGGGCTTGTTCCCCTGTTTCGGCCAGAGCCGTTGTGTCATCGAAGGGGGAAGTGATGGATAGCGGCACTGACGCTGGAGGGCACATCCACGTCGGTGACCAAGTTTGTAAGGTTAATTGTTTGTAGCTAGCATACTGGACCCAGAATTGGTGGGCAATTTACCCACCGGCCTCTTGAGTTGATTTATGACAATAAAGAATGCAGTCAAGTTTAAGCCAACACAGGTCTCCGTGTCTCATCGGGGTGCATCAACAAGTGCAGCTTCCATGTTGTGGGGCCAGCGCAGGGAGCTGGGCAGATGGTTGCCCCCGCCCCCAGCAGGGCATCTGGTTGTCAGATCCCCAACCATGGCTTTGGGGGGGGGGGGAGCAAGGTGTTGGTCACATGAGCAGGCACCTGGCCCTGCCACGCCTCCCTCCCCTGTCCTGAGCAAAATCCTGCCCCCAGCCATGACATGGCCGCATTCGACAGTTAACACAGCATCTACCACTCAAAGCCCCGCCATAGAGCTAACTGTGCAGGAGGAGCCTGGGCACATGGGCTATCATGCTTTAGGCAGCCTTACTCCATTTTGGCTAAGGTGGCTACATGATGTGCCCTCTGCCTTTTTCCGAGGACGCGTCATCTAGCAGCCAGTGGCTTTCCCTGTCACGTGGCAAGGACATCTGGCAGCCCCCAGTCCCACGTTGCACTGCATCACATGGTACAGCTGCCAAGAGTGGGTTAAAGCTGCCCAAGGTGTTCTAGACCGACCAAGGTATCTTGTGTGGCCGCACCCTGTGGGGTACTCTTCTCACTTGCAACTTTCAACCTTTAGGGTTTTTGCTTTCTGTGGGGGCACTTCCCCCCTCTGCTCACTTTCAGTAAATCACTCATCCTTGGCTCTCTCCTGCCTGAGGTGTGTGAGAAAGGGAGAGACTGGGTCTGCACGTGTGTGTTTATGTGAAAGAAAAGCCAGACTGCCAACTGTTAAAGGGGTGAGACTATAGACAGTGGGGCCATGGTTTTGCATTTGGCCCAGCAAATTTTAAGGCCAGCTCTTCATACCGTCTTATCTTTCAGGATCCCTCCCCTCATAACTAAGCTAAGCAAGTGCACCTAATCTTCTCACCTTCTTGAATGTATCCCTGTTTCTCACTATGTTCCCCTCCCCTTGACTCTAAGCTCCTTGGGGTAGGGATATCACTAATAATGTTTGTTTAGTGCTCGGCACATTTCTGGCATACGACTTCAGCTGCTGGTTCTAAGAATAATAGTGATATTGTGATCATGGGCAGGAAGAGCAAATGTGCTGCTGACTAAAGTTGAAACAGGTACATGATTTTGTACCTGCTGTCAAGCCCCGCATTGGGGGGCAGCCATGAAGGCAGTGATGGGCTTGGAGTGCAAGCCAGGCTCAGACTCGCTCCAGCCCTGCGGTCCCTGTGACCACTGGCCAGTGTCCCCGGCAATCTAACAACACCAGGAGCCGCTGAAGAGGCAGGGCTTCCCCTGCCTCATGCAGCTCTGAGAGAGACTTGTCCTGTACAAATGGACCCCTATCCCTGGCCCTGGTTGTCTCCCCCCCTGCTGGATTTGAGTAGTGTGCAAGCCCTTCCCTGCTCCTTTGTTCCCCGGGACCTGACCCCGCTAGCCCTCATGCTACTCCACTCCTCTGTCTGCTCTAGCCCCCTTCTTCCCCTGATGTGGGTTATAACTTGATGGTGTCAGGTGTGGGGCCTCGTTTCCTTACGCTCTTGCGCCCTATGATGATAAGGGTCTGGCCTCATTGAGACCACAGGACCCAACTACTCTCCTGATGGGCTCCTTTCCTCAGAGAGCACTCCTCAGAACCAGGGCCCGCGCGTGTGTTTGGGAGCTTGCAACCCCCTGGCTGAGTAGAGTCACCCCTTCCCTGGGACCCCCATTTCCCCTATCCCAGTGACACCCGCAGGTAACACCCACATTTCTGGGTATCATTTTGAGTATCCTAATTGGTATCCAAATACCGTTCAAGTACTTGGAAAAACTGAAATTTCACTTACTGTGTTTCTGAGTACCCAAAAAACAAAAAAAACCACAAACAAATCCAGGACAAAATCAGAATGAAACAGAACTGGTATTTTGGTATACTGTTTGTCAGTATTTTGATATTTTGGTACTTCAGGCACCTGATTGAAAACCGGTTAGGATAAAAAAAAGTACCCAATTTTACCTGAAATTAATTGGATATACACTTTTTGCGGGGGACTTGTTTCAGCTCTAGTGCTACATAACTGATATGAGAGCGTCCTTAGATAAGAATGTCCAGAAGATGTGGATGGAGAAACTCGGGAAATATCAGAACCTTGTTATTGATGCTTAACAAGTGTATCAGTTAGAAAATGTGTAAATCATCCTTGACATTTCAGCGATTGGCTTGCTACCAAATGCACTGAAGGAAAGCTTCATTCATCTCAGGTTCCCAAGACGACTAATCATTCATGCCCAGAAGGCTGTTATTTTAAACACAGTCAGAATGATCCACAAGACCCTGTACATCATAGGTACTGTGTAGCACAGTGCAGCTGGTTGGCTAAGTGCAGCCCCCAGGTTGTTATTATAAGCCCCACCCCAATATTGGCAAAAATTAACAACTATAATAATACAGTGGAATACCATTTGCATGACTTGAATTTCTTGATAAGTGGAATTAATTTGTTTCCCCCAGTCAGGGGTCTGTTTCTTGATATGGATCAGGGGCTCAGCATCCGTTGACTGAACCTGGCATAGGCCGCTAAGCACCAGGGGCCGCTGCCTGGCCCTGCAGGGGCAGCCCTGCACCTGGGCTGGGCTGGAGGATGCCCGGTGCAGGGTATCCCCACATCATGGGTGGTGTGTGTGTGTCTCCATCCTCATCTGCCTCTGCCTGCTAGTAGTGCTGCAGCAACAGAGGACACCAGGACACCATCGGACTGGGAGATAAAGCTGTTTGTAAACAAACAACTCCTCCCCACGTGAGTGATCAGAAGACTGTTGCCTTGTAAAGAAGGTTCTTCAAGATGGCTCCAAACATTCTCACAACTGGGTTGTGTATGCTCACCCTATTCAAATATTAAACTACGTGATCGTTTCAAGCTCCTCTAGTACAAAAAGCACTCTCGCCCTCAGAATGGCAGTTCCTTCCAACCCTTTCTAGGAATGTAAGAAAATTCCGTGTGGGGTTGGAAGGGTGGGCGTTGTGAGAATGTTTGGAGCCATCTCAAAGAATCTTGATTACAAGGCAGCAACCTTCTGTTCATCTTCAAGTATCTCCTCACAGGCTGTTTTTACACGGCTCCGCTGGGTGGAGGATCCATGGGCACACCAGTGCGTGGGTGGGGTGTGCACACGACTGCACACGCATTCCCACTCACCCCCCACTCATCCGCACCCATGAAGCAACCACCGCGTTCCAAGTTTTCCTGTCTCCAGCCCAGAGTCAGAACGGACAGAATTCACACACACATCCTGTCCTACTCTCTGCTCTGACTCATTGCATCTGGAAGGGAGGGGACTGGAGATGGTGAATCTGGTGCTAACTTAATCGGAGTATTGGATTTCGCCATCCCAGGTCCATTTCCTTAAGGTCTGCATAAGAAGAATTTCTTTTAAGTCAAACTTTTTTTACATGGCTGGAAAAATTCAACTTAAGCAGACTCCACTGTACTAACTTCTGGTTCAAGAAGAAGATTCTCCGCAGCCACCCCTTCCAAGGCCAGGCCCTGAGGGTGCTGATAAGACAAGTTTTCAAAAGATTTTAAAGATATTTCAAAATCTCTTTTGAAAAGAATTTTCAGGAGATTTTCAAAATATTTCAGTTCCCACTTAGGGTTCTAAGTGACATGGTCAGATTCTCCCAAGCCTCAGCACCCTACATCTCCCATGGTTCTCAGTGGCAGCTCTTGGATGCTGAGCTGCTTGAAAATCTAGCCACAACGTCCTCCTTCAAAGCCTTTGCCCGCAGTGTTAGAATCTGAATTCGGAACCATCATTCATGCCAGAGTTGATATTTGATTTGCCTTGAATAGGAGACTATTGTCAATGGGGCCAATCTATGTCTTGTGCACGCACCTTGTGCAAGCCATTGATTGGCCTCAATGATTCTAGTTAGGCAGTGCAAGAGGACCATAGAGAATGGAGCTGTAGAAGTTGTGGTGGGTTGGGTGTGTAGCAGTCACTGCACGCTGAAGGCAGGAGCTGTGCTGAATAGAGAGTTCAAAATCATCCTGGCAGCTGGTAACAGCTTCAGTGGTGCTTGGTAGGGATGGGCGAACGTGGTTCGGAGTTCAGACCGAACTCAACCAGTTCGGTCGACCGAACCGAACTTCCAAACCAAACTCAATTTTCGAACCGAACCAAACCGAACTGAATTTCCGAACTCGACTCTGTTCACCCATCCCTAAAAGATAATATTCCATTTGGTTCAATGGGGTTTGAATTTCTGAACTTTGTTTTAAAGTTCAGACCGAACTTGAATAATTCGGTCGTCCGAACTGAATTTCCAAACTGAACCTAATTTCTGAACTCGGTTCTGTTTGCCCATCCCTAGTGCTTGGAAATGGCAAGGAATGGGACACAGCGGATTTCACTTTTTAAATTCTTATAATCACCTAGTTATAGGTGATCATCTTATGAAGTAGGCAGTTGCCTATGAAAACTCATGCCTCCTTTCACCAGTTAGTCTCTAGGGAAGGGGTGGGTTACCCTTCAGCCCGCAATCCTTTTGCATCCTGTGGCCAGTCAAATGCCTTCCAGTGGCTCCCCTGCATCCCCATTCAGAACAGCCCAGCAGCTGCGCTCAATGGTCTGCCAATAAGCCTGCCAACCAACGGATGGCTGTCGACAGCTTCCAGGCTAATGGCCAGGCCTGCTACATAGATGAAATGACCCGATATGTAAAGCATCGCACTCCCCACTCCTCCCATGACACTTCACCCATGGAGTCCTGAAATCCAGCCCCCAGGGTGGTGGTGGTGGGTAAAGATTCTCCCCCTTTGGTCTAAGGTACTAGCTTGGTTCGTCTTCTGCCATACAAACAGTAAACTAGGGCTTAAATAAGCAGATAAATTGCTGCTCATGAGAAATTCACCATATTGGAAACTCGGATCGATTTCCCGACTATTTCCCTGATACAGATGCCCACCTCTTAACCTCCCCATAGTGTGCAACTTCAGTGCCTCCAATCAGAATAGTTGCTCTATGTTGTTGCCTTTGTTTTGACCAAGTTGCAACTGGATTTCAGATTAGTAAAGGAATTTGCGTACCAGCCAGTGAGTGACAGGGAAGTACAAGGGAAAACGGAGGACAAGAAATGCGGTTATGGGAGGATGCAGATAGGGCTGTGTGCAGGGCCGGTGCAAGGGAACTGGCCGCCCTAGGCGAAACGTCAGCCTTGCTCCCCACCCCCCCCGTGATAATATTAAAAAATGAACATTTTGTATTGGTATGAATATAAAACCTGTATTTACATATATATTTTACACAGGAAAGGAGAACAATATAATATGGATTGATTGTGCATTCTCATTGTTCTTTACTGAAACAACTCTGGGTGAGCACATCAACAACATCAACAGCTTACTATACTGACCAATATCAATATAGTCTTCAAAAATAAATAAATACGGAATAAATAAACTGGGTGAGCACATCAACAACATCACTATACTGACCAATATGGAATAAGAAGATACCACGTTATCTGAAAAATTGAAATTATATACAAAACCTAAAAGTTAAATGAAGCTACATTCCAAGCTGAAACGGCATCAATAAGTGACACTGACATAACCACTGGCATTATTACATAGTTTACAGTCCTTCTGCCAACAGAACCAAACAGCTGTACAACAGAAGAACCCTTCAGATCCCATCCGCTCCACAGCACACAACACCAGCCCTGTACAATGTAGAGATTGCAAGTTTTTTGCAAGGAGATTAAGAACCAAACAAACCCAGAACCGGAAAATAAACTCTTTTTTTCACTCAGCATGTCATAGGGTTGTGGAATATACTGCCACAATCCAATCCTTCGGCCACAGACACACAACCTGATCCCACAAGCACGTTCCTATTTAGTAACAACAGAACAAATGTCTTATTCAACAAACTTTAGAGTTTTATTTGTAACACCCAAGTCAAACTGAGAAACTTTCAATATTGCACATTGGAACATGAGGGAAAATATATACCCAAGTCTCTCACCCTGTAAACCTTTGGAACACTGAACAAACATTGTACATAAAAACAACAGGAGAAGTCCCCTTCGCCGCAAATAGCAGCGACGGCGCAATTGCCGAGCCCCCCCGTCGTGGGATCCAGAAGGAGGAGAGCTGAGGAGCTGCAATTGCAGCTTGAAAGGAAGTAACCCGGGCGGAGGTTGCCGGGGCAACGAACAGTTCGGCGCGAAAGGAGAGGCTGCGCCGAAAGGGGAGTGAACGGGTCCACCCCTTTTAGGAGGGGCGGAGCCGCTCTAGCCGCGTGGAGACGGCATTCGACTTCGGGCTTGGAGCAACGCAGCAGCAAGGAGTGTTTGCTGCTGCGCTCCCCCCAAGTAACAGACAAGATGGGC
>QEPC01001301.1:776945-793498 GCA_003113815.1 Sphenodon punctatus
CTTTTGCCCTTCTTCAAAATGAAGGTTGTCTGTGCTCACTGCACCCTCAGTGATGGTTTACAATTGGGTATTCCCCACAATTCCAACTACAGGCATTCCATAAGCAGAAAGCAAGTAATAAAGCACACATGCAGCACACATGCAAGTAATAAAGCACGCTGGCAGTGGGCAGCAGGACATGCAGAGCACTAAATTCCAAATGGCCAAGCCACAATCAAACACACAAGACACCCCCAAAAGCAGCCTATTAAGCACATTATGCCATGCAAAGAGACAATCTTTTATATGTAACCAGTTCATTTGTGCCGCAAGCCCCATCCCCATATGAATCTGTGCCCCTACAAGCCCCCACAGTCTGACCCAGCCCCTGCACCCCCAAGCCCCATCCACATGTGAATCTGTGTCCCCTGTAGTCTCTGTCCCAGCCCCCATCCCCAAGCCCCATATGAATCTGTGCCCCTCTGCAGTCTGACCCACGGTATCCCCTGCATCCCCCACGCGCACTGGCCAAGCCCCATCTGTGCCCCCCTGCAGTTTGACTGTCCCCCAGCCCCTGCACCCCCCAAGAATCACACCTGCTGCTCTGCTACGCCTTGGAGTCTACCTGCCTGTGCTGTGTGCCGCTGCCCGGTGCTGCCGTGTGCCCGCCTAGCCATGCCCGGGGCTGCGCTGCCTGCCACAGTACTCCGTCTGCTGCGTGCAGCCGGGCTGCTGCTGCTGAGTCGTGCTGACCTGATGCTGAGTGAGTCCTGCCTCGTCGTACAGTGCCACCTACATGCGTTGGGACTCGGGTGGCGGGCTGGCACAGGCGCAGTCAGCATGCACTATGTGCTGAGAGATGGGGCTAAGGGGGCTTGGTAAGGGAAGGGCGGTGCTGCGGCGGGAAGCTTTAAAAAAAAAATGATCCGACCTCAGTCCTCCTCCAGCTCTTGCCTCCTCTCAATTAATTCTCGGAGCTCTGCGGCGCGGCGGCGCCCCTACAAGTTGGCGCCCTAGTTCGCCTAATGGCTACACCGGCCCTGGCTGTGTGCATGGCCCTTTAAGAGACATTCAGCTGGCAAAGGGTGCTAAAGGACCACAGTGGTGGTGGGTGTTTCCAAGCCAGCCCTAAAGTCTGAAGTAGCCTCAGCAAGCCAGTCTAGAGGGAGCCAGAGGGGAGTAGAGACTGCAGGGAAGCCTATCGCTCTGTGGAGCTGAAGAATCGTTCCAATAGGGATGAGCGAACGCGGTTCGAAAGTTTGGAGTTCGGGTTGAACTCGACCACTTCAGTCGACCGAACCAAACTTCCGAACCAAACTCTATTTTCGAACTGAACCGAATTTCCGAACTTGGTTCTGTTCGCCCATCCCTACGTTCCAAGCAGGGGACAGATTGAGACTGGCTGGAAGTCTGCCAACCAAGCAGCTGTGGAGGATTCTGTATATCCACTGTGGGTGATGGATGGCACTGTGTGTCAATAAGCCTGGCGAGTAAAAGCTAATTCCCTTGTGATCTGGGTGCTTGGAGGGGCTAACCCTGCAAGCAAGCAATCCTCGGGGACCCTACCGTGTTTCAGCGATAGTGTGTCAGTATTACCTCTTGGGATTTGAAATGGATGGCAAAGTGGTAAACGGGATCCTGGTAAGCCAAAAGTCGAGAAATGAAATGTGAGTTGAGACGTTACCAAGTACTAAAGCAGCTCTCAATTTGACAGAGATGGTATCAGGAAACGAGATTTCCTGTTGTGGCAAAATCTCACTTCAGTCCTAGCGTGAACCAAACTTAATATTAGTCCATGCATGCATCTTGGTGTGAATGCATCTGCCTATTCAGTGCAGGTAGATAGGTAGCTGATCAAAATGGCTCACTAGTTATTCTGTGTATAGATCCTGCGAGTTCAACAGAGGACAACTCCTTTTGGAAACGACACTCTCTCTACAGAAAATGAAAATGATATTTAAGGGGAAGGGGCCTGAGGCTCAGTCTTCCTACTGCTGTTGGTGGGTGATCGTTCAAGAAAATGGCTATTACGTTTCTGGATGGCCATTTCTATACTCATTTGCTTTATTTATACACAAGGCTATGACAGCTGAGCCCTCCTATTTGTACAAGCTCTTGGAAAAGAAAACAAGTCCTCCAAAGGTTGGATCAGCAGAGGCACGTGGCGGTCTCCGATAGTGCACAGGAATCACACTGGGGGAGCAGGGCTGAAATGGAATTTTGTAGTGAATCTCACATCAAATGGATTTTCCTTGGGTGCTTTTAGGAGGAGAGGCTGCCTTGATGCACCCACGGATAGCTCATAAATCTAAAAGGTGGCCTCCCGCCAGATGTTGAAGCAGGGGGCATCCCCGCCGGCAGTGTTATGGAACATCCCAGAGCGCTGTCAGAAGAGAGGGGAGGCCCAAAGTGGAGCAGCTGTCCTCCTGATGCGTGGACCTCTCCGCTTTCAACCAGCTGTTACCTCGGGCAACGAAAGAGTCATAGGCACCAGCCTTGAACAACTTTATTGTGCAGGGGGGAGGGTGCCGTGCAGGTGGACCATGGGCCAGGGAACTCGCCGGATCCATCTGAACCTGAAGTGGGGAATGTGTGTGAGCCCCCGGAGCAGCTATGGGGCAGACTGCCTCTGTGTCAATCGGAAAACACCCCTTGTTTCACTGGAGATCCATTGTGGCTGTTCTAGCTCCCCTACCCTGGCATTTTGACATCCTGACCTTGTTTAATTGTTAAAATACATTTATGCATTGCAAATAAATACATTTTTAAAAAAAAGCGTGCTGAAGAAATGCCAGGGTTAGGGGCTCTCTGGAACAGGATGGACATCAACTTTCCTGGTATGTTCTAAAATCCACCCCCAGAGTAAGAGGGAGCCAAGCTTCTTTGAATACCAATTCCCAATTGCGGATGTCGCACACCTTTGAAAAACTCGCTCATAAATCATGGTAGCGGATAGCTTGAGGTTGTGTGCAGAATGATATTTATCCTACAGAATTCTATAAATGACACAAAGAATGTTCTCATGGTTTATGGCTCTTTGTGGGAGTTTGGGGATGTTTATTTACTTTGGGGCTAGCAACAGATATTGCCCTATCTATAAAGATGTATTGTGTTTGTTTATTACACTATCTACCAGAATTGGAGGGTGGAAAAAAACAACCCAATTCCTCCCTATCAGAAAGCTGTTATTTTGAGCTAATCCAAATTCACTTGCATATGCAGACTGGAAAGCAAAAGAAATGAAAGTGAAGGTATAACAAGGGCAGTCGACGTCTAGAGTGTAAGATGTAATTAGCTTTCAAAAGGGTCTTAAATTTATCTCATTACGTCTCATAAAGACAGACAGAAAATCATTATGATACAAAAGTTTATCCCGGTTCTGTTTTGAGCAAACCAGCAAATGCAAGATAAGTCCGCTTTCTTTGATAGATTTTCAGCAAGGCCCAATTTGCTGGTGACAGCGTGGTATGCAGCGCTGCTTGGTTTATTTTCATGGATAGACACAAAATTAACCAATATGCCCCGATGTCTACATCCCACAATATGCACATCATATTGTAATAACGGATGCTGACGGCTCCCTCCTGTACTTGAGGGATGTGCAAGGGTCTGTTTCCCAACCCCAGAGTTTGGATCCGCTCTTGGTGCAGTCCGGGGATCTGGCCAATTGACAGTGGTGTGCCAGTGGGAGCAGTAGGAGTTACCTGAGGGCAGGGACCGTTTACAGGCTGGGCAGCTTTACACTTCATCTTGTATTGATACCCATGAGGTAGCCAAGTCACAGTGGGACATGCCGGCGCTTCTAGGGCAGGAAGTGCCTGTTCACTTGCCTTCTCTGGCTGTTACAGGACGTAGGGACTACTTGAAATTTATGTCCTGGAATGTCTCGGGCTGCAAAACTAAGCTATTGGATCCAGACTGGTCTGCTTTTTTAAGGGGTTACAACCTGATTTTTCTGCAAGAGACCTGGCTACAAGTGAGGGAGGTTATTTGTATCCAGGGTTTTCAGGTGTATTCTCTCCCTAGTGTTAAAGCCAAAAATAAGGGCCGTCCTTTGGGAGGTCTGGCTCTCTTGATCTTTGATAGATATAATAAACCCTTCGTATCACTGCCCTCGGCAAGGCAGGAATTTCAGGTGGGTACCTGGGAGTCGCCTAGTGGTACTCGGCTGCTCCTGGTCAATCTTTATGTTCCTCCCTCTAACCTCAGCATTTCATAATCCGGATATTTGGCAAGTGTTCGATGAGCTGTTGGACCAATTGGATAGCAAGTTTCCTGCAGAACTCCTTATTATGGCCGGTGATTGGAATGCCAGATTGGGATCACCATTGGATTCTGAGTTAATTGCAATCCCGGGGAGTTTAAGTTGGTCCATGGCAAAAAGATCCAGGGACCCGGTGAGAAATGAGGCCGGTATTTCTATGATTGGCTTCCTTTTGGCAAATGGGCTGCTGATCCTTAATGGAAGTAGGCCGGGGGACCCTGATGGAGAATATACCTTTATCAATGCCAATGGTAGGATCACAGTAGATTATATAGTGACCTGGTTAAATCACTGGAGTAGAGTTGAGGATTTTACACTAGTTCCTCGTCCAGAAAGTGAACATTTGGCATTGACTGCCAATATTAAAGATTGCTTTCCTGATAACCTGCTTAAATCTTGGAAGAGGGAAGATGCAGTGGATCCTGATAGAGTTCTGGTTAGATGGAAAGGTTCCTCAGTGATTGAGATGCTGACTATGCTATGGAGCCATGAATTTTGCCAACTCCGTGACTGTATGCTGCTGGCAGGTGCCATGGAAATAGAATGACTTGAGAAGAACGATTCACTCATAGTAGAAGAACTAGCTACCAACATACTCTCTTCTGAGAAGCAGCAGACTAAATGTCAATTCTGTAGATGGTACGATCAGGAGTGTAGATTAGCCAAGCGTAGGCTGGTCTTTGCAAAGTTATCCTGGATAAAAGGATACTCCGAACGCTCCAAATTACAGGAGGAGAGGCGTAATTATGGCCTTAGTGAGGACTAAAATATTCCACCATACCAGTCTGATTTGGGTGAGGATTCAGGTGGCAGCCTCTCTTAAGGACTCCAGAGGGTTCTGGGCTTTAATTAATAATGAGACTTGCAGTAACTCTACTAATCAGGAAGCTTTAATCGATCGATGGGAAAGAGTGGGTGAAGTTTTTTGAGACACTGTTTTGCCTCCATTTGGAGGAGTCTGAACTTGATTCAATCAAGTTTGCCAGGCATCTCCAGACATCGGGCCAAGGGGGCCTCGATCCATATGTTGGGGAGGCTGAGGTGAGCTTGATACTCCAGAGTCTCAAACATGGTAAGGCTCCTGGTAGTGACTTTACTGTCGCTGAGGCCTTACAAGTATGCCCGGACTGGTGGGCCCCCTTACTAGCCAATTACTTTACCCAAATGAACAAAATTATGAGGCTACCGTATGAATGGGGCTTATCCATCATAGTCCCGATATTTAAGAAAGGCAACCGTAGAGACCCGGAATGTTACCGTCCCATTAGCCTCCTCCCAGTTATAGGGAAAGTATACTCTAGACTGCTTCTCCGTCATTTGGAAGCTTGGGCCTACGGACAAAACATTTATCCCTCAGCAGCAAGCCGGTTTCCAGAAAAAGTCATCTACCTTGGATAACTGCTTTGTAATCTCCCATGTTATGGCCAAATATACAAAGATAAGAGCGAGGAGACTTTTCCTTCCATTCATTAACTTCGTTAGAGCCTCTGACTCTGTCCCAAGATTCAAACCGTGGCATAAGCTACATAAACTGGTTATAGATGATCATTTATTGGCTCTCCTTATTTACATACACGCTAATAATTCCACGAAGATCAAGCGGGGAAATTCTCTAGGCCAATTTGTATCCTGAGAGGGGTTAGACAGGGCTGTGTTCTGGACTCCATCCTTTTCAATGTCTACCTAAGTGACCTTATTGTGCAACTTCTGGCATCTGCCGGCCATCCTCCTAAGATCAAGGAGTGCAACTTCAGGCCTCTGCCTGCGTTGCTGTATGCGGATGACATTGTTTTATTGTCCCAAACAAAAAAAGGATTGTGTAACCAGTTGGAGAGCCTGATAGCTTAACCGTGCGGAGAATGAACTGGATATTAATCTGCATAAATCACAAATTATGGTCTTGGGCAGGAACCTGAGTTGGCTGCGTTGCTGCAGTTTGCACAATCAGCCAATCCTTGCAGAATCCTCACAGAATCAGCCAATCCTGACCATAACCCGAGAGTAAATAGGCCCCTGGGAGATGAATTTTGGGTGGGTGGGGTCTGAAAGCCCTATGTTTGCGTGAGGGATGTGCTGAAATTCAAGAGAATTTGAGTTGTGTTTGATTAGCAAAGTTGTGATTCTATGTCAAACCTATTGCAAATTTGCTTCTCAGTATGCATAGTTCTGCAAATCAAGTTAATTATGCAAATATTAATGCTTGCGGTGAATTTGCAGAATTTGACTTCACTGGTTGCAGAATTTAAGATTTTTTGGTGCAGTCAACTTGGGTCCCTGGTCTTAGGTAGGAAAAAATCCCCCAAGTACAGATGGATCATTAAGGGAAAGGAATTCCTTTGCTAATACAACATACAATTCGTATGTGTATCTTGGCACTGTACTCTCTGATAATGGCTCGCGGGGGAAACATAAGAAGGTAATTGCCCTAAAGACCAGCGTGGCTGCCAATGGGATCCTACGGTTTGCTAGGAGATCCCCTGGGGTCTACATTTTGACCATTTTGAGTGTCTTCAGAGCCAAGATTCAATCTTTACTGGTATTTGGCTCTGAAATCATGTCAGCCTCTGATTTTTAGGTCCTTGAGGTTGCTCAAAATAAGTTCTTGAGGAAGCTACTAAGGATCCCTCAGAGTGTTCCAGCAGCTGTGGTCAGGGTGGAGACAGGCATCCTGGCAATGACTGCTTGGGACGGCAAGTAGCCCTTCGGTACTGGGCTAAGATATCCAACCAGAGTGAGACTTTGCTACCTACTCTCTGCCTTAGGGAAGAGTTGGAGTTTGAGGGAGGGCCCTCGTACCCTTGGGTCTCCCAAATATTTGGCTATTTGAGACATCTGGGGTTATCAGCTTCCTGTTTTGGGGGGAAACGTGTTGCCTGGCAAAAAAGTCTGATTAAACTCGGGGCAAGTGATGTGTCTAGACAGGATGATCTGGCTGTAATGTCCTTTTGGAAGGTGACACCCTGGTTGCAACATATTAAACATTTGCATAAATTTGAATTGTACCTTGACAGTCTGAAAGAACCTATGTTACGCGGGGCTTTTACAATGTTACATTTTTAACTGTTTGCCTCTGCTATTGTTCAGGCATGATATCATAACGTACCTTATGAAAACCCGTTTTGTCCATGTGGGAATTTGGAAATTGAGGACTTAAAACACCTGCTCTTTGACTGCTCCCTTTATGAGGAGCTAAGGCAGACGTGGCTTGCTCCAATTTTGAAGGGGAAGGAATATTTGCCAACTTGCCAGAAAATTGTATTACTACTAGCTGGCCAGGATGAGGCTGCCATAAAGGCAATTGTGCTATTTGCCTTTCTGGCAGCAAGGTTTCGTGGTGGAGTGGTTCTGTACGTTTATATACCCCTTAACCTTACCCTCTGCTGTGTATGGTTATTTGTATCTGCTCTTTTATGTTTCACATGGTATGTAATATGCCTCTTTTGTGTATTTTGTGTTTATCTGTTTTCTTTGGCTATGGCGAAAGCTGTCGCCTTAATAAATTATTATAATTAAGTGAAAATAAAGCTGTGCATGTTTTACAGCAACTGGAATGCTCATCTGAAACAGTATAACATTTATCTTTGTGGGCTATAAATATATCCATGAATTTATTTACATTCAAAACTGAACGACAAACCATCTCAGCAAGCATCAGAGCAACGTATCTACCCTTCAAGTTTGTACAACAAGGGCATTCTTGGAGGCTGCCCCAGAACGATGGAATACCCTCCCCCTTGGAGATTCATCCAAGGCCACGCCTCCTCATCTTTTAGAGGCAATCTAACACCTTGTTTGAGAAGGTGTTTGGCAGGAGGGGGCAGTGTTGGGAATTATGGGATTTTACCTGTTTTTAAACTTGGTTTTATTTGGGTACTTTAATATTTCGGTTTATTTTGTGTATTGTGGTATATGTTTATGTATTTGTAACCTGTCCAAATAAATAAATAGATGCTTTTGAAAAGCCTGAAACCTGCAGTCTCTCTAACAAAGAGCTATCTATGAACGAGAACTGTATCAGCATTGAGACTGAAATGAGCAGCTAATTTTCTGCTTACAAGAAATTTCACCATACCGGGAGCAATTTCCCAACAGTTTCCCGATACGATTAATCAATTCTCAAAATACCACAAGATACTGTCCTGATTACACTTACTAGGACTAAAACTCAATTTTGACTTTTTCTTGGTTATCGCCAAGAATCGTGATTCTTGTTTAGTTTTAAATGAGAACCGATAACCGAGAAAACTGTCATGTCTCGATAATTCTCAGTTGAGAATCTTTTCTCAAATTACTGTTTACCAGATTGTCATTTACCGCTGGATTGCCAGTTACCTAGTTACCGTTTACTGGGTTGTTCGTTACCATACACCGGGCTGTTGTTTACTAAGTTGCCTGTGAGCCACATTTAATAACCAATAAACATGGTAACCAATAAACATGTTAAACCAATAACCAACAAACACCAATAACCAATGAACCAAGAACCAATAAGCATGTTAACAAACCAATAACATCTTGTCCTGTTTTATGGGATGAATTTCAAGACGTGTTGCCTTCGGATGTGGGGGATGCTCTTGGGACTGTTCAAGCCACTTATTCTGAATCAGATCCATGCCCTTCCTGTCTGGTTAAGGCCAGACAGGAGACATTAGGGTCGTTGCTGGCCAGGACAGTCAACAACTCCCTTAGGGAGGTCAGGGTGCCAATCTTTATATCAAGGAGGTTGTGGTGCAGTCCCTGCTCAAAAAGCCACCACTGGATGTTGGCGTCCTGGCCAGCTATCAGCCTGTCTCTAACCTTTCCTTTCTAGGGAAGGTTATTGAATGGGTGGTGGAGGCTCGACAGCTCAGGAGCATCTGGATCAGGTCAAATTTCTTGATCCCCCACAGTTTGGATTTCGTCCGGGTTATGGCATGGAGACTGCACTTGTGGCCTTGGTTGATGACCACTCCCGAGAGTTGGACCAGGGTCATTTGACGCTGTTGATTCTGTTAAGATCTTTCGGCTGCATTTGATACCATTGATCATGAGTTGTTAGTGACTCGACTGCGGGACCAGGCAATGATGAGCGGGACTGTTCTTGAATGGTTCCGCTCTTTCCTGGCTAGGAAAACCCAACGTATGGTGCTGGGTGATTATTCATCTTCTCCCCGGGGCCTCACATGTGGAGTCCCACAGGGTTCCATCGTATCCCTTCTCCTGTTCAATGTGTATATGCAGCCTTTGGGGGAGGTTGTCAGAGAGTTTGGTGTAAGGTGTTATCAATATTCTGATGACACCCAGCTATCGCTCTCGTTTTCATCAGACCCAGGTCCTGCAGTCTCAGTGCGTATCCAGTGTCTGTCAGATGTGGGGGATTGGATGATGATGAGCCGTTTGAAGTTAAATCCTGACAAGACACAGGTGATGGTTGTGGGGAAAGCCGGGGGAGCGATGTTCCCCATTCAAGGTGTTGGTGTTGACCTTTAAAGCCCTAAACGGCCTGGGCCCCACCTACCTGCAGGACCGCCTCACCCTCCAGATCCTGGATCGACCTCTGTGGTCAGTCAGGGGTGCCCTCCTTGAAGTCCCCTGGGTTTCCCAGAAGTCGACCATGAGGAGGGCATTCTCTATGGCTGCACCGTGGCTGTGGAACTCCCTCCCATTGGAGGTCCACCTGGTAGGGATGTGTGAACAGAATCAAGTTCGGAAATTCAGTTCGGTTGAAAAAATTGAGTTCGGTTCGGTCAACCAAACTATTCGAGTTTGGTCGAATTCCGAACTTCTGAACTGAGTAGGGATGGGCGAACAGAATGCGGTTTGGATGTTCGGATGTTCAATTGTTGGTTCGAAACCCGAGTTCGGGTTCGATGGTTTGGTTCAGCCGAGTTCGGATTGGTGGAACTTGGCCGAACAGTCAAAAATAGCACTATCGAAACCGCAACCTAATTTTTGGCCCTGAAAAGACGTTTTTCCTGCCCTCGAACTCATCCGAACACGACCGAACCATTCGGTCATTCGAGAGTTCGGTTCGGACATCCGAACAGTCCGAGTTCGGTCCAAACTCCGAACATTCGAACTGCGTTTGCCCATCCCTAAAACTGAGTTCGTACATTCAAAACCGGGTTTTTTGGCCTTCCGAACTGGTTCAGATTCAACCGAACTATATGAATTCGGTCCAAACTTCTGAACCACATTCGCACATCCCTACCACCTGGCCACTCACCTCCCCTTTTTCCATAGACAGTATAAGACCTGGCTATTCTGCCGGGCCTTTACTGAGGGAGATGGGATGGGTGGACTGGGCTAGGGAGGGGTTTTGGTACTGGGTTATTTTAACTTTGGGGTTATTAGTGTTGTTTTTAATGTATTTCATTTTATTATGTTTTTTAAAATAGTGTTAGCCACCCCAATAAATAACCAACAAATAACCAAATAACCAACAACAAATAAACCAAAAACCAATAACAAAAAAAAACAACCAATAAACATGGTAATAAACCAATAAACACAGTAACCAATAAACCAATAACCAATAAACACAGTAAATGGAAAATCATAGTAACCGGTAAACGTGGCACATAGTAAATTGCAATACCGATGCAACAGATAATCAGCAATAACCCACAGTAACTGGTATACATGTTAAATGCTAAATGGTAACTAATACATTTAGTTTCATCAGAGATCTTGATTGCAGTTCGAAAAAGCTGCAAAATCTTGGCAGCAATTCTCGATTCCTGCGAAATTATCATGAGAATCAATTTGATTCTCATTTCAGCACTAACACTTACCATTTACCACTTACTGCACATTAACCACTAACTGCATTGCTTCCGCACTCCTGAGCCAATCACTTTGAAATAACTCACACCTTAACCTCCACTCCAGTGCCTAAAATCAGAATTATTGTTTTATGTTGTTCCTTTTGGTGTGACCAACCTGCAACTGAATTGCAGATTAGTAAAGAAATCTGCATACCAGCCAATTAATGACAAGGAATTACAAGGGGAAATGGAGTGCAAGAAATGTGGTATTGCGTTGGTGTTACCTCTTGGGAGTTGAAATGAATTGGAGTGGTAAACAGCAAAGTGGTAAACAGGATCCCAGTAAGTGGAAAGTTGTCAAATTGAAAAAGGAGGTGTCAGTCGAGCCATTACCAAGTACTAAGAGGTTCTCGATTCGACCGAGACAGTATTAGGAACTAGAATTTTGACCAGATTTACCGTTTGGGTGAAATCTCGTTTCAGCCGTAATAAGCATGCATTAGCCCTCAGTAGACACTTGGATACACAGGAGCCACAATGCCCCTTCCTGATGTAACTCCACCCCTTTATGGAACATTGTGATGTCATAATGCTCTGCAGTTGGCGGGGCTGGAAAGCCCACGTGGTCTGCCTCATCCATGATTTGGTACTCCCAGAAGCCAGGATTCTGCAGGTTAGCAATGAGAAACTGGGTTTCCAGAGCCAGGACAGAAACCAGAATTACGACTGAAAAGAGTTTTAATCAGAAACTTGACCAAAAATATATATTTTTTTAAAGCCTTGCATATGTGCAAAATGGCTGCTGTCATATTTAAAATGACCGTGACAGCATCACCGCCATTTTGGATATGGGCAGCCAATTGTGCATGTGAAAATCAGTCTGGCGGCCATTTACACATGTACATTTTAAAGAAAGAATAAAAATAAAAATAGGTTGCTCCAATCAGAACAAACAAAAGCACCCAGTTTCCGTAAAAATATGAACTGGGCAAAATTCCAGAATCAGCCCTAATTTCAGCCCAATGTTATGCCACTTGACCAGACAAACCACAGGTAGCCTGTTGTGCATTGTCCAAAAGACCAAGGACCCTACTGAGCTGACTCAGCTGGTTAGAAAGTGGTGCTAATAACTCTGAGGTCTTCTGTACGAAGGATCCTGCTCTTCAACAGGGTGGCAGCGGCCAATAGGAGGGTTAGACATAGTCTTTTCACTCTTTTGTTTAGATGCATTTCCTAAACCTGTATCTGCTAGCATTTTCAATATTTTAATATTTTAAAACTGCAATGTTTTATCATTCTTGTAAGTTTATTTTTAGTAATTTTTTTGTTTAAATATTGCAATATTTATTTATTTTTTAAATTAAAAAACAATGCACATCCAGTCTTCTTGAGCAAAATGGTGAAGTTGGTAATAAGCACTAGAACAGAATTGGGAGCAGCTGTTTAAGACATCGATAAATCCCAGCCTTTCGGGAATGTCAACAAACGTTAGTTGGTATTTCCATGTTCCATACTGTTATTGTGCTCATGCTGAAATTCGAATGCTGATAGCAATTTTTCATCACTTTCTGTCATCCGTTTTGTCATTTCCGAGTCAAAGGCAGATCAAAGACAGCATATAAAGACCAAAGTCATAGTAGAAGTACTAATTAAAGCAGCAGCACTACTACTATGGGAACTGACGAAATCAGTGAAAAGGAAGCAGTAATTTTTCACATTGAGTGGACGGCAATGGTCTATTTCTGATGGAAACAGCTTTTACAGTGAGTCCTGTATGGAGCACTAATCACTACTACTCATTCTCATTTCACCAACTATCTGTTTCAGTTATTTTGGAGGAGGTGGATTTTCGGTTATTTTGGCAATATTAGCACTACTGTGCATGTGCAGTTGACAAAAATGACATAACTAAAATACTGAAAGGAACAAAAAGCCCAAGATTATTGTACCCCCAAAATCCTAAACTCTAAATGGATTACCTGAAAAAATGAATCTGCGAGTACCTGTTTCAGTCACAATTCTTGTTCCGAGAGATACCCAAAAATGCAAATGCTAAGTTTACTAGTCTTTTTAGCTCTAGTCAAAATTTAGAGGAGCTTTAATTACTTAGCATGACTTTCTATTGGATTTGTCTGGCCTTTGTCATGGTAAATTCATTTGAACCAGTGTGGCCTAGTGGAGAAGTTGCAGGACATGGACCTTGAAGAGCAGGGTTCAAATCATATCATAGTCATAAACTCACTGTGTGGCCTTGGGCAAGTTGCTGGGTCTCAGCCTCAGGCCTTCTTCTAGAAAATAGTAGGGGTTCCCCAGAAGGCCTAGAAACGTCACTAGCGTGCTTCAAGCCATCAGCCACAGTAGAGCTGAAGCTGCCAGAGTCTGGACCGCCACCGCCGAGCTGAACTACTGGTAGGGTGATGATGATCCCTGGGTGGGGGGGAGGTAGGGTGATCCCTGGGGTGGGGTGGGGGTGTTAAGCCACCCCCCACGCCAGGGATCAGTACTACCGGTACACTTACCTGCTGGCTGGTGCGGGCTCTGGGTCGATGGCGGCGGCCCGGAGCCCGCACCAGGGACTTAGGGGGAAACTTTTTTTTTTTTTAATCCAGGCTGGGCAGGGTGGAGGTAGGGTGATCCCTGGGGTGGGGGGGTGTTAAACCACCCCCACCCCAGGGATCAGTACTACCGGTACGCTTACCTGCTGGCTGGTGCGGGCCCTGGGTCGCCGGCAGTGGCCCGGAGCACGCACCAGGGACTTAGGGGGAAACTTTTTTTATTTTTTTAATNGGCAGGGGGGGTGGGGGGTGTCCCCCCTTCCACCCGCACAGTCTGGGCGGGGGAGGTGGTTGTTTTTTTCCCCCCCTTTGATTTCAATGGGGACAGTTCCCCATTGAAATCAATGGGAAAAAACCGGTACCGGTATACCAGTATTAATCCGGTATGCCGGCATTTGGAAATCCGGGAACCGGTAAATCCGGTACCCGATATTTCCCCAGATGTCCCACCCCTAGAAAATAGGAGCAACAATGACTTACCTCACAGGGTTGTTATAGAGGATGAACTAGGTAAGGATTGAGAAGTACCTTCAATACTAAAAGTGCTTATAAAAATGACTGATAGTATACTAAATCAAAAAGGTACCTGAAAAATAACAAATCAACACACTCGAGACTCGGTTTCTTACTTAGTATTCAATGTAAGGGAGCAAACCTTTTCTCTCCCTCCATTTTGGTAGAGGAGTCCCCGTCCATCTCCAGATTCCTGACATGAAGGAGAACTGATTCTCCAGAACTCCTCCAGTCTGAATACTGAGGGGAAGACTCCATAGGCAGAGGGACCTGGAAGGAAACACTCATGCCAGTCAGCAGGTGGCAGATTAAATCTGTGAGGGGAGACAGGTGTTTAGTGTCAATTCCCCTCACTGACCTCCGGGGCAGGTGGTGCAGTGATCGAGAATGGGAGTGCTCGTGGTTCAAGGCTGCTGTTGATCAATGCGAGGTCGGTGGTGAATAAGTCTACAATGATAAGAGAGTTAATCCTGGATCAGTCAGCCGACCTCATGTGTATTACAGAGACCTGGCTGGACGGTGATTTGGGGCCAATTTTGGCTGACCTTGTTCCAGCCGGGTACTTGGTCCAACATCAGCCTCAATCAGAGGGGCGCGGGGAGGGGGGGGCACGGAGGAAATGGTGTAGCCATTATTTTCAGGGATACCTGGTCTGTGAGGAGGTATCTAGTGCAGACTTTTGGGTACTGAGGGCGTCCATCTAGTGTTTGATTTGGCTGGAGACAGATTAGGGCTGCTTCTGGTATACAGTGCACCACCTGTGCAGCAGCATCCCTACACGCCCTAGCAGATCTGATGTTGGAGGTGGTCTTGCGGTCTCCAAGGGCGTTAGTTTTTGGGGACTTCAATATCCATGCCAATGCCGATCTTGGGGGAGCGGAGTGTGAATTCATGGCCATCATGGCAACCATGGGACTGTCTCAGAGGATTGTTGGCCTGACACATGATGGGGGATATACCCTGGACTTAATATTTTGTACTTGCCTTGAGGTGGGGGATCCAGTAGTGGAGGAGGTGTCAGCTGTGCCCTTGTCATAGTTGAATCATTAACTCTTCCTGGCCGGTCTCCCGGAGCAAGTTTGCCCCTGGAAAGGTGCAGAACCAGTTCGGATGGTTCGACCCCGGAGACTTATGGAACTAGTAAGGTTCTGGAATGCTTTTGGGGAAATGTTCCCCAATATTGATGGTTGCTCACTTGATGACCTCGTAGTCTTTTGGAACATCATGCTGACGGAGGCCATCGATCAAATGGCTTCTAGGCGTCCACTTCCCAAATGCCAACAATGCAGGTCCCCTTGGTTCAGAGAGGACCTGCATTGGATGAAGCAGGAAGGATGGCAGTTGGAGTGATAGTGGTGCTGTAGCCGCAGTCGTGCTGAAGTAGACCAATTGTGGCATAGAGTCAGTTTAAGAACCTATGTAGTGGCTGTGCAGACAGCAAAGATGTTCTTTGCTGCCCTCATAGCATCCACAAAGTCGCGTCCAGCTGAGTTTTTCTGTGTGGTACAGAGGCTGGTCAGTCCGGCCTCTCTCCGCCTGGAACTGGAATCTTCCAGTGCTTGCTGTGACATATTTGTCAACTTTTTCACTGATAAAATAGCTCCGATTCACCATGGTATCAATGCTGCACTTATAACAGTGAGAGAACTGGAGGTAATGAATTGTCCAGTTTCGTGGGATCAGTTTCAGTGGGTGTCGCCCACTAATGCAGTGGATGTTCTTGGGGTGGTAAGAGCCACCTGTTGTGAATTAGTTCCATCCCCGTCCTGGCTAATTAAAGCTTGCTGTGAGACACTTGAACCGTTGCTGCCTGGGGTTGTCAATGCCTCTCCTTAGGGAAGGCAGAGTGCTGGGCCGCCTCAAGCAGGCAGTGGTGCAGCCTCTGCTCCAGGGGCGGCTGGTGGGTGTTGAGGTTGGAGGGGCAGTAAGGCCGGCCAGTGGGCGGCATAACCCAGCAGCAAGGAGTTCCAAGGGTTAATGTTGAATGGACATTATATTACTTAATCAAGCAATTTCAGTTAGGTTAGGCAGGTTTAAAAGCAGGCAGACAACCTTAAACCTCACTTACAAGCAGTTTTAGCAAAGACAGACACACACGCAGCAGAGGTTAAGAACGCTGCTTCAGAAAGAAGGGACATGCTGCATGTATGTTGGAGGGACCCCAATCCCTGCTTCAGAAGTCCCTTCTGAAGGAGTATTTTTGCCCTCTGCTGCGTGTGTGTGTTGGGGGGGGGAATTTCAAGGCCCATGCATCACCAGACTCACAGGTACACCTGGGATCTCAAAAGCACCCCACTTCCAGCATTGTGAACACACAGCTAAAGCTCGCCAGACTCACAGGTACATCTTGGGATCTTAAAAGCACCCCATTTCTAGCATTGTGAACACACAGCTAAAGCTCGCCGGACTCACAGGTACATCTTGGGATCTCAAAAGCACCCCATTTCTAGCATTGTGAACACACAGCTAAAGCTCGCCAGACTCACAGGTACATCT
>QEPC01001301.1:793888-845356 GCA_003113815.1 Sphenodon punctatus
GGGAAAAAGCCTATGGGAATGGGGTGCGGGGTGGGGGAAGGGAAAAAGCCTATGGGATGGGGTGCATGGGGGGAGGGTGCAGGCAGGGTGGGGACGGGACATGGGAGGGACATCTTACCTGCTGGCTCCAGCATGTTCGCTGTTGTCCTGGGCTGCAGGCGGGGGGAAATTTAGGTTTTTTTTAAAAAATTGCCCGCGTGTCCTGCTCTCCTCCGCGGAGCCAGGACGCGCGGGCAATTGATTTAAAAAAACCAACAAAAAACAATGTTCCCTGCCTTGCTGCCCCCCCCCCGCTCTGAGCGGCAGATGGGGGGGAGCGGAAAAGGGCAGCGGCAGGGAAGCGGCTGGTCTGGCGGCGCGCTGTTAGCTCTCCAACAGCGTGCCGCCAGTCATGTTGAGCATGTGAGGCACCTGACCCAAGGCATCTTGCCTGGCGAGAGCTTTCCTTGCGCCCATTGAGTGCAATGGGAAAGGTTAGTCCCTCCCTCCACAGCAAGTCCTATACGTGCTGTGGACTGAGGAGCTCAGCCGCCCAAATCGCGTTTTCAATAGAAAACGCTGTTTCGGCTTAGCCTTTTTGTCCCTTTGGGATCCACTCCTCAGGAGTGGATCCCGGAAGTGAGAAGTTGAAATGACAGCGCCGCAGCAGCAGCCAGAGCAAAGTCAGAGCCTGGCTGCTGCGGCGCTGTCAGAAGCAGCGACGTGTTGTTGTTTTTTAAAGTGCCAGCGGCGGGCCCTCAGCGCTTGTGGGGCAGTGTCCCAAATCCTGGGGGGCCAGCCGCCACTGCTCTGCTCAAGAAACCATCGCTTGACATGGACTCCCCTGCCAGCTATCGACCATTCTAATCTCTAACCTTCCCTTTTTAGGGTGTTGGCTCAGCAGCTTCAGGGGCATCTAGATCTGATCAGTTTTCTTGATCCCTCACAGTCTGGCTTTCGTCCTGGGTTTGGCATGGAGACTGCGCTTGTGGCTTTGGTCGATGATCTGTGCCGTAAGTTGGATCGGGACGGATCATCTCTTTTGATCTTGTTAGATCTGTCGGCAGCATTTGATACCATTGACCATGAGATGTTAGTGGCTCGCCTGCTGGGCGAAGCGGCGGTGGATGGAATTGTTCTTGAATGGTTCCGCTCTTTCCTAGCTGGAAGAACTCAGCAGGTGGTGCTTGGGGAGTGTTCATCATATCCCCGGGACCTCAAGTGTGGAGTCCCGCAAGGTTCTATTCTGTCCCCTCTCCTGTTCAACGTGTATATGCAGCCTCTGGGTGAGGCCGTGAGAGGGTTTGGCGTACAATTTCATCAGTATGCCAATGATACACAGCTTTACCTCTCTTTTTCAGCAGACCTAGATCCAGCAGTCTCTGTGCTTACCCGGTGTCTGATGGCTGTGAGGGATTGGATGAGGGTGAGTGTCTGAAGCTGAATCCCAACAAGACAGAGGTGATCTTGGTGGGTAGGGCTGGAGGAGTGGTCACCCCTCTCATTGACAGGGTCTGCCCTCTCCTAGCCACTCAGGTGCATAGTTTGGGGGTGCTCCTCGACCTGCAGCTCAGCCTGGATTCTCAGGTGGAAAGTGTGGTGAGGAGTGCCTTTCGCCAGTACGATGGCTGGTACAATGGTTACAGCTGTATGTTTGAAACTCTGATTTGGCTGCCATCATCCATGCCTTCATCACCTCTAGACTGAGCTACTGCAGCACACTCTACGTGGGGCTACCCTTGGTGATGGTTCGGAAGCTGCAGCTGGTGCAGAATGCGGCGGCCTGTCTCCTTATGGGGACGAGAGGAAATTCCTCCCGATGGAGGTCCACCTAGCCCCGGACCTCCCTTCTTTCCAAAGACAATGTAAGACCTGGCTGTTCTGCCAGGTCTTTGGGGAGGGATTGGGGGGATTCAGTTCCGTATTTTAATGATTTTTACAGTTTGAATAAGTCTAACTTTGTAATGTTTTTAAATGTGCTTAACCTAGTTGTGTGCCACCCCAAGCTGCCATTGCGAGCAGGAGGGTGTGGGCGATAAATACATGTAAATAAATAAATAAATAATTTTGTGTGGGTCTGACCAGGAAATCAGGTGAATAAGTAGGTGGTGGGGCTTGGCTCAGGTATCCGACCCTCACCCCGCATGTGCCTATGAGCCCCTAACCCACTGGGGAAGGGATGGGGATTTGACCCCCCTTTAAAAGAGCTTGCATGCCTGGGCAAGCCCTCTTTTTCCTTTGCTGGCTGCCCAGGTTAAGACCCACCCACTGTACAGGAATGTTTTTATGATGAGTTTTTGACTCTCCTGCTACGGGCTTTGGTTAGCCACTGTATTCAGGGCTGAGATGGAATTTTTATACACCCCTGAGGTTAGCTATGGAGGGAATTTTACACACCCCTGAGGTTTTGCCTTCTCTGTAGCAGGGTGATGTATTTCCAACAGGGCAATTGGGATGCCAAGCAGAGCTTCTGCTTTCACAACTATAAGTCAGATGTCAGCCTGGGAAACAACATGAAGGGCAAATCGAAGGTTAAATTGGACCTATAAAGTTCACGAATTGGATGGGGGGCAGGCGCCGGAGAGGAGGCTAGGCACGGCTGAGCCAGTTCTACCCCCTGCCCTCACCCCAATCTTTAGGGGAGGGAGAGCCAAGGCCTTTGCCTGTGGCACTCCCCGGAAGCAGAGGTAGGCTGACTGCCTGCCCCCACTGGATTGATAGCTGTTTTGGTTCCCTGGCTGCCACTGGCACAGGGGATGCTTTTTCAGAAGTATTGCCCATGAATGCATCAATCACAGGCACACATAGACAAGGTGCCTTACAGTGATGCCAGGTGTGTCTGGGAAGGGACCGCCCATTGTTATGTTAATAAAGTTGCAGCCTGTGTCATTTTTAACCGATTATGTGTTGGTTTGGTTCCTTGAGCCATACCACCTGCAATGAGAACCCCATCAGGAACTGAATCCCAGCTATGGCAGTTCTGGGTCTCCTAGCCACTACGTCAGTGGCTGCCAACATTTTTCTTGTGTGATACCATTTGCAGGCTTAAATATAATGCCGGGATGCTGGACAGGAAATAAGTGCATGCAAAATATAGTGAATTTCAATGGGATCGCAGTCCCCTTAAAGTCCTCGCCCACAATTTGGGAACTTTTGTGCTAGGTAGAGCAGCTGCAGTTTCAGAATAGCAAACCTTCCAAGAGCGATGGAATCTACACCTCTTGACCCTCAGATGCTCACCCCTGCTGACCTTTGGAAATCATGTCAAAGTTTAATGAATGCAAAAATGTCCCTCCCCCATTCAAGCAATGTAAAATTCTCCTTCAAGAGAAACACACCATCCACGATTCAACAAATGCCGAAAGGCTTCCTTCAATATTGGCAGCAAAAATGCCACTTCCGATTAGCAAAAAGGCATATATGTCGCTTGGTGTAAACTTATGGAATCGGAATGTATTTTGCCATCTCCCTTTACCTTCTCCATTTAAACAAATTTCTAAGAATTGATTGTAGGTTGTTCTGTTTTATTATCTAATTATCTAATTATCATAAATCAATCATCATCATCATCAAAATGGCTCATTGCCTAAGCTTAAAGCTGGGCAGAGAATAATATAGAAAATATGAAACTGATGATGTGGGGTTGCTCGGCAGGGGTTTGTATGCCCCACATCTTCAGACAACCCCTTCCCTCCCCGCCTTTACTGGAGGAAAGACTGAAAAAGCTACACTCTGGGTAAAACCAGATATGACCATGGCCCACTTTGGCGCAGGACTCACCAGCATGTCTGTAGGTGCCTGGCACGCTTCTCCTCTGGGTAGGCAGATAGCCTGAGCTGTCTCCTCAGAAAATCTCTGAGGTCACAGCCCAGGCTAAGGGACGCTCATGTGCGCCAACGCGGGCTAGTCCATCTGTGCAGCCCTGCCATACATGCTCTGGGTCAGGGGCCACCATGTCTCCCCATCATTGGCTGACATGGCTGTCTGCCATGTTGGGGGCGTGGGGGACTGGGAGAGGGGCATGGGTGGGGCTGGCTGCCCACACATTCGTTGTGCTCTCTGCCCTACCTGGACCATGCGGGTAGCAGGTCAGCTCTTCGGCTGCAGGCATGTTACTTCTCTGACCCTCCCCGAGCCAGGCTGGGGAGCTGCTGCGCTACCCACACGTCTGTTTTTACCCTCTGTCAGTTGTGGTGGTGTCAAGGAAGTGGCAAACCTGGGTGTTTTCAGACAAGACACTCTACACGCACTACCCACTCACCCCACCCGTTATACACGTTGGAGGGCTGCAGTGTTGCCCTATGGGTGCCCTGTAACATTTATCGTGGGTGGGCGGTGGGGTGGGTAGTCAGTGGAGAGTGTCTTGTCTGAAAACACCCTCTGTGGGTGGGTGTGTGACTGGGGCTCAGAAGGGTGGATACAGGTTCAAATGAAGCCCCCACACCCTTCAATATAGTTCTGGCCCCTTTTGTCTCTTTCACACAGTCACACTCCCATCCGGTCCTGGTACTCACCCCTTTAACACACTAGCGCTCCCACCTAACCCCTTCTTTCTCTGTGTCTCTCTTGCTGCCAGCTCCATGCACTGCTCTGGCCTGTGGACAAACAGTGGGGATAGGAGAAAGGGCGGCCATGTTCTTAACTCAAAAAATAGTCAGCCCTCCTCACATCAGGCAGAGTTGGAAGGGAGAAACCAGGGCACCAGGGCAGATGTATTCTCCAAACTTCCTGGGCTTCCAACCCACAAAACACCAAGTAACCATTGTGTAGTTGGGTGACTTTTTCAGTGATGATAATGGGAACGCATTACTCTCCCACTGAGTGTGGGAGACTAAGGACGCATGACCTACATCCCCCATCCCCTTCCTTCCAGCTCCCCTGCTACCATTAAGAAGGGAAAGGGGGCTGGTGCTACTACTGCTTCTAGTCAAAGGTGTGCAATCGGCCACTTACTCTAGGCACGTCATAGTCAAGGAGCGTGCAAAGCGGGCTCCGGGAGACTTTTGCGGCACACACTTGGACTCCTCTGATGCCAGTGGATGGGCTGTTGGTCACCATATTTGCATGCTTGATGACATCATGTACACATGGCTGCCATTTTAAATTGAAGCTTAGTCATATGCACTGGGCATCTTCGTTGTCCTTTCATTATGGGACATGCAATACTCAATTGGGACATCCCATATAGTTCTACCTCTATATCTCTCTATATATATTTATATCACCTTACCCAGCAGGGAACTCTGAATGATTTCCACATGTGCATGACTACAAAACTGCTTTGCTCACTTCATGAGACTACTTTGGAAATCCCAGCCATAATTAATAAATGTTGCAACTTTCATAACTTATTTTATTCATAAACTAGCTATGCACCTTGGGATTCAGTTGATTATATTACCAGCTTGTTCTCTGCTGCCATTCAATCTTAGTGTCTCTTTATGCGCTATAAACGACTTTCCTTAAAATTACATGGATCCCTGGGGTTTAATTCCTCATAAAGTCTTACTTTATTCTTCTTTATTTTTATCTCACTACTTCCTATTCAACAGCTTTTTAAAGGGTACTTATCCAGAGCGTGACACACTGATTCATTTTAATAGTAGCCCCTCTGGTTTGAAGAGAGAAGAAAAACAAGCTTGGCGATTTAAAAAAAAAAAAAAAAAAAAGGAGGAGGAGGAGGAGGATTTCTTCTAATTCCACACAAGAAGAGCTATGAGATTTAAAATAAAGTTTGGGCTGCCAAAGTCACCTGCTCTTTTCTTTTTTTTATTCCTAACATTAGACCTGCTATCTATTTAGCTGAGTAACAGCAACCAAAGTGTGAAGATGTCCTTTAAATAAAGAAATTATTGCAGAAAAAAATAAGGTATTTTTAGCAACAGAAATTAAGCCACGTAGCTCACAGGGTGTATGGTGTTAGGCACAAGCAAGACGGGTTTCTTTTTGCAGAACATTCAGGATTCATACGTTTGTTACTGAGTTTGCATTCTGTTTTGGGTCAGCAAAATAACTGTGTGGGGTAAGCTCTGATCCCTCCTTCACTGACTCCCCTCCTCCCACTCTGTGTCCTCCTTCAGCTTGAAGTCTCTTAATGCCCTTGCTCCCCACTACCTTTCTTTCCTCATCTCCTGCTCCATAGCTACCTGGAAATTCGCTCCTCCTCTGCCACCAGCTTTGCCTGTCCCACAATCTCCCAAGACGCTCCTCAAAATGTCCTTGCCCCTTTAGCCTTGCTGCCCCCTAAGCCTGGAATAGGGCTAAAATGGGTACCTGATTTAATCCAGGAGCAATGCCCCCAATTTCGGGTCCTGTGACAGGTACCTGATGGGCTGCCCAAATGCCAGTTGGGGACCAGATGACCTGAAAAACTGAGAATTTGTAACTATTTACAAAGAACAATCAGTAAATCAGCATGGGATAGAAAATAGCAAAAAGGGGATGGTAAAAAAATCAAGACACACTCAAAAAAATCGGTAACGGAGGTTGTTGTTTCTGGACAAGAAGTTGGTAAATTGGGACATTGGGTACCATGTTGGGGGCTAACTGGCTACCTATTAGTACATGAAGGTGGCAGGTTGAGTACCAGAAATGCCACGGGTTTCCCTGTTTTTGCAGGCACTTGTTTCTGCCCTAGCCTGGAACTCCCACCCTGGAAATCTATGCTCTGCTCCCTTACTCCAGAATAACCCTGTCTTCTGGCAGGCTTTTCCTAACTCCACACCCTCACAGGCTGCTTGTTGGTGCACCTCTCACGGTCCTCTCATTTAGGTTCCCCCTCTCCCCTGTAACAAAGCCAAGCACGTGCACCTAAGACTTCGCAACCCTAGGACTGTATCCCTGTCTCTTCCTAGGTTCCCCTCTTCCTTGTTCATCCTAGACGCACCAGAGCAGGGATTTGTCTCTAATGATTTGCTCAGTGCGAGGTATATTGCTGATGCTCTATAATAAATAATAATACATGACCGTAACCTATTGAACTCGGTACAGTTTGGATGGTCAGCTAATACTGGTTAGAGTCTGAGAAAAATATTTACAAGGGGCATCATGATCCACAAAATGGAACCCTGGCAAAAATAATCTTTTAGAACATGAAAAAAATATCCACCAAAAGTTATTTGTCCTGTAGAAACACATGAGCTACCCTGGGGTGCACAGCTTAAGTTATCATCTGAGCCATGTTATAGGGAGCCGCTATTCTATACAAGTCTATGCCGAACACAATTCCAAATCACCTCATGTCCTACTGAGATGACTCACTCAGCATTCCTCTATTTGCAGGCTCTCCTCACCATTTTCCCAACTTGCATTTACCCCGAGATCAGCACTCTGCCCAGCTCCCAGTCTGCTGAAGCAGAGCTCTCTCTATGCCCCTACTCACTACAGACTGACTTGACATCAGAGCGCAGTGTTCTTATAGCCCCAGAAGGGGTGTAGGCAATGAGGGCAGCAAACTCTCTTAAAGGGGAAGAGGCCTGACCTTGTGCAGAGTGCTGCTGATCCGATGGTCTGTAGATCTTCTGCCCACGTGGCACAGTGTGCTGGCAATGGAAGTGCACACGGTTCCAGTGCCGGATCTGTGAGCCATTGGATCAGCCCTAATCTCTCTCCTGAGAGTGGTACTTCTCTCCCCACACCCAGTCCTGCAACAACTCTCCTGTGACTTTCACAGGCCACTAAAGAGTTTTATTCCCAAATACTGAGCTGCAGCTAATGAAACATGATGCACATCACTCACGCCAGTGTGTGCGCTTGACATTGATGGTCTGGGGGGGAAAAGTGGGTAAGGAGGCATCTCTATATCAGCTGCATAATATTAAGAGCAGAACAAGGCTTGGCAGGAGATTGACCCTTTGAGCCAAGGCTACTGCCCACTGAGATCACTTATACTCAAGCACCAGGAGGACAGGGACAATCAGATGGGGTGACAGACCCACAAACAAACAAAAAAGGAGAGAGAGAGAGAAAACAACAGAAAAATGCTCTCTCTCTTTCAAGGAAAATACCTTAGATGATACAAAAATGAGGAAGGAAGAAAAAGGACCTTGGTCCAATAAACAAACTAGGCAATTTTATATGAAATATTTATACATATAATGTGTAAACAATAAAAAACACAATTTATCAAAATAAAAAATGCAAATGTATGAATTCAAAAAAAGGTTTTGGTATGAAATATAAAATAACAAAGAAAGCACATTACGTTGTAATCAATCATGTGCAAAATTTAAAATCCACAGTCCAAACATGTTTCGGGGACGGTCCCACTTCCTAAGTGGACAAATATTCAGAAAATCCAAAAATATTAATATCAAGAAGCAATAAGGTGATCGTGACTTTTAATGCACCGCCTTTCTCAATACCGGGGCTCATCACAATATAGAATCACCAATATTCCAAAGACATCAGCCCGTATTCCAAACTGGTAAAAGGCACTTGCTACCCCCTCTATCGCTGGCTGGGTATTTCTAATTCTATTTGGGCAATCCACTCGAGTCCTCTCAGTCTCAGCGTATCATGCTCCTGATTCTATAATGTTCAACAAAACTGCAGTTGTTGAAAATAGATTCTAGATTATTTTATGGCATCTTTTATAGTATTGAACTCGGTGCACTGAGTGCCATTTGGTGGGAGGGGTTCTATATAAACAAAGTTATTACTGTTTTTGTTTCAGCTGTAAAACTGTCCCTGTGTTTTAGCGTTACCTTTAAAATACATAATTAATTTAAACATATGCAACGTTTGAAGCCTCGATTTGTACTAATGACATGTATCACTTCTTAAGCAAAAAATGCAGCAGATTGCCATGATGTCTTCTGTGCAAAAACATAACAGATTATGATCTCTGAGCTTTTCTCAAATGAGGTACAGGAACTGCACTGGGGAAAGAAAAAAAAAAAATCAAGCCTGCTCCTGCGGAATTTTTGAAGCTGGTTGGGAAGAGCTAATCCGACACTTCCTATCAACTGCCCTTGAATTGCAGCCCACGCTGAAACTGCTGCCAAGAATACAAAGCTACAGGAAATGTGTCAAATTCCCCAATAATGTCTCCTTCTCTGTTTATCTCTCTCTGTAAGTGGTGTGTGGGGGCGCGGGTGTCGTTCTCTCACAAAGCATACCTTAGGGGGTGTGTGTGTTGTAATGAGAACTGAATAAATATCCACCAATAAAACTCCATGATCTAACACTCATTTTGTCTGACACTGAGATTTCTAGGAATTCTCAAACAACCATTAATGCAGCTAAGGCCCATTAAACAGACATTTTAAGGCATTTAAAATGGGGTTTCAGAGTACTTAGCACTTTTGGGGAAAAAAAGCCAAAAGGGGAACATTCAATTGTGGTTAAAGAGGTTAGCAGCGAAGGTGAAAGGAATATCCAAGGCAACTATCCTATCTGAATATACTGCCCCACTTCAAATCTGGTCTGATGAAGCAGACACGTGAACCGCTATTCATTTCTTGCTTTGTTTCTGGGAAATGACTATCCATTTTGGTTCAGTCTTTTTGGTATTTTGGTCATTTAATTTATGCATTATTAGTGCTATTGCCAAACTGGTGCCCAATAGCAATAGTAAAAGTACTGAAAGGAAATAACCAAAATACTGAAGTGACCGAACTGAAATACCAAGATAACCCAAAAAAACTGCTCTAACCCACTAGCCCCCACTCCCCTCCCAGAAAACCCAGGATTCCTGGCTCCCAGCCCCCTGGCCCCTACTCTAACCCAACCACCCCCTGTGTGCCCCCACTCCTCCAGCATGTGCCCCCACTCCCCCGCCCCCATGTGCCCCCCAATTTACTCACCAGCGGCGGCTCCGTCAGGCTCTTCTCCATCCTCTGTCCTGCTCCTCCGGACCTGATGGCTGCTCAGGTGCTCCCAGGCCCGAACTGTTCAGTTGGGCCTGGGAGCTGCCGTGCAGCTGGGCTTTCCCAAGTTCCCCTCCTCCGTCCCAGAGTCGAGTCAGTTTGACTCGACAGGGAGAGAGGGAAGGGACTCAAGGAGGAAGGGGGGGGGCTGGGAGCTGCACGCGCAGCAGGAGCTCCCAACCCCCCCTTTCCCCCCACACAGCCGTGGGACACTGGGCAGTTCATACCAGGGCGCCTGTATGCAGTGCCCTGGTATGGACTTTTCCCCTGCCCGGCCCCTGCAATGGAATAGTGCCCCCTGCAGCACTATTCCATTGCAGGGTCCCTTTATGCGGAATGGACAGTGCTTCTAGCTGCTCATTCTGCATAAAGGGAGAAAACGCCTCCCTTTTGTCCCTGCCTTTCTGGGAGGGGGGGGGTTGTGAGTCACCGGTTTTGTACACGCGCGCACACACAACCGGTGAGAATGTTCGGAGTAGGTTGCTGCTCTAAACCAGGTTCTTCAAGATGGCTCTGAACATACACCGCGGCACGCGCAGCCACTTTTTTTTTTTTTTTTTAAAGCAGTGCTGTCGGGGCCGGGGGAGTCCTGGGGCCAGGAGGGGCATTGTCCCTCCTTCCCTAGGCGGCCCACCGCCCCTGAGCAAATATATATAATAAAACATAAAATATAGTTAAACCCACCAAAGCAATACTTTCCACCATAAAAAGTGCTCACACTAACTCCTCTGCTGAAATCAATAGCTTCACCTCTGAATTCAAAGGAAGCAGATAATACAACTTTGCACTTCCAAGCATAAAACTCTCTGATAAGAGGCCTTCACAAATAGGTGAATGTCCTTAACTAAGCATTACAGCTACGAAGTCCTGAACATCATGAGATTCTCAGTGTGCAGTGGCTGTCAAAAAAGCAAACAGAATATTAGGAATTATTTGTAAAGGGATAGAGAATAAAACTGAGTTAGCATAATGCCACTATATAAGTCTATGGTGCAACTGCACCTTGAATATTGCGTGCGGTTCTGGTCGCCTCATCTCAGAAAAGATATTTTTGAAATAGAAAAGGTACAAAGAAGGGTAACAAAAATGATAAGGGGTACTGAATGGTTCCCCTATGAAGAGAGGTTGGATAGGTTGGGGCTCTTCAGTTTGGCAGTGTTTGGTAGGGCTGGATCAAAACAGCCATTCTGATTTTGTGGTAAAGTTCCATGAAATCGCAATGGATGTTGGTATTCTGATTGGTATTCTGATTAGCGATTTGCACACATGCAAAATGGTGGCTGGCTATGGTGGCCATCATTTTGTTGTACAGTGGAGGCCATTTTGCACATGTGTAAATTGCTGAATTCAATTCCTAATGGTGTGATCGGAATTAGGTCTCGTCTGAATTCCAAACAGACCCCCCCAGTTCCATTGGAAATAGAAACTTGGTGGAATTTCGTTTTCACCCCTACTGTGCAGGGTACTGCAATAAATATCCAACACCTCTGACACATTCTTTTTCCCAGTTACAAGCACAGCAAAGGTGTAAATTGAAATAACTTTAGAATGACTTTAATAGAGCCATTCATGGCTTGCACTGATGCAACTAAGAACAGAATTAGGCCTTGAGGCAGGTGATATCACCTATCAACTATACCTTTCTCATGGACGGACCATTACCTCCTGCAGGCCTCGCTCCTGGCACTAGGGATGTGCGAACAGAACTGAGTTTGGAGGTTCGGTTTGAAAATTGAGTTCGGTTCGAAAGCTCAGTTCGGTCAACTGAACTATTTGAGTTTGGTCAAATTCTGAACTTCCGAACCAAGTTCGTACATTCAAAACCGGGGTTTTAGGCCTTACGAATTGCTTCGGATTCGACCGAACAGTTCGGTCGAATTTGAGTTTGGTTTGGTTGACCGAACTATTAAAATTCGGTCCAAACTCTGAACTTCCGAACTGCGTTCGCACATCCCTACCTGGCACATGTCTGCCCCCAGAAAGTTGCAGAACCAATTTGAATAGTTCGCCCCCGGAGGTTGATGGAACTGGAGCAATTCCAGATGGCTCTGGGCGAGATACCCTCTGATCTTGATGACCGTTTCATTGATGACCTTGTCGTATTATGGAATACTCTAATGACTGGGGCCATCGATCGGAAGACTCCTAGGCGTCCGCTACCCGCGTGGCAGATCCACAGACCTCCTTGGTATTCTGAGGAACTGCATTTGCTGAAGCGAGAAGGGCAACGGTGGCGTCGTTCACCGTTTAGAGCTGAAGCGAGAAGGGCAACGGTGGCGTCGTTCTCATGCTGAAGCCGACAGATTACGTCATAGGGCCTATGCTGCAGCTATGCGGGCAGCAAAGAAGGAGTTCTTTGCTGCCCTCATAGTAGGGGTGGGACACCAGGGCAATTACCGGCTACCGGATTTACTGGTTACCGGTTTTCAAAAAAACGGATTCCCAGATTAAATCCGGTATACCGGTACCGGATTTATTCCATTGATTTCAATGGGTAACTGTCCCCATTGAAATCAATGGAATAAAAAAAAAATTCCTCCCCCCTCCCACTCCCAGGCTGTGCGGGTGGAAGGGGGGCACCCCCCACCCACCCTGCCCAGCCTGGATTTTTTTTAAAAAAAGATTTCTCTAAGTCCCTGCTAGTGTGGGCTCCGGGCCGCCGCTGGCGACCCAGAGCCTGCACCAGCAGGGACTAGGGTGATCCCTGGGGTGGGGGGTGGTTTAACACACCCCACCCCAGGGATCACGCTACCTCCCCACCCAGAGATCGCCTACCTTGTGCTCCGGGCAGCGGCAGTGGTCCTGCTCCGGCGGCTTCAGCGCTGGCTGTGGCTGCCAGTTTCAGCGCTACTAGGCCTTCCAGTGAAACCTGGAAGTTCACCAGAAGGCCTAGTAGCGCTGAGCCGGCAGCCACAGCCAGTGCTGAAGCCGCCGGAGCCGGACCGCCGCCGCTGCCCGGAGCGCAAGGTAGGCGATCCCTGGGTGGGGAGGTAGGGTGATCACCCTAGTAGCACAGTACCGGTACTCCGGTAGTTAGCCTACCTGCTGGTGCGGGCTCCCGGCACTAGCAGGGACTTCGGGTGGCGGAATTGTTTAAAGCCAGGCTGGGCAGGGTGGGTGGGGGATGTCCCCCCTTCCACCCGTGCAGCCTGGACTGGGGAGGGAAAGTGGGGGGGGTGTTGTTTGTTTTTTTACATTCATTTGAATGTCCGCAAAGTAAAAAAAACCGGTACGGGGGAATCCGGTAATTTTAGCCGGATTACCGGGTTAATCTGATACTGCCGATACACCAAAATACCGGCAGTATCAGATACCAGTAGATCTGGAATTCCCACCCCTACCTCATAGCATCCGCAAAATCCTGTCCAGCGGAGCTTTTCCGGGTGGCACGGGGGCTGGTCAGTCCGGCCTCCCTTCACCTGGGAGTGGAGTCATCTAAGGCCCGTTGTGACATGTTCGTGGATTATTTTGTGGATAAAATCGCTCGTGTTCACCAGGACTTCAACACTGCAATTGATATACATGAGGAACTGGAGGTTATGAAAGCCCCATCTTGTCCAATCGTATGGGATCAATTTCAGACAGTGACGCCCGCCGATGTTCTTGGGGCTGTTAGGGCCACCTCTTTTGAGTTAGATCTGTGCCCGTCTTGGCTAATTAAATCTTGCTGGGAGACAATGGGTCTGTTTCTGACTGGGGTGGTCAACACCTCTCTTTGGGAGGGCAGAGTGCCAGGCTGTCTCAAGGAGGCGGTGGTGTGACCTCTGCTCAAGAAACCATTGCCTGATGCTGGCTTCCCCCGCCAGCTATCGGCCTGTCTCCAACCTTCCCTTTTTAGGGAAGGTTATTGAATGGGCTGTGATCCAGCAGCTGCAGGGACATCTTGATCGCGTCGGTTTTCTTGATCCCTCTCAATCAAGATTTCGACCGTGTCATGGTACCAAGACTGCGCTTGTGGATTTGATGGATGATCTGCACCGGGAACGGAACCAGGGTTGTTTGACCCTGTTGATCCTATTCAATCTATTGGCTGCATTGGATACCGCTACCCACGAGATGTTGGTGACACAGTTGTGGGACTGTGCAGGGGTGGGCGGTAGGGATGGGCAAACGCGGTTCGGTAGTTCGGTGTTTGGCCCGAACTCAGCCTGTTCGGACTACTGAACGTGAACACGAACCCGAACGCGAACATACCGAACGGAACCAAACACCAAACGGTGAAATGGCGAACATACCGAACAGATCCGAACACTGAACGACGAAATGGCCGAACAGTTCGTTAAGTTCGGATCGCGTTCGATTGTGTTCGGGTGGCTAAAAAGTGGTCTTCTATCAGGTCACTGGAAGGCCAAATGTAGCAGGGAGGGGGAAGTCATTTGACTCAGCTAGGAGCAGACTTCCAGGCACCAGGGGTGGAGGGTGGAGAGAGTGGCTTCGAGTAGCAGCCAGCCTGCCGAATCACCATCTCTTTTCGCCTCAGACCACTGGCTTGGCAGTCTGCAATTGGCCATGGGCTAGGCTGCACGGAGCCAATGGGGCTTGATTTGAGGCGGGCGCAGCAAGAAACAAAACTTTCTGCCTCCCCCATTCCCAATACCTTCTGAGCTAGTCACTGTTCCCAACAGCAGGCGTTTCAGAAGGCTCCTCTTCACCCAGCATTTTCCACTCCAGCTTCGCAATCCATTGCTGCCATCCTCCTCCTATTTCACCCATCAAACCCTCATCTACCCCCATATTCTCATTTATTTACATTAGGTTTGATAGATTTAGTTGTTGTTTTTTGTTTTTATCCCTCCCTGTGTTCAATCTTCCTTCTTCCCTCCCCCCTCCATTGAATATATTCCCTCCCCACTGATTCCCTTCCCTTCCCCTTTTTGATTCATTTAGAGTAGGATTATTATTAATTATAGAGCCTGCCTCTCTCTCCTCTCTCTTTCTCTCTGTCACACACACACACACACACACACACACACACTGGCCCTGCACCTCCTGAGATGTCTGTACATCTGTGTCACTATCGAGTTTCTCTTCGTAAACTGGGGACCCGACCTACCATCTGCAGAACTCCTGAAGTTTGTGTCTCTTGAGTTTTCACTCGCGGGGAGGGCTGTGGAGAAGTACAAGCTGCCCCCCTCCCCAAAAGCCTACTCCTCTCTGCACCCACCCGCGGATGCCCGCTGAAGCTGGCTGCTGAAACTAATAGCCCCTCCGACCCCCAGCTCCTGACGCCTGCTGCCTGCTGCCGAGGAACCTGTCTCTCCTCTCTCTTTCTCTCTGTCACACCTACACACACACACACACACACACACACACACACACACACACACACACACACACTGGCCCTGCACCTCCTGGGGGGATTTCCGCTAGTTGAGACCCTGCTGCTGGCACAGCACATCTTTGGGTTCAGAACTACGGTACATGAGCTGGGAGGAGGTGCTGCTGGAAGGGATCGACAAGCTGTATGCGATTCTGCCACCTGCCAGCCAGAACTTCAGCAGCACAAAGGGATAAATAAAATATTGGACAGGTCAAACGAAGCTCGTAACAAGAAATACATTAAACTACTTAACTTTTATTATAAGAATGAACAACAATAAGTTTAACAAAGTAACAACAACAAAAACAACAACATTAAAGAAAACAAAACAAAACATGAAAATGAAACTTATTACAAAAAGCTAAGAGTTTTTTTCTCTGCCACTGGGCCCCGGCCTATCCCCCGGGAATTGGTCCAAGGGCAGGAGAGGTTGCGGCACCTTGCAGGCCTCAGGGCCGGCGATTTCGTGCTCGCTCAGCACACCATTGAGGACGCAGTAATCCAGGCTATCCTTCATCGCCTCATGCCAACTGGAGAGTTCCTGGTGGTAGAGCTGCACGCGGCGGAGCTCAGCAGAGACATACTGGGCGTATGCCACCGCCTTCTGCCGCTCCGCCTGGACCGCCTGCAGCTCCTTCACCAGGCCCTTCTCCAGTTCGCAAGAGGACTGATGGATCACCTCCATATGGGCCAGGGTGCACCGCTGCATCCTGGCCCGAAGGGCCTTCACCTCTGTGTCCTCCAGGGGATCAGGGGTCTCCACGTTGGGGCTGGAGGGGGGTGGGGAGGGGAAGGACCTGTATGCCGCCTTTTCTGGGTGGACTTCCCCCCACTTCCTCTGGCACTGAGGCTCGACCACAGGCAATGCGGGCACGGCCACCACCTCAGAGTCCTCTGCGGGACGTGATAATTTTTAAAAATAAATAAATAAATAAATTAGGCACAATGGGACAGAGCTACACTTGTCCTGGAAAACAAAACCTGCATTTTCCTGAGGTTCCTGGGAGTACGAGTATTAGATCAACTGTAGGTTTGTGCTAATAGAACAATATAATTCACTCCTAAGCATTCCTACCTGTGTCTCTATGCACTTTCACAGAGATGTGTGTGTGTGTAAAATAAATTATTAATAATAATAATTTTTAAAAAACCCAGATTCTCTAATTATGCTGCAGTTTGGACAACTGCAGCCAATTGCAGCTAAGAAACAGGACACTTGGGAGGATTTACTTTGATGGTATATGGCATGTGCGTTTGCTCTGCAAGTGTTTCAGGGATTTAGCCTAAACTAATATACTGCATGTATGTTGCCTTGTAGTAACTAAATATTCTTGATATGTCGATTGAGTTATGAATGTCCAAATTTTGCACAACTTTATCTAACCAAAATGTGAGCAAGCTCACTGAAAGAGTACTTTATAAGAGTGATAAACGAGTATTAAGAGTACTTTTATATGAGCACTAAAAGAGTATTAAGAGTACTTTATAGGAGCACTAAACAAGTACTAAAATAGGCAAAAGATAATGTGGGATTATTTCATTGTAAAAACTCTTTTGGGTCAGGCTGGTTTCAATAAGCGAAACTCCACCGGCTTCAAAGAAACAACTAATTTAAAACAGCTGAGGCTCTGTCATCTGTGTTCAAAACGAGCACCACTAGAAGGCCTGGGCCTGTCCATCTGGATGGACAAAAAAGAAAAAGTAAATCAGCATATTCTCAATGGTTTTGGTTAGATCAGTATACTGGATGGACACTCTGGGTAAAAACAGATGTTTGGGCAACACGGTGGCTCCCTAGCCCAGCCCAGGTCAGGGAGGGGCACCAAACTAATGTGCCGGCAGCCGGGGAGCCGTCCTACTGGCCGCATGCCTGAGTAGGGTGAGAAGCTATGCAGGCTGCCAGCCCTGCCTCACCCCCACCCTGCCCCCAACACCTCACCCCCGTGATGGACGAGGTCCCTTAGCCGTGGCAACCCTGGCCAGGGAGCTCCCTATGACTCACAGGTGACCTCTTGCCTCCTTCTCTGACTCAAGTAGAGCCAAAAACCGTTCCAAAAACATAGGTTTGATCATTTGGAATATGAATTCTTCTGTCTAGATAACTTTAAAAATAAATAGCAGTGATTAAATGTGTTGCTACATTATTTATGTAAATGCATTCAAGTTAAAAAAAAATGTTTCTCTAAAATATTTCCCTTCAGCACAGTGTGAATTTATGACATTTTTTATTGTGAACTCTCTTTCGTGTTCCTTCATTTATGTTAGCATTGCACTTTTCTATATTTTTTTCCTGAATTAACTTAATGTTTGTCATTTGCCAACAATTGCCTTCCCTACAATAAGCTGAAAGGAAATGCAGCTGCAATGTAGACTCAACCCTTTATTCTCTAGGAATAATTTCTCAACTAGGAAGTGCTTGAATGGTAAAAATCTAATAATTGCCTCATTTCCTTTGAAATTTCATGTTATTTTCTGCATGTCAGTTTTAATACTGTGAGGGCGAGTTTAAATTAATACCTAGAGCTTGCCAAGGTTTCCAAATTTGTATTTCAGCATTGGGGAACCTTCGGCTCAAGGGCTAAACATGGCCCATGACTGTTTTTTATTTGGCCCCTTTTCAATTCCGACCTATGAATTTAGTCCTGTCCCTCAAGCATTGAAAGTGTGTCAAGCCCTTGCTTTAACCCCCCACTCTTAAGGTTTGGGGGGCAGGGGCTGACCCTCTTGCACCACTGTTTCAGCCTAACCCACGTCCAGTCCAGCAATTACTCCCAACAGGTCTCCCTGTTCCGCCACACCCCACTTCCTATTTGTCCCAAGCCCTTGCCCCATCCTCCCCACTCCCTGGTGGCTGGTGGCAGCCAGCATATAAGGACTGCTGGTCAGACCAGGAAACTGGAAGAACACCACACTCACCACACACTGTCCTGGGCACCCTTTCTGGTCTTCCTTCTTTCTCCCTGCCCTTCCAGTCATTGCTTCTTACACTCTGGTCCCTCCAGCCTTGCTCCCTATTCCTTTTCCAGTCTAGCTCCTTACTGTGTCCTCCTCCCTTGTTCCCTCAGCACCAATGTTCCCCCTTCTTGCTCTTTTGGTTCCCCCTCAGCCTTGATCTCTGATCACCTGGTTCCTCTTTCAGCCTCGCTCCCTACTAGGCTGCACCAAATAGGCCATCCGAGTACCTGGATCGAGTTCCGAGTACCCGGTCTGGTTACTTCAGCTGAATTTCAGAGCTTTGTCCAAGGACCTGGAATTTGGAATTTGGAACTCCGGACCGTGGAACTTTGGAACTCTTTCCTTTAATTATTTTAAAGTGCACCCACATTAAAATCATTAGGCCAAACAGTGCCCAGAAAAGCAGACTAGCAAAAATGACACAATCACTCAAGACGACAAACCCAAACAGTGCAACTGTGTGCAGAAATCCAAAAAAAGCCAGCAGTACTCACATCAGCAGTGCACCCACTTTAAAATAATTATGTCAACCAAGCAGTTCCCAGAAAATCAGGCTAGCGAGAGTGAGACAATGGCTCAAGAAGAAAAACCCACAAAAGTGCAACTGCAGACAGAAATTTTTTAAAAAGTCATCCCAGCAGACATACCACCACCACCCACAAGAAAGAAACCAGACATTCACACCCACAAAAGCCTCCATTGTGCCTGTCCAGTATGCAAGGCAAGCCCCCACCCCACACACCATATTTTAACCAGAAAGCAAGTATATCTGCCCTGTGTCCCAGTGGTCAGTCACATCTTGGCAAAGTTGAACCCACAAAAGTACAGTCACAGGGCCCACAAAAACCACAGAAAAAGGGATCCCTCTCTGGCCTCTATCTAGGGTGCTGCCAACTTACCAACAGGCAGTAAAAGCAGAAGCAGCAGCACCCAAACTTTATTAAGTCTATTTGGCACTGGTGGTAACCCCCGGCATTGCCTTTAGTATATGGACAGCCCAGGCCAGGGAAAGTGGAGTAAGGCAGAGATCCCTCTGCAGCAGGCAGCAACTCTGTGGCACCTACTTTTAAAAAATAAAATTAAAAAAAATTATGGTATAGTGGAAAAAACTAACCCCTGTTCCTCAGCATTGCCCCTATGGAGAGGCCATGCACCCCTCCCCTCCCCTCAAGCCAATAACTTACAGATCAACAGGGTAGTGCACGCAGCCAAATTCAGTAGACAATAGAAAATGGCTGTACAGCCACTTTTATTTTGCCCCTGCTAGCCAATCAAAACTTGCCATCTGACTTCTTCATCCCTCAACTGATTCCTCCCATCCCCCCCCCGGCTACCAAATATGGCACTAAGTTCCGTTTCCTAGCTGGGAAAAGCTAGGGGGTCAGCCGCCTGGAGCACTCCAGTCATGTGTGCAATGGCACCAGCACTTGATTTGAGACTTCCCAAGTTTTCCAGAAACCAGTCTTGGTACTTGGAACTCCAGACTTTTGAAATTCAGAACCGAGGACCGGAATTCTTGATGGATTCCAAAGTTTTCCAAAGACCGAGTTTCAACTCTACTCCCTATACTCCAGTCCCAGCACTGATTCTGGCCTTATTTTCATCTTCCTTTCCCCTATCCCCTCCAGCCTTGCTCCCTAACTCCTGGTCCCGGATTCTAATTGTGACTCCGGGTCCCTTGTCCTGATCCTCCTGACCTCGGGTCCCGATCCTGACCCCGAGTCCCAATCCCCATGTTCCCTCCAACCCTTGCAGTAGACTATGGGGAAGGAAGTGGCTAGGAGGGCATGCAACTCAAGGATAGCCAATAGATCCAACAACCTTCTAACCAGCACAGTAATGAATAAAGGAAGGATAAAATAGTTTCACAGTCTCTTGTTAAATTGACAGTTCTTTCAGTTATCTGTCTTTTGTAGGGGTGGGGCAGCTGAGGGTTACATAAGAGTTATGGAGCAGGGTGCTTAAGGGTGTGCTCAGTACGAGAGGAGGATCCAGTTGTTGGATCTATTGGATATCCTTGAGTTGCATGCCCTCCTCTCCACTTCCTTCCCCATAGCCTACTGCAAGGGTTGGAGGTCAGGAGGGGCATCGAGGACATTGTAATTGGGACTCAGGGTCAGGATTGGAACCATGGATCAGGAGCATCAGGACAAGGGACCTTAGCACCCCACCCCTGAGCCCCCACTAGACCCCTCCCCCTTTCCTGGCTCCCGCTGGCCTATTCTCTCCCTGGTTGGTTGGGGAGGGGCCAGGGAAGGGGGAGTGGGGGCCAGCCTCCTGTACTTGGCCAAGGATTTTTCAAGTTCCAAAGTTTCGGGGGCCATTTCTATTTTTAACCAGTTTATCAATTTTAACCCTAGTATTAGCTCTTCGGGCATTTTTTGTAGTCAGGGTGCACATCTCTTGCAATAACTTACAAGGTCATGACTCTCCAACTTTGCCCTTTTAGGACTTTGTCACCTGCAGACAGGTACACAATATCCCCAAAGGAAAATTGGTTACCATCAACTATTTTTCATGTGTCCAAAAAGGCCCTACAGTAGAAGAAACCTACCCCAATTCATTTTACCTTTTGATTCTATTGGTGCAGAGATTGCCCACACCCCCGGTCAGCGTGTGCAAACAGGATTGGACAAGAGTCCATTTAGCTGGAGAAAAGAAGAGGGGTCTGGGAAAAGTATAAGCTGTACTCCCCTGGATGCTTTTAACATGCCGAATGACTTGCACCATCAAAGTTGATTTGCGAACATTAGTCAATTTCTTCCTGATTACAAGCAATAGAAATAGCGAAAGAATGAAGGCAGGAGGGGGGAAATACGAGCACGCAACGGGTCAGAGCAGAATAGAACGGCAGACAGCCATGTAAATCAGACGTCTGCTCATCAAGCCTCTTGTATTAGAGGTGAAAGGAATATCCAACATTAATGCAGTACCTGTCAGATATTGGTAATATTCGATTCAGTACGGCCTTTGTTCAGTTCAGTCTAGTCTTGCCTTTGGGTGAAAACAGGCCCGCTATAGCCTGTCTGGGCTGTGGACTCGCTGGCACGTCTGTTTCAGGGATGCCAGATATGGGCCCGCTGCTGCTCCAGGTAGGCAGCTGGCCCGGGTGGGGTCCCCCAGAATATCCCAGGTCCACAGTCTGGGCCAAGGACTGCCCAGGCGGGCCTACGCGGGCCCATGTGCCTGTTCCCGATGCCAGCCCTTGTGGGGATCAGGGGCAGACATGGCAGCCTGCGATTGGCTGACGTGGCTGCCCATCATGGCAGGGGGCTCTGGGGACGTGCCAGGGGTGGCCACCCACCCGCCCGTTTCTTCTCTTCCCCCACCGGGGGCGGGGGGAGGGCTTACCAGCTGGCGTGGCCAGGCGTACATCTGTTCAGTGCCCCAACCTGACCCAGTCAGAGGTGCCCCACCCCACCCCAGGCTGTTTAGTCTGTCTCTTTTCACCCTTTGTTCCTCTTCAGGCATCCTTCAGTCTGGATCAGTTCAATCCAGTGGTTTGGTCTGGCTAGGTCCGGTTGGCCCTTTGGTCTGGATTTGGCCACTGTCCTTCCCCTGTTCTTCTAACTACTTGTTTTTATTCCAGGGGAAGCAGGCAGGGCTGAACAAGCTGGAAACACACTGAAACCATACCAAGCCAGCCCCAAACCAAACCCTACAACCCCAAACTGAACACCCGCAAGTCAGAACAACTCAGAATTGAACAGGATCCAAACCAAACTGAATTGCGTTGGAGCTCTGTTCCAAAGCAGACACTCGGTTACTGAACTGATCAAGAGAATAATAAGCAAGATTCAGTATTCGTTTCATCTCTATTTTGTATTTCCCCAGGTGCAAGAGAGAACAAGGCTGCTGCCAGCAGGATAATTAATTACAGCCCATGAGGGATGAGACTTTCTCCATGTCTGTAGCCATCATCAGCTCCCTCCTACTCACCGTACAAGCCTTCGCCCAGGACCGTCTCCCCTGTATCGTATCCACCAGCTATTCGTTGGGGGAATAGGAGAGCCTAGCCTGCAGCCTAAGTCCTAGCCTGAAAGAAGCTTAGGCCACAATTTGTCCTGTGTGTCAGGAACAATTCTACCCTTAATTCCAGACTTTTCCTGTCTTAGACTTGGATTCAGCGAGAGGCTACAGAAGATGTGGGCGAGAATGGGATTAAGATTGAATTTAAAAGGTAGGCACGGGAACAATTGTTGGGAGGATGGGAACAGGTTTCGAAACGGAATCCCGAGCAGTACTCTCTGCAGTTTCAAGAATGATTTGCTTTGTCAGAGGACAGACGAAGAAATTTGGCCCTGATTCTCTTTGACACTAAGGCACCAAGAAATTGAGGGACCCGTGGGTGGCTTCTTCCAGAAAGGGGGCAGGACATGAAGACTTTTTTGCCCCTCTCCAACATGGCTCTGCCCCAGGGCTTGTCATGACATCATCAATCTAAGGGGCAGGGTTATGTCGGAAAAAGGTGCAACAGGCCCCACCCTCCACAGAGTATTTTGATGCCACAACACTTAAGGGGCGTTGGAGGTTATGACAGAAATGGGGGCGGGTAATCCCATTGCCCGCTCCCCACCAACATGACCCCATCCCCTCTGGATGAAAGCCTGGGGAGAGGAGGTGGTATGCTGTCAGACTGGTGTAAAAAGGCCTTGGTATAAACAAGACTCTGTGCCCTTCTCTCTATATTTGCTCTTTCAGAGTCTGGAAATTATTGCAGTCAAAGTGCCTACTTAATGGCTCAGACCTGGAGAGTCTCAGTGAGTGTAGGTAAATCATGACCTTCCCAGAGTCACTCTTATCGACGCTGCAGAAAACATGGATTTGGGTTTTCGCTGCCAGGGAACTGGCTTAGATTTCCATTCATTACATCTATCCTTTAATGCTGAATCCTAGATTTTCTTGAAGGAAATGAATAGCTTAGGGTAATTAGTGATTTACATATATAATTGTCAACAAAAATCCATTCCAGGAAGTTCCAAAGCTGAAAGGGCCTAAGTTCTCATTCATTGTCTATGAAGAATTTGCTCCCCCACCTCCCCACCCTGGTCCCGTCTCATCCCTCCCCCCGCCCCTGCCCAAAGTGGCTTTATCTTTAATTCAGTTCACATCTTGAAACTGCTAGTAAGTGGCCTGGAGCGGACAGCAAGAGGAGAGCACTAAATCGAGCAGTTAAATCACTTCTCCTTCAGCTCTGTGGCAGATTTAAGGAGCATCTTGGCACTAAGGCGGTGAAATAATATACTGCCGAACCTGACACAGCAGAATGACTCTGCTTCCAATCACACAAGAGTCCAGGTGACCATGCAATTACAATTAACCTCCCGGCTCACTAAGCCTAATGATAAATGAACAGTTGAATGAGAGGCTGAGGAATGTATCCAGGAAAAAAAAGGGAAATGATTTCTGATCCTTACATATTTAAAAAACAATTTCAGTTTGGAAAAAGCCAAGGGACACTCATTTTATTTGGGTATTCAAAAGAAATTAATAATCGATGCTAATGGGCATACAGGCATCCTCCGCCTTTCTAATAGCGGAAATCACACATGGCCTTTGAAATCAATGGAGCTCTCTGCTTTGCTAAGACTTATTCTGAAAGAGTGCTGTAATCACAAAAATCCTAATGTGTAACACTGCCATAAATCTCGTCAACTTGGATTGAGTGTAATTAGAATGGGGGGGGGGAGAACCACTTCTCCCACAAATTTCCTCTCCCCGCAGTTCCAGAGTCATGAGGGTGGGGCTTATACAGGGCATAGAAATCCAGCATCCCCCCAACCCCGCCCCGTCCCCAAGATGTAGCCCAAAGCTACCCAACTGCACACCAGACACGTGTTTGTTTTAGACTGAATTGAAATTTTGGTCCGGTTTCCGGTTTTGATGGATCTGGCCATTTCAATGGATCAAAACGAGGATTAGAATACAACATGATCTGAGTTTCAATGGAACAGTTTGAACTATTTTGCCTCCTACTACGCATGCGCAAAATGGTGGTGCTGTGTACACTGCCACTTTTTTGCACATGGGTAGTACAGACACAACCATTTTGCACATGGACAAAAAGAAGCAAAATAATTTCTTGGGAATTTCGATTAGCATTCCACTGCGGTAACATTTGAATTCCAATTGACGTTACGAAAATGAGAAAAGATTCTGCAAAAATGGTAGGGCTGTTTTGATTCAGCCCTAAGTTTGTCCATATTGACGAGGAATATTCAAAGGGAATAGAGCTGAAACGAAAAATCTCTGCGAGTCCTGTTTCCAATGGAAACAGCTTTTTCACCTTCATTCATGCAAGGAGGGAATCTACTTGAATTTTTGATACTATTCATGATTTTCCATTATTTTCCACAATTTCTGGTATCAGTATTTTTTGGTAATTTCCGGTAATATCGGAAATTCCAAGAAATTACCAAAATGGCGGAAAATAGCAGAAAATGTAAAAAACCTCAGTAGGTTTCTTCCTCACTCCCCAAAAGTCCGTATTTCCCAAAGGAACTACAGCACCTCCTCTTGCTTCAGGCCTTTCTCCTGAATGTTTGCTGCTGCAACCCCAACTTTCTGTGTCTCTAAATCACTCACCCGGAACTTAAACACCCAGCTCTTTGAACTTCCAGATATTGTCATGGATTGAAGAAGTCCTTGATCTCTCTGGTTTTACAAATCTGGATCATGTAACATCCAGGTGTCTCCCAGAACTTGTGTGTGTAAAAAGTTCTCCTGGTAAAATGCTTTGCTCCTGGCAGCCATGGTCACATCGTTTCCATGGCAACCCCTCTTCTCTACAGCTTAGCTCCCCAGCACCACTATTGCAGGCTGCCTCGGGGGAGAGGGGGAGAGAGAGAAGAATACATCCAGGATTCTTTCTTTAGAATGACTTGTGGACTTGTAAACCCAGAGGATTGAAAGACCAGCACTTTAAGGTATGCATACAAACAACCTATATGGGATATTTGTTGACAAATACACTGGGCCCCGAGACTGAAGAGGACGAACAAGATTATGTAAGACAAAAATAGGAAATGGACAGCTAACACATCTAGGGGCTTGTTGCTTTGATGCTGTGGTGTCCCAGGAATAGATCATGATTGTCTGTATCACATCATCTTGAAAAGAATACATTGATGCTACAAACCTCCACATTGACTACCTGCTTCTTGAGCAAAGGCATGCTTTTGTAAACAGAACTACTTAACATTGTTGCAAGTAACTATCTATACAAAATTCGGTCAGCCTGTTACCTCCCCACCATCTCGCTCCAGATAGAAAACTCCTTCTCATCTCAAAAGTGAACAGTGTTAGATACACATATGGTCTCCGTTTCAGAGACTGATCCCGCAAGGGCATAGCTCTTCCGTGAGGTGCTCAACACTCAGAATTCCCCATGCTAGATCTTTAATCCTTCTGTAAATGCTACTATCAGCCTCGCTAGGTTCCATTTCCATAAGAACGTAAGTGCCATACTGGGTCAGACCAATGGTCCATCAAGCCGAGCAACCTGTCTCCAAGCGTGGCTACTCTTGGTCACTTTGGAGAAGCACTCAACAGGTCATAAGGGAGCCACCCATTCCCTGCTGTTCACTCCCGGTTCGTCCCAACCATCTGAGGTTAATTCCCCCAACCTATTTGACTAATAACCATTAACCTATTCTCCAAGGACTTCTCCAATCCTTTTTAAAGCCAACTACACTACTGGTTATGACCACATCCTCTGGCAACAAGTTACTGAGCAAAAAAACCCTGGTTTTTTTGTTTTTAATCTTCTGCCAATTAGTTTCATGAAGTGTCCTATAGTTCTAGCACTATTTTAAAGGGTAAATAACTCCCTATTTACATGTTCCACACCACTCATGAGCTTATAAAATTCTATCGTTATTAGTAGTCTCTTCTTCAAGCTGAAAAGCCCTAACCAATTGAACCTCCCCTTGTACGGAACTCGTTGCGTACCCTTGACCACTTTTGTTGCGCTCCTTTGTACCTTTACTTGTAGCTCGAGTTGGAATGTTATTCCAGTGGAGGACTGCAAAGTCAAACGTGCAACCTCTATAAAAAGTCAAAATTCTCAAACATGTGCATTGACTTTGGATGTAAAGTTTTCATTTTAAAGACAATCAAAGGATCATGGGTGGAAGCAGTGGCAGTCCCTTTGAGCATGCTAAAGAATCATCTCTCACAAACACACTCACACCCCTCCTACCTTTTTTAGTTTTCATCTTGATCCCAGGCACCCAGCTTCATCCTGTCTGGGTGTTAGTGTTACCTTTCTTTGTTCTTTGATAGCAGTACTTAGCCCAAACTTGTTAAAGTGAGAAAAGGTGCCCCACCCCAGCTGTATTAATGAGGTGTTAATGGCCCCCTTTCAGTACAGACCTTACAATGCAGGGAGCCCACAAGGAAACAAAACCCATTACTGTACTGGACAAAAAGGTATTGTTGGAGGATATAGTTTATAGGAATGGACGAATGCAGATCGGAAGTTCGGAGTTCGGCCCAAACTCGGCCTGTTCGGACGACCGAACCCGAACTGACCGAACCAAACTCAAGTCCGAATGTCGAAATGACCGAACAGTTCGGATTGCGTTCGGGTGGCAAAAAAAGGGTCACTGGAAGGTCAAACGTGACAGGGAGGGGTAGTCAGCTGAGGAGCAGACTTCCAGGCACCAGGGGTGGAGAGGCTTGCAAGAAATGAAACTATCTGCCTCCCCCCTTCCCAACACCTTCTGAGCTAGTCACTGTTCCTGAACAGCTTATTAGATAATCCATTTAGTTCATAGCATTTAGAATAGTTAATAGCAGTTAGATTTACTTAGTGTAGATAGATAGATATAATATTAGATAAAAAAAAATTAAATAAAAAACCTATATAAAAACAAAAAAAACCAAATAAAAAACTAAAAAACCATATAAAACCATATAAAACCAAATAAAAAACCTTAAAAAAAAAAACCCACCATAACAAAACATTTCCCTAACAGCCGAACCGAACAGCTGAACCCGGTGAACTAACCGAACGGACGGACTGAACGGACGAACCGAACGCAGTCGAACTGAACGGCCGAACCCGAACCGCGATCTGTTCGCCTATCCCTAATAGTTTACCATGCTGCCAAGAAATCATGATTCATTTAAAGGTATTGATGTTTTAGCTGGTTGGATATAATCCGTACACACCAACACTTCTGAGATATCAAGGTACAGAATTTGAGTTATCCAACACAAGTGGAAATACGCTGTTAGACTTTACGCTGGGGAAAACATACCTATATAACTTAGCCAGAACTTTGAATTATGCAAGTCTGACTTAAGTGGATCACACTCAAAATGAGGCAAATAAAGGGATATCCTCATTAATGAAAAATGTATGGGATTCTCAAGTTACGTTATGAATATCTGATTTAGTTGTCTTTATTCCCGCCTCCCAAAACCTGCTAAGCAATGTACACACATCCTGTAATCAAGTAATTTATTTGGGACAGCTGATTATGGGAAATGCTTGTTCACAAATTCCGATCTTGGCATTTTCACTCTCTTTCCATTTCATACAGCTTTATCTCAAAGTGCTTATCATTTCCAGGCTGAGTAAGTTCAAGCGCCTGGGTTCAACGGCTAGCTCTCAATCCCCTTGCTCACAAAATATGCAATCATGTTCTCTGAAACCCAAATGTAGCTGACCCTTGCAGAAGCATCTCACTCAAAAGGAAAGAGACTATAAAGACTAGATCGCAACAAAAAAATAATAATAAAAAAGTCAAATAAATAACCAGATGGCTATCAGTTCTGTTTGGTGGGATTGTTGCTTAGAAGGTTGTGAATTATGGTATTGTAGCCTATACAGTGGGGGTTCTCAGCCTTTTCTCAGTTGTAACCACTGGAGTGACTCAAGTGACTACTTGGGAGTACTACATAATTTGATTAAATGATTTGCATAAATATGCATACGTTTTGTCTCCCCTCTGCAATTCAATTTAATGGGGGACTGTGTCCAAGTACTCCCGGAGCACTCCTGACAGCAGGCTTGGGGAGCACTTTCACTCACTGCTTCAAGCACTCTGGTGCTCCCAAGTACCAGGTTGAGAATCCCTGCTATACAAGGTTTTGTGCATTTAGGTTGCTAAATCTTCTTACAACAATAAAATATGATCTGTTCGTTGTCAGATTGGATCTTCTGCAAGGACCAAAAGGTTACAGCTACTGTTTCTCTACATCTGTTTGCCCACAGATAGGGCTGAAATGGAAAGCCACTATGGTAGCTGTTTCCATCGGAAAGAGCTCTTCCGCAATGAGCAGCATGGTGCAATAGAAACGTTCATTCAGCTACTTCCACCGTNGGTAAGGGGGACCGGGAGGGTGCCCCACAAACTGGTACCCCGGTCCGAGACCGGACCTGGTTCTGGGAAGGGAGCAGTGGGCCTGAAAAAGGTTCCCTCAGGGTCTTATACGGCAGTATGGAGGAACTCAGTCGCTCCCTGCCAAGCTCATCATAGGGACACAGGCCACGCTGCTTCCCGACCAGGGAAGGCCCCTCTGTCGCCCTCTCAGACACACGGCCCCTAGGAACCAGGAAGGGGTGTTGGGGCCGTGGGGTCTCCAGTGGAGGTGTCCCCCCCAGGGGGCAACCCACGGGATCAGGTGATAGGGCTCCTTGTATACTCCTAAGTTCAGGACACCACGTGCAGGGGAAGGGAAGGCTAGGATCACGTACACTCCGCTTCACGGGGCTACTTACACGCGCACACTGCTCTCGCACTCGCTCTCCCGCTCGCACTCTCTCTCGCACTCTCAGTCACACTAGACCACTCTCGCTCTGTTCTCCAGACTTTCCAGACAATGATACTCGCACGGGCCGGTCTCACAGACAAGGCTCTGATCACCAGCAGTGAGTGTTCAGTTGTTCCCCCTCTATATAGGCGGGGCTGGGGCGTGCCGCCGCAAGCGTGCGGAACGGCGTAGCGGCGCCTGCGGGGGTGTCTCCGTTGAACTGGCGTTGTCAGGGGGCGTGGCTTGACACGCCGCGTCCCCCGATGGAGCGCATGGTGCACTCAGCGTAGGCTGCGTTGCAGGGGGTGTGGCTCTATGGCCGTTCGCCGGGGAAGAACTTGGGGGCGAGTCTGAGCGTGCCGGGGCTGCGGGGACGGCCGTACGGCGTGCTCGGCTCCCTGGCGCCAGTGGCCGCAGAGTCCCCCATCTCCTCAGGCCCCAGGGCCTGACACTTGCGCATAAAAAGCCACTTTACTGGAATGGAAATGGTGTACGCAGATACGTCCAGCAGGTCATTTCCTCCCTCCCAACCTCCATTCTGGGTGGGCCCCCATCACCACTCCCTCGTGGCAGCCCCTATTTGCCTCAAACTTGGTCTAAGGACCAGGACTAGGACTCGGTCCCCTTGGTGGTGGATGACTCCACAGCGGCACCAGCTCACTTTGGCCAGAGCCCAGGGTTGCTGCTGAAGGCCTTCTCCAGTGCCTGTCAGGTCATACCTCTCCCTCAGCCTGGCTCTATGCCCCCAGCTTCCTGGTTGGCTTCCTGCTATATAAAAGGCAGGCCTGCAGTTACAGGAAGTTGGGTGGATTGTCTGTCTATTATTCTGTGGTTTTCCTGCCTCCATCTGGGCACCAGCCTGGTTCCTCTCTGTTTCTCCCCTTCTTGTTTGCCTGCCTGAACTGCTGGACTCTTATATCTGCCCTGGCGTCTGTTATAATGCACACTCTGCAACTGTCCAGGAATCTGCTACACACCTGGCTCTGTTCCTGGCCCATGTGCCCGCTCCTCTGAACCTGCCCATCCACCTGTCCGTCCTGCCCTTTTGGTCTGTGCGCTCATCCCTCTGGGCCCAGGCCTGCACTGACTCACCCGGACCCAATTCTGCACTACGGTCTGGGACTCGTGGACCTGATCCTTCACCAACTCCACCATGACTCCACCCTGAATTCCATCCCACATCATATTCCTAACTTCTGGACACTTGAAGTGTCTGCATACTGCATTTCTGGATGTCCAGAGGCCAGGCTGCTGGGTTTTTTAAGGGCTAAGCTGCAGTCAAAATACCAGTCACTTAGGTCCTTTATGTCTCCCTCCCACCAAGTTGAGGAGCCAGGCCAATCTAGCTGCTACTGCTGCCTTTGTAGGAAAGTGTCTCAACACACTCTGGATGCACAGGGCTGGCCTTAGGATTTGCAAGGCCCAGGGCGAAGATAAAATTCAAGTCCCTGGTGGACCCTCCCCCTTGGGGGCAACCTCTGTGGTGCCTTGAAGCTGGTCATGTTTGGAAGCCCACTGAGAGGGAGTGGTGCCCCCACAACCTCTCCTGGTGAAAACAAGAGGCCACTGACGGTCCCTCAGAAAGAGTGGGGCCCGGGGCGACGGCTTCAGGTCGCCCTGTGGTAAGGCCAGCCCTGAGGATACGATAATCTAGTGCAGGGTTGGCCAAAGTTGCCTAATCCCAAGAGCCACATCCATTTGCCACAAAAGAGCCAAAGAACCACATGTGGCTTTGAGAGACATAGTTTGCCTACTTCTGCTTTAGCGTTCTCGTCACATGCAACAGCCAGAACAGAAAGACACAAAGAAGGAACTCCTAGTTTCCCATGTTCCAGAATGGAAAATATATTCCTACCTTAAGAACTTTGGTGCAGATGGCCTGGAAAGAATCTATGCACATCCTGCAAGTGTGTCTAGAAAGAATCCATGGCGATTGCCTACTAATGTAAAGGAGGCCTCGTCAAGGTGAGAAGTTTTATGAAGGCAACTTGGCTTCATCAACTGATTTTGTTAAAAAAAAAAAATCGGCACCACAGCTCCCCTGTGAGCTCACACCTATTTTGAGTTAAACGTGAGCATAAGATGGGGAGGACTTGACCTACAGACACTTTCCAAGGGCTTTGTTCAGTAGGACACTTAGAAAACCCGAACACTGGGTCATTAGTCTTATGTGTATGGCTAAGGCGGCTAGTGCATTATCCACAGGAGCTAGCAGAATGGGGCAGGCCTGTGGCCTATCTAGGTTGGCATCCCATCTCCAGCAGTGCGCACCACCGGATGTCTCAGAAGGAAGTCAAAGAGTGATTAAGAAAGACAGTCAATCCTTGTTATTCAGTCCCAGCTTCTGGAAGTCAGAAGCTTAGCAACAAGTTTTCCCTGTCTCAGACTTTGTAGAAAAGAATCTTAAATGTGCAGTAAACAAAAAAAAAAGAAGTTCATATTTGTTTGTGTTTAGTTACGTCACATTCATTTCAAGGTTTTCATTTTAAGTTATTTTGATTTTATTTATAAGAATTATGACATTTAATAGTAATGGCGGTTCTACATTAGTTGGTTGAAGGCTATATAGTCATAGTTATTTAAATTCTTTAGAAATTTATCTGATTATAGGTTATCATTCTGTGGTTCATGAAGTTCTGATGAAGACTGAGGTGGAAACATGTTAACGGGAATGAACAATGGATTCATCTATCAACAGATATCGCATCCATTTGGCAAATAATTGAAGGGACGGGAATGGAACTTTTGTCATAATAGTATTTATTGGAAACCAATCTGTGATACAATAAGTGGATTTCCTTTTTCTTTTTCTTGTTTACTGCATATTTAAGATTCTTTTCTGTGACATATATTATTATATAATATATTGAGTTTTGACAACAACATTGTCATTAATTTATGTCTGGACACATGGTTGCCCCTGTTTATCCTAGCTTCAGGGGGGTCTCACATACACATTATATATATAGTCTGACAAACAACAACAGATGTATCTGCATCTGAGGGGCAAGCCCTGGAGATTCACCTCCTTAAAGGGTCAGTTACTTGCAGAGACTCTGACTGTGACATATTTATTTATTTGTAACTTTTTAACCCCGCCTCTCTCATTAAAAGTGACTTGGGTGGCTCACAAAATTCATAATAAAAACAGTGTAAACATAAAAATTTGAAACTTATAAAACATTAAAATACCATTAAAACTCTAATCATGCACAGAATAAAACTCACAGTGCAACACCCTCCTCCCCAAAATTTACCCTGACATATCCATCCCACCTTCCCCGGCCCAAACACCTGGCAGAAAAGCCAGGTCTTACAATTTCATCAGAATGTAAGAAGATTTGGACTGAGGCGAACCTCCACAGGAAGGGAGAACCAAAGCGATGGTGCAACCGCCGAGAATGCTGCCCAGACCTGTCGGTAACAAGTGGCTTCCAGGAGGACACCCCTGGATGACCACAGGGGCTGACCAGGGGCCCAGGGGGTGAGGCGACCACTCAGATAAGTAGAGTCAGTCTAGGCCATGAAGGACTTTAAAGTTCAATACCAGCACCTTGAATTGGGCCCGGAAAACAATAGGCAGCCAATATTGTTACTATTTTCTCATTTAGACAGGATCTACAAAATCTGACAGACAACAACAGGGATATATATAATATATATAATATATATTATTTGTATCCTGCATCTGAGGAAGTCAGCTCTTGCTGATGAAAGTTCATGCCATTCTGGCTAATGTGCCTCAGATTGAGTTATTTCATGACTATCTACTGACTTTATTGACTTAAACCAGGGGTGGCCAGATTTAGGGTGCACATTATCCACTTGATCCAGGAGTCAGCCTCAGACTATCTGCCAGGACCCTTCCTGCTGGTTTTGGTGCTCTAGGCCAGGATCCACCTGCTGTCTCTCAGCACTACGGCACTTCAGCAAATGGTCTCGGGAGTGAAGAGGAGGAGTACTCTACTTTAGAGTCTTCCCAATCCCTGCCACACTGAAGGAGACACTCCCTGAGGTTTCAATCCTGCTCTCCTTCCCTGACACAATCTCAGAGAGGCCGGTCCTCTTCCCGCACACCATGATCTACTGGAGACTAGCTTGTGGATCTACCAGTAGATTGTGAGCTACCTCTATCAAAAGGTATTTTCATTAGCGTGCACTAGGGGTGGGACTTTCAGTTTTGGTTTTAACCCAAACTAGCTGATAATGGCTGTTTTAGTTAAAACCAAAGAACCCAAAAATTGGCCCATCTTGGTTCCCAATTTTTGGATCTATGTCCCCATTTAAGTAAATGAGTATTCCTCCCATTGACTTCAATGAGTTGAGCTGGCTGGGAAATCTCCTCCACCCCCACCACACCACTCCCGGTCTTGGAGGGTGGGGATCCATTACCCTTAATACCCCCACCAGCCGGGGCCTGGATTTATCTCCCCACCCCTGGGCCTCTGTACTTACTGCTGCCAGTTCAGGGGGTTGGAAAGAGTGTTAGTATGGTGGGCTGCTAGCTGGGCCACCGGCTCCGCTGCCAGTGGCCGGGGTGCCTCTGCTGCTGGCTGGCGGTGGGAGCCAGGTTTGCTGCCAGGCATCTACGTCTTCTCCACTGCAGGGCGGCAGTGAAGGCCTGGCAACAAAGCCAGCTCCCACCACCAGCAGAGGAGGCCCCACCACAAGCAACGGAGCCAGCTCCTCTGCCGGGCATCTGGGCCTCCTTCTCTTCTTCCTTGGTCCACAGAAACTTGAAAATGTTGCTGGAATGGCCACACACACATGTGCAGAACAGCTGCCCTCTTCCAAAATGATGACAACATGCGGATGTCATTTTGGATTAGGGTTGCACATATGCAGAATAGCCTCGGTGGTCGGTTTGCGCATGCGCGCTGCTGGTTCGGTAGCGCTTTCATGTTTTTGCAGACCAAGAAAGAAGAGAAGGCCCAGCTGAGGAGCTCGCTCCTCTGCTGGCAGCCTGGCCTCCTCGGCTGCGGGTGGGAGCTGGCTCAGCTGCCACATGACCAGGCCTTCTATGCCGCCCCGAAGCGAAGGCCGGGCAGCCTTGTAGCAGAGCCGACTCCCACCACCAGCCAGCAGCAGAAGAGGCCCAGCCACCAGCAACGAAGTCAGCGGCCCAGCTGGTGGCCCAGCCAGCAGCCCGCCATTCTGACACTCACCCCCACCCTCCAGACTCGGACTGGCAGCTGTAAGTACAGGGGCCCATCGGATGACGGGTAAAGCTGGGCCCCAGAGGACAGAGGTGGAGATGTTAGGGGTAACGGATCCCCAACCCCACCCTCCAAGGATGGGAGTGGGGTGGCGGAAGGTTTTTTCTGGTTGGCTCCCCGTGTTTTGGACGGTTCTCTTTCCCAGTCAGGTCGCCCACTGACTTCAATGGGAAAAAAGAACGAAACCTGATACCAGAACCGAGACACAGGAGAACCGAAACCAAAATAAACCAAAGCTGATATTTTGCCCAGAGTCCCACCCCTAGCGTGCATGAGCAAGACGGCACCATTTTGGGTCGGGGAGCTAGAGCAGAATGAGGACCAGATCTTGGTCAGTCTTCCTTCCGCAGGACCCCGATTGGAGCAGGCAAATCTGTTAGACACGGAATTTGCCTGAATGTTCCGTTTCGGTACTATCTTGTAAGGCACAAAATACCCAAGCTCATCAACATTGTTCACAGTGAATTATAAATATTAGCTTCAGATTTAAAGCTTCTAAATATATTCAAGTATCTGAGTTACATTTATAAAAAGAACTTAGGGATATTTCAGCCATGAGAAAGCAGGATGGTTCCTTCTGGCGACACGACAGGGAAAGCAATATTGACATTGCCCTCGCAACCTGGAGTTTGGAAATAATGTATTTATAGAAGTACATTAAGACCAATTTAGAAAAGGTTGATTAGATAAAGTAATGCTCATTCAAGCAAGCCTAAACAATTTTCTTATTTCATTGAATCAGCAATAATGTACTCCTTCAAACACAATAAATATATACACAATCAACCCTTCCTCCAGAGACTTATACGCTTCTTGGCTTGGTGGCTGTGATTCGAGTTTGCTGTAACTCACTTATTAAAAAAACCCCGCCTTCCAGTAATTCCATTTTGCTTGAATAGCACAAGGCAATCTAGGAGATGAAAACATTGTTTACTTCCTAATGCAAAGCTAAAACTCTTACTTACAGAGAGGCCATGAGACTGGAAAGGAAAAATTTTGTCGTAAGGCTTTTTCTTGGTTATTCTGCTGAACTGTGCTAGACAATAGTATTAAAATCCTATTGGGAAAATGAAAAGGCTTATTTTTTTTCTTCATGGTTCCACAGAGAAAATTCCATTGCTTTGTGCGTGCCGAGAGATTTTACATAAATATTCATTTTCTGTTAGCTCTTCAGAATAACACTGTATTGAGAAAAGAGAGGCTACATGTTCTCCTAGCATTTTGCCACTGGATACATCAGTATCTGCTCCCTGCTGCACACAGCCAGCTCAGCCCAAACTGCTGGAGCTGAAATTTGAGTGTAGCCCTGCCTGCTCCTGCTTCTCCTTCCTCCCAGGCTGGATGGAAGCAGAAGAGACTGAATGGGAATAAATTCACCTCCAATTGGCCAGATGATAAGCTCTGCCTCTTCCTTCTCCACAGCTCGGCCACAATGGTGGCTCAGCTGCTCGTGAAACACGAGAAGACTGAGAAACTGCAATGGGATCTTACGACACTGGGTGCCTGGGCATCTAAACGGCAAATGAGATTTAATTGTCGACATTGTGCAAAGTGATGCATGTAGGGGGAAATAATCCAAACCATGTATACACAATGCTGAGTACTAAGCTAGGAGTTAACACTTAGGTAAAGGATCTGGGGGTGGACAATACAATGACATCCACAGCGCAGTGCGTAGCAGCAGCCAAAAAAGAAAACAGAATGTTAGAAATTATTTGGAAGGGGATAGAGAATAAAACTGAGGATGTCGTAATGCCTCTATATAAATCAATGGTGCGACCACACCTGGAATATTGTGTGCAGTTCTGGTCGCCCCATCTNGCTGGGCCACCGGCTCCGCTGCCAGTGGCCGGGGTGCCTCTGCTGCTGGCTGGCGGTGGGAGCCAGGTTTGCTGCCAGGCATCTACGTCTTCTCCACTGCAGGGCGGCAGTGAAGGCCTGGCAACAAAGCCAGCTCCCACCACCAGCAGAGGAGGCCCCACCACAAGCAACGGAACCAGCTCCTCTGCCGGGCATCTGGGCCTCCTTCTCTTCTTCCTTGGTCCACAGAAACTTGAAAATGTTGCTGGAATGGCCACACACACATGTGCAGAACAGCTGCCCTCTTCCAAAATTATGACAACATGCGGATGTCATTTTGGATTAGGGTTGCACATATGCAGAATAGCCTCGGTGGTCGGTTTGCGCATGCGCGCTGCTGGTTCGGTAGCGCTTTCATGTTTTTGCAGACCAAGAAAGAAGAGAAGGCCCAGCTGAGGAGCTCGCTCCTCTGCTGGCAGCCTGGCCTCCTCGGCTGCGGGTGGGAGCTGGCTCAGCTGCCACATGACCAGGCCTTCTATGCCGCCCCGAAGCGAAGGCCGGGCAGCCTGGTAGCAGAGCCGACTCCCACCACCAGCCAGCAGCAGAAGAGGCCCAGCCACCAGCAACGAAGTCAGCGGCCCAGCTGGTGGCCCAGCCAGCAGCCCGCCATTCTGACACTCACCCCCACCCTCCAGACTCGGACTGGCAGCTGTAAGTACAGGGGCCCATCGGATGACGGGTAAAGCTGGGCCCCAGAGGACAGAGGTGGAGATGTTAGGGGTAACGGATCCCCAACCCCACCCTCCAAGGATGGGAGTGGGGTGGCGGAAGGTTTTTTCTGGTTGGCTCCCCGTGTTTTGGACGGTTCTCTTTCCCAGTCAGGTCGCCCACTGACTTCAATGGGAAAAAAGAACGAAACCTGATACCAGAACCGAGACACAGGAGAACCGAAACCAAAATAAACCAAAGCTGATATTTTGCCCAGAGTCCCACCCCTAGCGTGCATGAGCAAGACGGCACCATTTTGGGTCGGGGAGCTAGAGCAGAATGAGGACCAGATCTTGGTCAGTCTTCCTTCCGCAGGACCCCGATTGGAGCAGGCAACTCTGTTAGACACGGAATTTGCCTGAATGTTCCGTTTCGGTACTATCTTGTAAGGCACAAAATACCCAAGCTCATCAACATTGTTCACAGTGAATTATAAATATTAGCTTCAGATTTAAAGCTTCTAAATATATTCAAGTATCTGAGTTACATTTATAAAAAGAACTTAGGGATATTTCAGCCATGAGAAAGCAGGATGGTTCCTTCTGGCGACACGACAGGGAAAGCAATATTGACATTGCCCTCGCAACCTGGAGTTTGGAAATAATGTATTTATAGAAGTACATTAAGACCAATTTAGAAAAGGTTGATTAGATAAAGTAATCCTCATTCAAGCAAGCCTAAACAATTTTCTTATTTCATTGAATCAGCAATAATGTACTCCTTCAAACACAATAAATATATACACAATCAACCCTTCCTCCAGAGACTTATACGCTTCTTGGCTTGGTGGCTGTGATTCGAGTTTGCTGTAACTCACTTATTAAAAAAACCCCGCCTTCCAGTAATTCCATTTTGCTTGAATAGCACAAGGCAATCTAGGAGATGAAAACATTGTTTACTTCCTAATGCAAAGCTAAAACTCTTACTTACAGAGAGGCCATGAGACTGGAAAGGAAAAATTTTGTCGTAAGGCTTTTTCTTGGTTATTCTGCTGAACTGTGCTAGACAATAGTATTAAAATCCTATTGGGAAAATGAAAAGGCTTATTTTTTTTCTTCATGGTTCCACAGAGAAAATTCCATTGCTTTGTGCGTGCCGAGAGATTTTACATAAATATTCATTTTCTGTTAGCTCTTCAGAATAACACTGTATTGAGAAAAGAGAGGCTACATGTTCTCCTAGCATTTTGCCACTGGATACATCAGTATCTGCTCCCTGCTGCACACAGCCAGCTCAGCCCAAACTGCTGGAGCTGAAATTTGAGTGTAGCCCTGCCTGCTCCTGCTTCTCCTTCCTCCCAGGCTGGATGGAAGCAGAAGAGACTGAATGGGAATAAATTCACCTCCAATTGGCCAGATGATAAGCTCTGCCTCTTCCTTCTCCACAGCTCGGCCACAATGGTGGCTCAGCTGCTCGTGAAACACGAGAAGACTGAGAAACTGCAATGGGATCTTACGACACTGGGTGCCTGGGCATCTAAACGGCAAATGAGATTTAATTGTCGACATTGTGCAAAGTGATGCATGTAGGGGGAAATAATCCAAACCATGTATACACAATGCTGAGTACTAAGCTAGGAGTTAACACTTAGGTAAAGGATCTGGGGGTGGACAATACAATGACATCCACAGCGCAGTGCGTAGCAGCAGCCAAAAAAGAAAACAGAATGTTAGAAATTATTTGGAAGGGGATAGAGAATAAAACTGAGGATGTCGTAATGCCTCTATATAAATCAATGGTGCGACCACACCTGGAATATTGTGTGCAGTTCTGGTCGCCCCATCTTAAAAAAGACACAGCTGAACTAGAAAAGGTGCAGAGAAGGGCAACAAAAATGATCACGGGCTCCTTGGAAGAACTCCCGTATGAGAAGAGGCTTGCCAGGTTGGGGCTCTTCAGTTTGGAGAAGAGATGACAGAGGAGATATGATAGAGGTCTATAAAATCATGAGTGGGGTGGAACTAATAAACAAGGAACCATTATTTACTCTCTCAGCTAGTACTAGAACTAGGGGACACTCCACAAAACCCATGGGTGGCAGGTTCAAAACAAATAAAAGAAAATATTTTTTACTCAGCGTATAATTGGGTTGTGGAATCTACTGCCAGAGGTTATGATAAGGGTTAGTGCTATAGTTGAGTTTAAAAGCGGTTTGGACAAGTTTCTGGAAGATAGGTCCATTAGCAGCTATTAACCAGACAGGATCAGGGAACATGACGGGAGCTGGGGGAAAACAACAGGGAATGGATCCCCCATTGTGACCCACTGGGTGCTTCTAGCAAGCCACCATAATTGGCAACTATTGGAGACAGGATGCTGGGCTAGATGGAACATTGGCCTGACCCAGTACGGCACTTCTTATGTTCTTATGCAATGGTGGCCACAGAGGCTTGGTGAAGGGCATTACAAACGGAAGGGCCTGCTCTGGTCTTAGCTCCCTGTGACCAGTAGCAAGAAGGGAAGAATGAACTCTCCCCTACATCCAAGAGCGAGTGTGAGGTGGGCACAGTATAGAATAGTAGCGTGTGTGTGAGAGAGTGAGGGGGACATCATGGCATAGCACCGATAGCAGTGAGTCTGTACATGTGTGTTATTTCTTTTTAAATATTTTCTTTAAGAAAATCTGTGGGGTCCCTGTGGTGAAGTGCCAAGTAGTTGCAGGAGCAGGTCTCAGGGTCAGAGCACTTCATCACTTGCTTGCCTGTCCTGGAGTGGAAAGGATTAATACAAAGTGCAAGGAAGAGGAAGCATGTGACCGGAAATACACGAGTCACATGACCTGGCTGGGGGCAAGATAAAAGGAAGTAAGCCCAGGTTTGGGGGGGGGGGCTACATGGCCCACTGGGAGCCAACCCCCTAAGACAACATCCGTGACCAGTGGAGGGGATGTCCCATCAGCGAACCAGTGTGGAGAACCAAAGAGTGCACCAAGAAAGGGGAGAACCTTCCCCCGGAATGAAAGAAAACAGATGAGAGGATCAGAAATAGCAAACAGCATGGGTCCTAAAGAGACTTCCCAGTCAGTCTCAACCGTGTCCCTGTTACACGCTACATGGCCCTACACAGTCAACTAGGTCACCTGTACCTACACCCACCTCTCCGTGACTCCAATGCCGGGAGTATAAAACCCAGTAGCGAGTGTGCGGAGGGTCTCCAAGAAAAGCACTAGCATTTTTAATACCACAGCAATACTTTAGAAGAGGAAACATTTGCTTCTTATCACAAAGCCGATTCAATCAATAGCATATTTGAAGCACAGACCTCTCTCATTCTTCCAGTCTCATCCATGTAGCTGGAACGTTTCTTGGGTTGGAGGCTGTCTCTTATGGTGTATCTCAGCAGAAACTAGCATGATGGGGGGGAGGGAATGTCAACTACGGTTATTAAAGTTGCATTCACACAAGATGATGTTGAGAAAAATTCCGTTTTCCCTAACTTCTTTGTGTGTGTGAAAAGAATTGCCTCCGCCTCCCCCGCCTTCCCGGGGGCAGGGCAGCTGGGGTTTCCCGCCTCAGGGCTTCAAATGAGCCTTACCAGCCACAAGGAATCCTTGCCCCCCCCCCAGCTACTTTGGGCCCCCGCCCCCGGCTCAAGCTTTAGCTGGGCGGCCGCGGACAATCGGGCCGGCCCCCGTGCGGGTCTGGGCCAGGGAGCCCCTTCCCCCCTTTCTTATCCCAGGGGCTGCACCTGCATCAGCAGACCCATGGGGAGAGGATAGCGATGACCTGCGCCAGAGGATTGTGTGGTTTGAAAGTACCTTACAGGCCCCGGTTCAGCAGCATGACCAGCAGCCAGGAGCACAACAAGGGATGGTGGTACCAGCAGTCTATAATCCAGGTGAGGCAGGGGCCCACCCATGGGGGATGGACAGCGGGGGGCGGAGGTAGCCACCCAGGCTGTGCCTATAGCCACGGACACAGCTGCATGGGCCAGTAGAGCAGCAATCACCTCCCACTAGACAGGGGCTGTTGGAAGACCCCATTTGTTGTGGTGGAACAGGACTTGGGTCCCAGTGACCGCCCCTCCTTCCCCTTTACCCGGGGCCAGCGGTGGGGCAGGACCATTGGGGACATGGCCTCTGCAGGTTCCCCGGACAGGTACTGTGCCCCTGGAAGGGCAGGCACTCAAGGTCTGGGCCCCAGTGGCCGTGGTTCCCCTGCTGCAGAGCAATTGGGCAGCTGACACCCAGCTCCCCAAGGCAGGCTGTGGCAGCGCCCACCAGCGGGTGGTGGGTATTCAATGGTATCTGTCCCGATGGGCGACCACCTACTCCTGGCAACCAGAGAGAGAATCTTGAGGGGGGAGTACGTTGACATTTTCGCCTTATTGTTCAGTGACCCTATAGTGGACCTGGCTGAACAAGACGATGAGAAGGAGCATTTCAAACGGAATTGGACTGCGGCCTTTTCCATTTATCAAGGAGTCATGATCTAGGCTTACCCCAGTCGAGCCACAGACTTACTGAAATATGCCGATGTAGTGTGGCATGCATGTGAGGCGGGTCCGGCGGAGGCATAGCTGCGCTATGACGAAGCATTTCGGCATTGCGCAGCGTATACCCCAGGGCTCAGGTGGGATTTGCATGCCAACGATCTTTGACTTAATTGTATGAGTGGGTCGGGGAACGTGCCCAGGTCCGACAGTGGCCATCTTCTGGCAAAAGGAGGGGCCTCTTTGGTCTCCGAGTCCTTTCGGGAAGAAGGAAAAAAGGCATCGGGATCATCTCCAGGGCAGTGCTGGGAGTTCAGCCGCACAGGGAAATGCTCCAGCGCAGCGTGTAGGTTTTGCCACTCTTGTCCCACCTGTGCTGGTCACCATGTGGCCTCCGCCTGTCCACGTGGGAGACCAGGCCCTAGAGGCAAACCTTATCCCAGGGGCCCCGGAAGAGGAGGTCCCGGAACTGGCAGTTCAAGTGCCACTGGCAAAAGCCCCAATGCCAGTTAAGACTGTACAGCTCGAGCTGGCCCTCCAGGGTCAGGGGTGACCTGTAGGGGTACAGGGTGGAAGTGAATTACGTGGTTGCGGGGTTTCCAACAAGGTTTTAGGATACCTGTCCATGATGTCCAACAGCAGAAGGTAGCTCCCAACCTAAAGTCTGTACTGGGGATGGAAACTGTTGTACGAGCAAAAATCGAAAAGGAGCGAGCAGAGGGTAGGGTGGCTGGCCCTTTCCCTGCCCTGCCTTTCCCTGGTATGGTGATTTCCCCATTAGGCGTGGTTCCAAAAAAGGCCCTGGGTGAGTTCCGACTCATCCACCACTTGTCCCATCCGCAGGGCAGCTCAGTTAACAACGCCATACCCAAGGACCTCACTTCAGTCCGCAATGCGTCATTTGACTCCGCAGTGTCCCTGGTTAGGTCTTTTGACCCCGGTGCAATCTTAGGGAAATGCGATATTAAATCTGCTTTCCGTCTGCTCCCAGTCCACACCGAGAGCTTCCCTTTGCTTGGTTTCCATTTCGACGGCGGGTACGATTATGACAAGGCCATGCCAATGGAGTGCTCAATCTCTTGTTCAGCTTTTGAGAGGTTCAGCTCCCTTGTCGGATGGATAGTAAAGAAACAGGCCAGGGCAGGGGGGACTCACAAAATACTTAAACAACTTCCTTTTCATCGGGGGGGGATGGCGGACACGGAGTAGTGCTGCGGGCTTATGCAGACTTTCCATCAGGTGGCGGAGGAACTGGGCATCCCCCTGGAACATGAAAAGACCGAGGGGGCGACCACCAGATTGACTTACCTCATGATCGAGCTGGATACAGTTGAGGCCATTTCCGTCTCCCAAAGGAGAAGCTGATCTCCATACCGGCCAAGGCGGAGGAGTGCCTGGAGGGGGGGGGGGGAGGAGTTACAGTCCACCACCTCCAGTCAGTATTGGGAAGCCTTAATTTTGCATGTTGGGTCATGGTGCCAGGGCGGGCTTTCCTGTCCCGCCTCTACACGAAGTTGGCAGGTAACCTGCCCCCTCACCTATCAGTGTCACCAGGGAGATGAGGGAAGGTCTTTAAATTTGGGACACCTTTTTGACAAATTTCAATGGCACCAGTTTCTGGAAGGACCAGCTGTTGTTGGAAGTTGAGCTTCAGGTGTATTCCGATGTGGCTGGTGAGGCGGGATTCGGTTTATTCTTCAGGGAAAGGTGGGCGGGGGCCCCATGGCCTCTTGAATGGGGGCTTCTTCTGAGCTGCCTTCCCAAATGAAAGTGGGGAAGGCAATGGCAGTGGGACACGTCTGGAAGAAGAAACTCCTGGTCTGTTTCCTGCGGCTGCATTTGTTTAGTGTCACTTGGTCGTAAGATGCAGGGAGGAGGAGGAGGGAACTTACCGGGGCACGGGAACAAGAAGTGCTGTGGTTCCCTATGCCACCATGGGCTGCTCCTTGATCCTGGTAAGTTCCCCCTTACCTCAGAAACAGTTGTTTGGCCTAAAACAGAAGTGGGGAACCTCAGGCCCATCTCGCCCCCTTTCTAGTTTCTGGATTTTCTCCTGGATTCAACTCCGTCCCTCCCCACAGCACCGAAAAACTGATGTCATGGAAAGGGAGCAGAGACGAGGGCGAGCACACAAGGACAGGGGATGGATTCATAATCTGGACCCTCCTCTTCCCGAGTACACCCCTTAAGCACTCCCACTCCCAACGTCTGTGCAGCCCTCGGAGCTGGCACTAATTTTCAAAGTGGCCCCTGGGAGGGAAAATGAACCCCACCCTTGCCTTAAGCTGTTTGGTATGGTCCTTAGCACCAACAAAGGTCCCATTCACTTCATATGGATTCACAGGTACAGCTAGGTTGGTGTGGGCCCTGGTGCAAAAGATGGGATCGGCCCCCCTGTCCCCTTCCCATCAGCAGAGGGAACAGCTCCTGCAGAGAGTGTCAGCCCCGTCCCCCGGGGTTCATAGGTGTTGATGCAGCTGCACGCCAGCACCTATTCTAGCTCTGACCTTCATTGGGCTCATGACAGTAATGAGGCCTACTGCTAGGCCTTATACTTTGTTCAGATTCTCCAGTGTAGCTAAATTTGCCCCTTCAGCTGAATTGTTTGGCTGTTTCTAGCCCTGGATCAAAATAGCTCTTCCATTTTGAGGGAAATTTCGGTGGAAACAGAATAGCTATAATCAGAATTCTGCTCGGAAATAAGTTCTAATTGGAATTCCAATCCTCCCCCCCAAAACCCACCATACATTCACAATGGCTGCCGCCGCCCTTATCCAAAATGTTGGTGGCAGCATTGTTGCCATTTTGGACATGGGTAGCCAATTTGCACATGTGCGACAGCTCTCTTTTCATCCGATTCCAATTGGAACTGGATGAAATATTGTGTGTTCCTGTTTTCTTTCAGAATGGTTGAACTGCCCATTTCCAGTCAAAAATCGGAATGTGCAAAATTCCAGTTTCACCCCTAGCTGTTTCTGAAGTTCTACTTTTACTTTACCAACAATTAACATAGCTAAGCAAAGGAAATCAGAAGAGAAGACGATAATGTTAACATTGCTTGTCTTGCTAGCATTTACTAGCAAGAAGACACCGACCCGTGTTTTCTGCAATTTCCCCATGGCTACCAATGAGGAAAGTGCAGTGAATACAGGTCCCTGAAAACAGATATATGTGGCTGCTTCTAGTTTATGAAATATAGATATGGCCAAATTCCAGCTGGGGGCTCCGAGATCGATCAGGAGATAATTTTATCCTCATCTATTGCCTGATTGCCAAGTACACGATAAATCTAAAACCTGCCACTACAGCAGAAGTGACATTTATAAGGGAAATATTTATAAATACATGCATGTATTATTATTATTTTCCTAACGAGGCCCAGTACCTATTTCTAAAGGCTAGTCTTTCTCTAGTCATGAATTAGGGTGCTTCCCGATTTATTTTAGGGTCATTTAAAAAAGAAAAGAAGAAAAAAAGGTTTGTTAGCTGCCAAAAAAGGTGGGTAGCCAATGAAACAATCAGAGATGCACAATAGCGTGTATGTTGGGGTGGGGGGGAACCTCTAGCCTGGGGGCCAAATGTAGTCCATGGCAAGTCGTTTTGTGGCTACTTTCCAGTTCCTGGCCCCTAGATCCAGTCCCTAATCCCAACACTGAAGAAATGAGCTCAGTGTAAAAGGGTGAAAACAGACATGATGCTAACCACCCTTTAACCACCCTTGGTGGTCATTTATGCATGTTGCAGGGCTGCATAGGGCACCAATACAGCCCTGCAACATGCATAAATAACCACCAAGGGTGGTTAAAGGGTGGATAGCGTCATGTCTGTTTTCATCCAAAGAGAAGATACGAGGACATGCACACAAGGATAGGAGACAGATCCATGTCAGAGATTCATGATATGGACCCTCCTTCCTTGAGCACACCCCTTAAACATCCCCCCACAACTTCTATGCAGCCCTCAGAACTTGCACTAATTTTCAAAGTGGCGCCTGGGAGGGAAAAGGTTCCCCATCCCTGATGTAAGTAAGAGGGTAAGTAGTAAGGCTGCGTTTTTGAAAACCAGGAGCTTAGATTATTGCTCTTCCTGTGATTAGGGCACCTTGGTAACCAGACTTTCAAACTTGCTTAGCCATCAACAGCATCTACTGAATGGGAGCTCAACAATTTTGAAAACCAAGTTCTTATTTTAGGTGTTTGAAGATGGAGTCAAAAGTCCAATTATTAGAGATGTGCAAACGTGGTTCGGAGGTTCAGAGTTCAGACTGAACTCGAATAGTTCGGTCGACCGAACCAAACTTTTGAACCGAACTCAAATTTGACCGAACTGTTCGGTCGAATCCAAACCAGTTTAGAAGGCCAAAAAAACCCGGTTTTGAATGTACGAACTTGGTTCAGAAGTTTGGAATTCGACTGAACTTGAATAGTTCAGTCGACCAAACCAAATTTTTGAACTGAACTCGATTTCCAAACCGAACCGAATTTTCAAACTCGGTTCTCTTTGCATATCCCAACCAATTATAGGCTCACAGAGTTACTTGCATACCCATACTTACCTGAGTTTTCTTAATTAAACACTCAGGCATCATACTGAAAACATTCTCCCCCTTGCCAGTTGGGACATGAGGACAGGGAATCAAGGTTAAGCCAATACCTTCCTGTGGGTAATACTGACTTTTTTTAGCAACCTATTGCGGGCCCAATTGATACTGAGTACTGATTCGTACACCCGGTTACCTGAAAAATACCGGGTAGTACAGTTACCAAGTTATTAGTTTGGCATTTTACCAGTTGGTCAACAGCAAATTAATGCCAGAGTTTGGGGAAAAAATTGGGACAGGAAGTCAGAAAAAATGGTACTAGAAGTCAAAATAATTAGGACAAAAACAGTCAATTGGTAAGCCCATTGGGTGCTAATAAAGTACCAATTAGTAGTGGATGTTACTGGGTCAGGTCAAGCACCAGAATTCCAAAAGTTATACCCATTTTTGCGGGTACTCATTTCAGCTCTAATAGAGGAAGAGAAAGGGAATATTTGGGGGTGGGTCACCATGACCCCATTACAATCTATGCTTCCAAATCTTCACTAACTTCCAGTAGCTTTCCAAGGCACAATTCAAGGCACTGCTTTTAACCTTTAAAGACCTCACTGGCCTCTGAACCACCACTCAAAAAACACCTCCTCCCCTGCACTCCCATCATGATCCCTGTGATAATCTGGAAGCAACCTCATGCAGATACCACCTGCCTATCCGGTCCATATGACGGAGGTGCGCAGAAGTGCGGTTTTGTTGGCTGTCCCACTCCTGTGGAACATCCTTCCAATGAGGTCCATCAAACCTATTCCTGAGCATTGTCTAGAGGCAGTGTAAGAATTCTTTTTGGCCAAGGGTTTGGTCGGTGGAGTTAGGGGCTTGTAGGGAGTTTTTAATGTACTTGTATTCTTATATGATTTTGTGTTTCTTTTTTAAAAAAATTATGCTCTTACCTGTAGAGAAGGGAGGAATATAAACTTAATAAACAAACAAACGAATGAACAAAGTGAAAGCAGGAAAGGGGTTAGAGAAACAAGGGGAGCATGGAGCCAGATTATCAATTGGTGTCAATGGAGTACTGCTAAATTACCTCCATGGTCCACCCCTAAATTCTTCATTGCCAAATTACCACATTTCTGGATGACACAAAAAACCACTACTCCTTTTGAGGATGTGAGTGTGTGCGAGTGAGAGAGAGATTTCCTGCGTAATAATCAGTTAGCAGTGTTTCGTAGCTCTCCCATGCATTACGGGTAATATAATATGCTTCCCATTATGGCGTGAAGGTGGATGTGCACCTGCTCCCCCGTTGCTCCAGGCATACAATTGCCCTGTTCCGACCCTGTCCACATCCGACATGGCAAGCAATTTATCACTGTCATCTAACTTCATTCACTTTCTTTGCAGAATGACAGCCATCAAAACTCTCTCGTTATTGGCCTGTTACTGGCTGGTGAGGCAATCACGGACTCTAACAAGGGCTTAAGGGAGTGGGGGAGAAGGACTTACTGAATCCCACGGCAGGAATATCCTTGATTTTCTCCCTCCTACAGAGAGCACATGCTAACACAAAACACAGCCATGACCCACTACCCTGCACCTCAGGGAGTTAAGTACAAGGACTCTCTCAAAAATAAAGGCCCTTTCATTCCGCCATTTGCTTGATGATTTTTAAATTGCTCCAACAGTTAAATTTGCTTGATATTGTGGAAACAAATCCACTTAAGTACCATCTAGCACACAAGCCCCTAAGATTATGATGTGCAGGGCAGTAAACAGAGGCTGGCAGCCTCTGGATTGCTATTCGTGCACCTTCCATGCAGTACTGGAAAACGACCTTAGAACGCAGTCTGTTGTGACACAGAAGCTGAGCCTGGTTACAAAGACTAACTCTCTCATTTCTCAAGAGCAGAGTGCATGACACAGGGAGAATGAACGAAGGCGGATTCATTTGGGAAAACTACAACTGAATTGAGAAACAAGAGAAGATTACAGTGGAAGCCAGAATTCACTGACTTCTAGAGTGTACGCTATCTATCCTGCAGCAAGCCTACACATGCCAGAACAAAAGGCCGAGAAGATTCTATTTTGAAATAAATGTTTGTCTGCAGAGTGTCTCTGCCATTTCATGTCTGGGCTGGACTAGACCCCTCTTGACCTAAGGAGAATAGGAACTTTTAAAGCTTTCTAAGCTTAACTGAGAGGTAGACGTCTTCAAATGTCAATTTAAGACCAGGCGTAATAGAACTATGAGTTAAATACAGCTGGCACTCAGGAGCAGGTAGACATCTTTTAACTGTAATGAGTGTCCAGAGCTAGGAACGTTGTTGGTGCTATGTTATTATGGTGTATGGCCAAACAAAGGGGCCATCGCATCCCCTTTCTGACATAACCCTGTCCTTGCACAGCATCATGACTGGAGCTGAAATAGATAGCAAAACAAAATTGTCTGAAGTTAACATCCGGCATTCCAGACAGCTTGTCGGCTATCCGGTAACTATCCAGTGACCACAGAGGCTGAACCAGCAAATCAGAATACTAGATATTATAATTTACGTTTACCATTCAAACCAATCTGAATAGATTTTTTTTTTAAAAGGCAAATGGTAATTTAAAAGTAATCAGGTAAAACGGGAATTTGGTACATGGCAATCTGTTTAACCATCTGGTTAACCAATAGTAGAAGATGCTTGTTTCAGCTCTAGTCATGACGGGCACAACAAACAACAAACAGGGTGGAAAAGTCCCTGTCGCACGTCCCTTTTCTGACATGGCCATCCCCTGCTGTCCCAATTCCAGGAAAGTCATGGGGGTACCTTGGCTGACTTTGCCCGGAGCCTCCAGGTGACAACCCTAGTTCTTGGTATCCTTGCCAGCCACTTAGCATGTCAGGGTGGATCTTAGCCAGGGGAAAGCCCCTCTGGAGATCCTATGGAGAGTACTTGTTGTCTTGGAGAGACTGTGTTCAGACCCGCTGTCCAGACAGTTTTGTGAGCAGGGTTACAATCTGCATAAGTATCAGGTTCAAAAGCAGGGTCCATACAGGAACTGGAAGTAGTGTTCCACCCAGCTTTCCCTGTCTACTTGGTGGCCTTATATCTGGCAGGCAACTAGGAAACTGGGTGTGAATGGCCTATCAAGTGCAGAGGGGAGGAGGAACTACAGGGCAGAATTCAAACCAGGGTCACATGGCAACAGTGGCACTACAGAGTCAACCACTGCCCTGCCAACCTGGGACGCCAGTTCAAGGCCCCAGTCAGGACCTGCTGTCTGGGGTGGAGGCTAACTCAAGGAATGGGTCTGGAAGGTCAAGAGCAAGGCACAGTGCAGAGTGGAACCAACAGCAGGGCAGATGGGGGTTGGGGCACTGACAAAGGAGCACAGATTGAGTGGGATGAGGAAACAGGAAGTGACCCAGTCAGGTCAGATCTTCCACATAGTTTCCTGCTGCTACCAGTAAAGCTTATATGCTGGCTGGCAGTCCATCAGGAATCTGGGAGGTGTGTCAGGGGTGTGGCCTGTCTAGTACAGAGTAATGGCCAGACCAAAGGCACTCTGAGGCGGTGGCACAGGACCACCAGCCACTGCTCCAGGGGCATGGGTTTGAGGCTGGATCCTGACAGCCCCGGCACTTTACAGGAGACTGGCAGCAGTAAATACAGTCTGACAGTATCTGGACTGTTATCAGTGTGCCTTCCATGCAGTACTGAAAAACGACCTTAGAATGCACTTCTGCAACACTGCAACTCAGCTGTGGGCAGGGGTTCAGCAATAATCAGCGGATCAGATGCAGGTGCACCAAGACCCATGACCCCGTGGGGCCGACATGCACGTGGAATGTGTGTCAACACGGGAGTAGTGTGCCCCAGCAGGAGCCTATCTCAGCCTCTGCACCAGGACCCCTTCCCGCCTAGCGACACCCCTGATGATTGGAACAGAATAGGAGTTTACCCCAAAGACATTAACCAGCAGCTCTCCTGCTGGGTGGGCTGAACAAGCTTCCTTCTTAGAATCTGAACAAGCAAAAAAAGAGTGTCTTTTGGCACCTTAACGACTAACAAGAAAATCCCTTTATTTCAGCATGAGCTTTCATCAGCAAGAGCTGACTTCCTCAGATGTATGAAGTGGTCTGGAAGTTGACATATCTATATGAGATTGCAGGTATTGAAAATAGTTTACACAGAGAAAATGCAGGGAATAAAACACATAATTAGATCAAGTACCAACCCAAGGTAGATACAAGGTGTTAATGACCAATCAGTGTAGAAGTCCCATTCGGTTGGTCTTAAAGGAATGTCAGTGGGTGAATTATCGGTATATGCCTGATAGTATTAGATCTAAGTGTTGGAGCGGGGGGAAAACAAAGCCTGGGGAAATACAGGATAGGATTCAGAGGATATACTGCTATATAAGGGGATATTTATGTTAACGTAATTATGTGATGAAAAACCGAGGTCCCAATTCAGACCCATGGAAACAGTGTTAAATTTGGTGATGAATTCTAGTTCAGCAGATTGTTCAAGGTGACCTTTGAATGCTGGTTAAGTATGCAAACCCTCAGGTCATAAATGCTGTGACCTGAAGGTTGAAGTGTTCGCCCACTGGTTTCTAAAAGTCACCTTTTTAAATGTCAGTTGTTCATTTATTCTATGACAAAGGGGTTGCCCTGTTTTTCCTACATAAATGATAATGGGGCCTTTCTGGCCATTGATGGCATGTATCACGCTGGAGGAGTCACAGGTGAAGGAGTCCCTTGATGGTGTAGCTGATGTTATCGGGCCCTGTAAAGGTATTGCCTGCGTAGATGTGGGGACAGAGTTGGCGTCGGGTTTTGTTGCAGGGTTTGGTCTCCAGGTCTATGTTTCTTACGTATGTCCGTGGTTGTTTGTGAGTAGCCTTTTTAGGTTGGGGGGCTGTCTGTAAGCAAGAATAGGTCTACCACCCAGGACCTGTGCAAAGGAAGTGTTGTTTTCCAGGATGGGGTGTAGACACTTAACAATGCTTTTGAGAGGTTTAAGCTGGGAGCTGTAGGTGACAAGAAGAGGTATTCTGTTATTTTCTCTTAAGGGTTTGTCCTGTAGTAGGTCACTCCTGGCTACTAGTTTAGTCTGGTCAATTTTTTTCCTCACCTTGCTGGGTGGTTATTGTAGATCCAAGAATACTTGGTACAAGTCCTTTAGGTGTGCGAACCTAACACAGGGATTGGAGCAGATGCAGCTGTATCTGAAGACCTGGCTGGAGACTATAGATCATGTGGTATGCTCCGGGTGGTAGCTAGATGCATGTAAGTACGTATAGCCGTCAGTAGGTTTACGGTATAAGGTGGTATTTATTATGCAGCTATGGCGTAGTTCTACTGTGGTGTCTAGAAAATTCACCTGCTGTGTCGAATGATCCAGGCTCAAGTTGATAGCGGGATGGGAGAACAGATTGCGGTTCGGGTTCAGGCTGTTTGGTTCAGCTGCGTTCGTTTCGTCCATTCGGTTCAGCAGTTCGGTTAGTTCGCCGGGTTCGAGTTCGTCCGTTCTGTTCGGCTGTTCGCCGTTCTGTTCGGCTGTGTTCGGGAAATGTTATGGGTGGTTTTTTTGTTTTTTATATGTTTGTTTTGGTTTTTTTATTGGGTTTTATATGGTTTTCTTTTGTTTTTTATTTGGTTTTTTTGTTCTTATATGTTTTTTTTTTATTTGTTTTTTATCTAATATTATAGATATCTATCTACACTAAATCTAACTGCTATTAACTATTCTAAATGCTATGAACTAAATGGATTATCTAATAAGTACACAGGCCTACTCCTACAAACACTAAAACTAAATCACTAACGCTATCTCTATC
>QEPC01001301.1:855348-872402 GCA_003113815.1 Sphenodon punctatus
CCCCCCCCCCCCCCCCGCCGTATATTAGAACGATGTGGGAAAGACTCCATGTGCTTATTTTGCAGTTCTATGTTTGTTTTTTAAGCGCATTGGGGGCAGCCAAAAGCTACTTTTACAAGCGCGCATTTGAACTGACCCGCACAAATCCTCTTGTCGGAATGTCGGTACACAGCGCCTCGCCTCAGCTTCTCTCCCCTCTCCGGGAGCCTAGAGGCTGGGAAGCAGGTGCTGTGTAACTGACATGACACTGACTAGCCTAGTCAGTTACATCAGCTACACAGAATCTCGCTTCCAGGCTCTGGCTCCGCTCCTCTCCGGGAGCCGGGGAAACGGCGCTGTGTAATGGAAATGCTGCTTCCTAAATGCAGTCAATTTCAACATGCGCTTAAATAAACCAAATGTGAATAGTGCACGAGTTTATTTAAGCGCATTTTGAAATTGACTGCATTTAGGAAAAGTTGCATTTTAACGTATGTGGGAATGCGCTCTCAGTCTAGAGCCTGATTCAACTGGTACTATTGGCCATACTAAAATAGTGCCCTTACAAATAACTAAGCCCACTGTGTAGGAAAAGCTGTTGAACCAGTCATTGAAACATGTTTTAATCACCAGAGCCTTTTCTTAATTTTAGGTTTAAAAAAAAAATGTTTAAAGAATGTCAGGGATGTTATTCCTCCTGGAGGGCAGTGCATAATGATTAAGCAGCATAGCAATCTCTCTCTCACACACTCCAAAGGAGTCTTGCAGCAATCCCATCAGCCTTCGGGTGCAGGAAGAGTGGGTTGTTTTTTTTCCTTTTCTTCCCAGAAAAAAAAAAAGCTGTATCTTTGATGAAGCTGTTAAAACCTTATGTCTGAACAGCCAAAGCAGAAGCCGACTTCATCAGTGTTTAAGAGTTACAGGGGCCGAGAATGTTTTCTCATTGAACGTCAGTTCCAGCTCTCTGAACCAATTGCCACAGATCCCGAGAGCTTGCCCGCACTACAATTTTCACACTTAGCAACTGTAAAATTGTTAAAGCGATATCTTTCCACACGACTGCTCTGTTATTAGTGCTTAGTTTGGCATGCCACCTTAGTTACGGGCTTTAAATGCCACTTTCAGCACTTCCCAGGGTAACCTTAGCCATGAAATCGGAAAATCTGATCATTTTCTGGTCTGTTTTCTTCTTTGGCTGGGGACGAGATTAGATTTGGCTACGCTTGACTGACAAACCTCATTTGGAATTCAAGAGAAGGCCGGAGCCCTGACCTCCTTAAGAAGTGGGAGGCAGGATATCTCAGCCACTGATGAGGAAGAAAGAACTAATTTCAGTAATCACATAGAGGGCAATTAGTAATTAATTTGCACTGTGAGGCAAAAATAATAACAATACATGTCAGTGTTTACAAAGCCTCAGCACCAGATCAGGAGAATATGAATTTGGTTTCTTTAAAATAAATGAGAAAACCAAAGTGCTTTTCTTCCTAGTTATTGTTTAATATTTTCTACTCTATTTTGCTGCCAAAACATAAAAGCACTGATATGGCATTTTACATTTTTAAGTACACCCAAACAGTCAGCTGGATAATATTGTCAAGATCATTTGCTCCAAGGCTTTGGATTAAGACTTGTTTTTATGAATGTTTGACCTTTAAGCTGTTGCAATCATTTATACAGTTAACTTTGTTACACGCAGGTTATACTTGTCAATACCACATGCAATTAATAATCTTTTTTTTTTTTTTTTGGCAACTGATGCAAAATTTCCTTTTTAAAAACAACAACAACGAAGGATGAATCTCAACAGATCCAGTTTGTAATGCTTATATATGCACCGTATAATATTTTCGGCTTTTATTCACAATGCCGCATAACAGGGATGGGGAGCCTTTTCCATTCCAGGGACTTTGAAATTGAATCCAAGCTCGGAGGGCCGCACAGAAATTGAGGGCGGGGATGCTTAAAGGGGGCCCTCAAGAAAAAGGAGGGCCTAAATCATGGATTTGGGCCAGGGATCCATTCAAGAGCTGAAATAGGTACCAGACGGGGTACGTGCAGGTAATGCCCGCATACTGCGGTGCTGTTTTGGGGGTCCGAATACCGTTCGAGGACACAAAATACCGACAACCATTATACCAAAATACCAAACGTATTTTAAAAACTGAAATACTCCCCTTCCTCCCAAATGCCCAAAATTGGGGACAGCATTTCAGCATTATGGGTGCCCAATAGAATACTGGTTTGGGTACAAAAATTACCCAAAATATTTTGTTTGATTGGGGTACTGGAAATTTGACAAGTATACCTGCTTTTACAAGTACTCGTTTCAGTTCTGTTCTGTCTCCTGTCCATGCGTGCATGCCCTCATCTTTGCTCTCTTACCCTGCGCTCAGTTGTTCAGTGATTGGAGTCAGGAACTGGATCCCAAGGCCAGATCCAGGAATGGGAAAGGGGTCACTTAAAAAGTAGCTGCTGGCCGCATTTGGCCCCTAGGCCTGAGGTTCCCCACCTCTGCTGTGTAATATTAACAGGAATACATGGACGTCCATAGAGCTATGGCGAGTTGGCTACAGGGGAGAAAAGGACCCCAAATGAGAGGGCAGAAGTTAGAAATCCATAGGGGCAAGAAACTTGGGAAAGCCTGGAAGTAGAAGATTTTCAGGAGGGATTTGCATGTTCTGGGGGAAAGAGCTAAAAGCATGTGCACAGGGAGAGACCCTATTCCAGGCATAAGAGGCAGCATGGGAGAAGGGGAGAATGTGTATACGTTGCTTTAACATGTGGTTACCTGTGAAGCCTCCGGAATAGGATGATTAAAATATGTAGAATATGTAAAACAGGTCCAAAGTTAAGCAATGCACCTGTGACTCCTCAACTTCATAAATGCATCTTGTCTCTCCCTAGGTTCCCCTCTCTCTTGTCTTTAGATTGCAAGTCCCTTGGGGCAGGGACCTGTCTAACTACTGATTGTATAGCACCAAGGACATTGCTGGTGCTCTATAAATAATACTTAATAATGTCTGGAAGCAAGAAGGGTGATTGGGGAAAGGATTACTTATTTGAGGAAAGGAGGAATGAGTAATGGTATTCCCCCGCCACCTTCCCCAAGCTGTCAAAATCTTCCCGTACACCCTTGCTCCCTGGTCCCCACTAAACCGACTCCTCCAGCCACCACCTCCATGGATGTTTTTAAATGAGCTGCACTTCGGAGCAGGTACGTGCCTGCTGGGTGCCCACGCACGTGACGTGCGTGTGGAGCAATTCATAGGTGCGGCTCCCAGCATGGCTGCCCCATCCATGGAGGTGGCACCACCCTGGTCTGCGCAGGGGCCTCCAGATTTTCTGGTGGTGCTCTGTGCGTGGCCATGGGTGGTTGCTGCATGAATCACGGGAGCGTTCCTCTCCATGCTTCGCCATCACACGAGCAGCTGGACGTGTGGACGGGGGGGAGGGATTAGGGATGGTGAACACGGTTCCGAGTTCGGACTGAACTTGACCAGTTCGGTCGACCGAACCGAACTTCCGAACCGAACTCGATTTTCGAACCGAACCGAATTTCCAAACTCGGTTCTGTTTGCCCATCGCTATAAGATAATATTCCATTTAGTTCAATGAGGTATGAATTTCCGAACTCTGTTCAGAAGTTCAGAGTTGGGACCAAATTCAAATAGTTCGGGCGACTGAACCGAACTTCCAAACCAAACTCGATTTTCGAACCGAATAGAATTTCCGAACTCGGTTCTGTTCACCCATCCCTGGGGGGGGGGAATGCATGGATACATCTCGTTTAAAAACAACCCATGACAGGTACCCCGGGTTCTCAGTCTGGTCACTCTGAGAATATGAATAGATTTTCAGATACTGGCAATGACTCTCCTGGCATTTATGAGGTGGTGTAAATTGGAGCGTACTGACAAGTGACAGTAATCGATTTTCAGCATGCATTTTTTTACATTTAGAATTGAAGTGCCAAGCTAATGAAATAAACCAGGAAAATACTAAAACAGATTACAGCATGTCAAACAGTCTGGGGAGAGAAATCCATGGAAGCATCCATCTGAATGTCACTCAAATCCTTGACCAATCCTGCACTTAATTGCAAGGCTCTAGTTAATTACTGTTATATGGGAGCTTGCAGATGCATTACATTAAGACAGGGATATTTAAATGAAACCAACCAAGTTGAGAGACAGACGGACAATGAGAAGCTCATGTTTGATCAGTTCAGCAGTGGAACAAGATGCCGAGAGAGGGCAAGGAATCTCCTTCCTTTGAGGTTTTCAACAAAAGGCTGGACTGTAGAGTTGAAATGGGCACCTAATTTGGTATTTGTGGGTAATAGTGATATTTCCAGGTACCACCATCCGAACCGGTACCCAAATATCATTTGAGTACTTGAAAAAACAAAATGTTAGTTACTGGGTTTTTTCAAGTATCCGAAATTAACTGGAAAACCAAAATAATACCCCCAAATTTTCCAGAAATCTGGAGCAAAAACTGGTATCTCCGGTTTAATCAGTATTCCAAAATTCTGGTATTTTGGGTACCTGATCAAAAAACAGCTTGGACACAGAAAAATACCAGAAACTTTCTGTTTCATTCAGGTTAGGGCTGAAATTGATTTTGCAATTTTCCCTTTTCCCAATGAGAATCAGGGTTCCTCGCTCATTCTTGCAAATGAGAATGGGCCAAGAATTGCCTGGATTCTCGCCGAGGAAGGTGAGAATCTCACAATCAGCCCTCCCCCACACAAGAACTGGGAAGGGACTTTTTGAAAACGCTGGCTAGGTTTGTAAAAGGCCCTGCAAGCCACGTACTCGCCGGGACAGCTCCAGCCACTGAGTCTCTCTCCCCCCCTGCTTGGCTTCTGTGCACAGGGATAGGGTGAAGCAAGGTCCCCCCCCCCAAATAAAATAATAATTAAAAAAATAATTGTTGATGCACGACTCACTGTTGATGCCACTACGGCCATTCTGCACATACACTGCCCTTTTCCAAGATGGCACGGGCCATGTCGGCACCATTTTGGAAATGGACAGCTGGCTCTGTACATTTACAGACCAGGTGCCCTTTTCCAAAACGGCACTGACGCAGCCCATGACGTCTTGGAAAAGGGCTGTGCTTGCCGGGAATGGTTACAGCAGCCATTCTGTACTAGGGCTGAAGCGGCAGCGGCTTTTACCATGCCACGATTCCATTCCGCCGTTTCTGAATTTCCCACGCCACACCGCGGCTTTTCTGCCAACATTCCGCTAATTCCACTGGCATTCTGCAAATACAGAAACTATCGAAAAAATTGCGGAATTGTTGGAAATCCGCTGTTCCACTATTTTGTGGCGCTGGCGGAATGGCTGAAGTAGTGAAAATGGCATGTTTCCGCTATTTGTGAAGCCTGTGGAAGTAGCGGAATGAAATTAGCAGAACTGCGGAAGTAGCAGAATGAAACTAGCGGAAGCCAGAATGAAGCCTGTGGAAGTAGCGGAATGAAAGCCCCTGCCACGCCGTACCACTAATTGCGGAAACGCTGTTTCCGGCAGAAATAGCTACCGCTGTGACTTTCCGCTACAGCCCTATTCTGTACCTGTGTAGAGCATTTAAAAAAAAAGAAGAAAGAAATATCCCCCAGAGTCTCACAAGATCTAACAACATTAGCAAGATCTTCAAGATCTCACTACCTGTTCTCGATTCTCACAAGATTCATTTTGATTCTCATTTCAGTCCTAATTTGGGTCCTGGAAATTTGCCCGTTTTTTATGGGAACGCATTTCTGCACTACCGGACAGGCACGTCCGGGATGTTTTAGGTTTAGGTTATCCTACCTGAGGGCAGAGGATTGGACTTAATTGCCAGTTCTCAAAAGGGGTGGGGGTGGGTACAAAGGCTCATTCACTGCTGCCAAAAGAAGCACCTCTGTACATACCTTCAGCAGGGCCCAAAGTTTGCTGGTTCCTGGGAGCCATTGGAGCCCAGGAAACCGAGGTTGGTGACTGGTTCAGGGGTATAGTGGGGCAAGAACAATTTAATATCATGATAAAGACTGGCGACTGAATTTATTTATTTTTTTGCTCCCAGAGTTTGATCTGAAATTTCATGCCCTGCCTTCATGTGGGCATTGGAAGAGCAACTAGCGGGTGGCTAAGACTGTGGAGTGCTGCTGTGACTTGAATCACCGACAAGTTGGGAGAGGGGTGTTGGCCAACAGCCTCCTGGGGTCGTCGTGCTGAAGTTCCAGGGAGGCTAGGATTCTTCTGCTCCTAAGAGCCAATGCAGCAGAGAGAACTGGGGGAGTGTGGGCAACTGAGGGGGAAGGAGAGCTCAGAGCTATCCAGATGAACGTACTGCTCCTGTTGGTTCTGTGGTGCACTGGGTGTGGACTGAAAGTAGTTCTGGGCCTTAGCACCAGGAGGTGTGTGTTTTGGGGCAGTTCTGTGCTTCCTATGCCCGCTCACTCCCATCCACCCCCACTCTCTCCCTACCCCCCTCATCAACGTCCCCCGCATCCCCCACTTTCCCCCTTTCCTCTCCATCCATCACACTCTCTTCTCCTCTCTTCAGCCCTTCCTCCTCCTTCCTCCATCTATCAACTTCCCTACAACACACACTCTTCTCTTGACAGTTGCACAACTCCCTTCCCTTGGAGGTTCATCTGAGCTTGCTCATCTTCTAGAGATGACGGAAAACCTCCATGTTTGGCCCGGCATTTGGCAGGTTGGGGTAGGATCAGGGATTTTTATCTTGTTCTTATTTGTTTTACTTGGTAATTTTAATATTTGGATTTTATTTTATGTATGGCCATAGCTGTTTCTGTGTGGTCACCCACTCTGAGTCTTGTGGGAATGGGTGTAATAGAAGTATAAATAAATAAATAAAATAAATATCCATACACCCCCTTCCTATCCATCCCCCTATATACTCACTCCCATCCCTCTCTCCATATATTCATGGGTGATACAGTGGGGTGTGGTAGGAACCCCAGAGTTTTACACAGAAGAGAGGGTGTGGGGGCTGGGTCAGAAAAAGTTTGAGAACCACTGGACTGGATGACCCATCAGGTCCCTTCAAACTCTACAATTCTTGCATTTTATAGGGAGCCTCTACAATAGGATACAGCAAGATGTAGCAATTCTAACCAAGAAATGGAGTTCCACCTAGACCGGTACCCTGCTACAACTCAGAGTCGCCTGACATTTACAAAACATGACACACAAGCTGCTGCCGTAAGTGATATTTTTCTACCCACAAAACCACCCCCAGCAAAACATCTTCACGTAATTCAGCCAATATGAAGGTGCCAAGTTTCAAAAATACTATTTGGAACACTTCCATCCAAAAATACAGATTCATTTTCAAGTCTGAAATTCTGCAAGGACTTAATTAGTATTAATTTCCTTTCCTTGTGCAGAATAAAACAAAAAACAAAAAAAACTAAAGCACCAAAGTTATTCACTTCAAAGTGGTAAAAGGAGCCAAAAACCAAAGTGCAAATGGTTTGGACTAAAAGCAAATTGACGAATTAAATTGTAACAATTCACCGGGACAAGATGGTCACCCCAGAGTTTTGATTCCTAAGGAAGTCAGATATGAAATTGCAGGCCTACTACTGGTAATTTGTAACCTCTCACTAAAAGCTGCGAGGACTGGATGGTAGCAAATGTAATGCCAGTATTTAAAAAGGGTTCCAGAGGCAATGGGGGAAACTACAGACCAGTGAGCCCGACATGTGTGTTGGGCAAAATGGTGGAAACTACTATTAAAAACAGAATCATGAGGCATATTGAGAACACAATTGTAGCCTACACATAGAGGCAGCAATACCAGATACAGTATACCAACAGGCACCAATGTTAGGCACGGTACGCAATCAGAAAACAACATACCAAATAAATACTAAAAAGGAAATAGCACCCAAGCAAGCACCAAATCTAGCAGTTGAAGTCAACCAGAGGGGGAAACCAGAAAATGTTCAAAGCCTTAACACCCCACCAGAGATTCCACTCACTAGAGAATCCAATCCACACAAGAACAGCAGCCAGAGAAATAACGTTGCAAAGCTGATGTTGAAATTCAGCCAGCTCTGGGGTGGTATCTACATTCACATTTAGGCAGGCAGGCAAGCTGAGCAACCCAAATTCCTACACGGAAGAACCACCACATCAACTACGCCCAAGGACAACATTTTTCAATAGCAGCCTATTACCTGCACGTAGCAATCCTATCCCAGACCCACATACATTACAATGCACCTCATGAGAGTGAAATGATTTAGACCCCATTACTCACCAGGTTTCCAAGCGCACTGCTCCCTCGTAGGGGGAATCCATTCCAAATCCCGCAGCGCCAGTCTGCTTTTGGCTGCCTGCATCACCGCCTTCCAGCGTGAGGGCAGCAAGCTGCCTGTGTGGCTTGGAGGGCTGGCGGGATAGCTGTGGGGTGGTGATTATATGGTAGTGGGATGGGGGCAGCTGTTTGGAGGGGAAGGTTTGGGTTAGCAGCTGACTGAGGGGGTGGGGGGAAGGGGTTAGGCTGTGGCACTGGGTTTTTTTTTGAGGGGGGTGGAGATGTGGGTGGCACTGAATTAGGGGGCCAAATGCCAGAGGCTGGCGGATTTTAGTGGGTGGGGGTTGTTTGGAGACGGCTGTGGACTTTGGGGGGTGCCTTATGGCTGTGGCTGTGCTGCAGAATATGTGGGTGACTGGAACACAAAATGGCTGCAGGGGGCAGGAACAACCATTTACAGTCCTTGGTTTGCCCCACGAGATCCAATCCCTGTCACCCCTGGAGCCTGAGTGCCATGCCACTTCCGCATGGCGATTGGCTCTCTAACCCCCTCTGCCCGCCTCCTCCCCCCTCATCTCACCTGCGTTGTGTCCTGAGATCAGCTTTCTTCGCTTTGCTTTCTGCTGGGCTTACTCTCTGCCACTCCACATCTTTCGCTGCTTCTTAATTGCTGCCTGGTCAATTTCACCTGAGTGCTTGTTCCCCCACTCTGCTCCGCAGCCTGCTGAAAGCCAGGTTGAGCTCAGGACCCAGGGCCGGTGAGACGAGGCAGCTGCAGAGTGGTGGCCAGGAAGGGCCGGCAGTAACCCGAGTTGGAAGTGGGAGCCCAAGTAGGAAAAGGAGAACAGTAGCACCACCAAAGCCAAGGTGAAATTGACCAGGCTTCCATTAACACAAGCAGAGGAAGACATGGAGCGGCGGCAAACAAGCCGAACAGAGCCCTGCCTTTGCCATCATTGCTGTGAGGGAGCCACAGATGCGAAACAGAATTTTAGTATCTGCTATCAGGTCACCCCTGCTCCGGGGGCGGCAAGTCCAACGTCCAGCCCTGACTGGGCCAGGTTTACACAGACCCAGCAGCTGCCACAGCCCACAGTCTGCCCATGCAGCGCCCCCTTCCCCACACCATAGATAGATCGCCCGATGCGCCAGGCTGCCACCCACAACTCTATGATGTTGCCTGGGGCAACCGCTGGCTGAGCACGGAGCTGCAGCAACCGTCAGCCGAGCAGACATACTGTAGCTCCGCCTCAGGCCGGTGACCCAGATTTCGGCAGCCCGCTCTGCTGACGGTGCTCTGGGATGTTCCGCAACACCGCAAGCGGGGCTGGAGCAGCCTGCTCCGCCTGCACATCTGGCGGTCCGCCTTTAGATGGATGGGCCACCGGGTGTGAGGCGGAGAGCAAAGGCAGGGTTGCCATCTGTGCATTTACACTCATAGTTCCAACCTCCTTGGGGGAACAAATGGAACAAAAGGTGAGCTCTCACGCACAGAGATGGGCACAGTCTAGTCTTGAGGAAACAGCAAAAAGGTTCTGCCTCTGCTCAGTGCTCATTCATCTTTCTATATGTTCACACAGGCACAGCAGATGGGCAAGCTGAGCTCACATCCATCCTAGGAACCAACCTCTTCCATCAGGTTTTCCCTAGCTCTTCGTCCCCATAGTTGCTCATTTATGCTTTTTTCTTAGACCATCTCCTCCTCCAGGACCCCCCAACTCCTCTCCTTGTACCTAAGCTAGGAACATGTAGCTAAAACTTCTCCGCTTCTTGAATGTATTGTTCCCTATTAGAGCTTAAACATGTACTGGGCGTACCTGTCGGAATTACGGTACCTGACTGAACATGCTAACTCCGATACTAATAGGTATCTGATTGGTGCCCAACTAGCTATCTGATCATGTACTAAGTTAGCAGCCTCCCATACCAATGTAGCAGTTTTCCATTACTGAGATCAGTGGGTAAAATGGAAAACTAGTAACAATAATACCCAGTATTTGGGGTGATTGGGTACCCAACTTGGTACTCAAGTACTGATCAGCCATCCAAAAGACTATCTGCAATTGCAGGTATATCCCATGGTAGCAAATGTGTTGCCTCTTTTAGTTCTGCTCCCTATGTTCGCTTCCCCCAGTCATCTCCCCTTCCTTGTCCATTCAAGACTATAATCATGACAGTTGAGTGGCAGGCATACTAGCAACAATAATAATCACAAAGCGAACAAAAAGGGAAGCACAGGTGCATCTCAGACACTTCTGTAAGTTCAGTGCCATTAAGTTTAAAACCAAATCCCAGTTTACACAACAGGGACTACCTCCCCCTACAGTTTCCATCTCTGTCTAGCAAATGTAGGCAACAGTATGGACCTATCTTTGCCACTCAGTCTTAGCACAAGTTTGTTCAGATGATCAGACCCTAGTAAGACTGAACGGAGAATCAATTTGGTTCTCACGAGACTCTTGCAACAATCAAGAACCTTTAGCAAGATCCCAAGATGATCTCGCTGAAGGGGGGGGGGGGGGGGGGGGGGGGGGAGGGGGGCTGTGCATGCACAGTTCTGTTTCTTGTTTTTTCCCCTGGCATGGATTTGATGACTACAGGAGAGACAGAGACAGAGACAGAGACAGATGATGGCTACAAGACTCGACACAGGATGCAGCACACAAATGGCTCTGGTAAGTAAATCGAGGAAAACATCTTGATCAAGAAAGGATCAAGAACTAAGGCTTTTCTCATTTCTTGATTCTCGTGGAAAGAGAACCAAGGAGTTTGATTCTCTATGAGAATCAAGAAAAAACAAAAGCAAGATGAAGTTTCAGCCATAGTCCCTAGAGCTGAAATAAGTAGGGGGAAAAAATGCCCACGGGTTCTCTCCACCACCCGTTTCAAGCAGTGTGCACACTTCACCCAAACGACATTCCAACAATAATCAGGCACCTGTTTTTTACTATTTGGAGTATTTTGTTTTCATTCATTTTGTTTCTCGTTTATTGAATTCATTTGTTTTCGCCCATAACTATGGAAAGGGTTTTGGGGGGTGGGGTGGGGGTAAAAAAAACTAATGTAATTGGTTGAATAAAAATTTCTATTGTTACTGGCAAAAATGAATGGGAATGAGCTAAATGAAACAAATGAGCAATGGAATGAACGAAACAGAAACAAAAAAAATGAAATTGTGAAAAACGGGTGCTAGATCAAATAGTGTTTGCTACCCATTTTGGATCATCTGGTTTCAATGGATTTGTTCATTTTCTAGGGTATTCATTTCAGCTGTAGTCCTGAAGTTCTGCCACCATGGGGGCCAATCCAAAGTCCACGTGCACAGATCTTGCATGGACCCTGGATCGCCTTCATGGTCGATGGGGCACGTCTTAGCCTGCTTTCATGCATGCAGGAACGCATCCCTTAGAAGGTCAGGACAAGGCACATACATGTATGTAAATTGGGCACATCTTCGATCACGTAGGAATGCCCAGAGGCGCATGACTGAACCTCTTCTGCATGTTTACAAGGGTGACTGACCGAGGTGGATTTCGTAGTTCGGTCAATAATCCTTTTAAATGCGCATAAAAGTTTTAGTCACATGCATCTGGGCATCCCCTCGTGATCAAAGACGTGCCCAATTAACATACATGTCCCCTCTCCCGACCTTCAAAGGCTGCGTTACCGCATGCGTGGAAGCAGGCTAAGATGCACCCCATCGACCACGGAGGTGATCCAAGGTCCACGCAAGATGTGTGTACGTGGATCTTGGATTGGCCCCGATGGTTGCATGACTTCACGATTACAGGATTTCATGGCTGTGGTGGACATGCGCTGGCCTGGGTCACCGAACAAATACTATTTGCCTGCGCGTCCCCTCTCCCAACCTTCTAAGGACATGTTCCCGCATGCGTGTAAGCAACCTTAGTCTCTTGCAGGGAGAACCATCCAAATGATTATTTTTTCCATGAGATTCAGTCCCTGAGAATCATTTGGTTGGATTAATGCAGTTTGTACACTTTGATCAAGTCTACTCTCTCCAGCTCACACTAATACTTCAAACGAGGCCTCCGTTCCTTTTTTGGAGAGACCGTGAGAGGAATAAGCCACAGCACTTTGTGCTGGGAGAGTCTGTATCCCTGGATTTGTGAGACACCAAGCCAGAAACCAAATTCCTCAACCTCTTTGTTCTCACCCAACATAAGGCCTACCATGTGTTGCCCCACTTAGTAAAGCAAATCATTAATGCTGGGAATGAAGATAAATGATGGTGAGGTGAAGTCATTTCTAACTGGGCAGTTGTTCCCATGCAATCCCATCAGTTGGAACCTTGCTCATCCAGTCAGAAAAAAACCCACCAGCCTTGTCCATTTCCTACATTTTTATTACAAATGATTATCCCCATACTTGCCCCATGTGATTGAATATTAATAGCCTGAAATTTCCTTTCTCATGTTAAAAAGTTATATATCTACCTTTGGGCTTGTATATGATCTCAATCTTCTCCTGCACATCTTGTGTTTTCATTATGAATAAATATCAAAAGAAGAGTAAAGTAATAAAATAAAATGAAACTGCATAAAGCATATCTTCGGCATTATAGATAGAAAGAAATTAGAAAGCTATCTATAGGGCAGCATTTTGATTCAACAGGATATTAACCGAGAAGTCTACGAGCTTTGCAGGGGATAATCTTTTTATCACACATTAGGTGCAGAATGGCAGGAGAAGGCGGACCAATGTAGAGACTTTAAAGGATCTAAATACTACAGCAACCGGCATGGGGCTCTATAGAAGGGTGGGAAGATAGACAGACAGACACATAACATTAAAGTTTCTCTTAATTCAGCTCTCACTAAGCTGAGTAGTTCAGCCAAGATGCAAAGGATGCACAGATGCAAACATCACGGGCTATGGGGCTTCCTAGAATCATGTAATTATTTTCATTGGTCAGGACCCTCATGGTCAACTAGCCCAACCCCCTACTCCTGTAGTCAGGGATATTCCTGTCTACAGCATCGCAGACAGATACCTGTCCAGATGGGCTTTGAAAACCTCTGAGGAAGAAGATTTTACTGCCTCCCTGGCCAGCTTCTTCCTTTGTCCAACAGTTCTCACAGCTGGGAATTTTTTCCTCATATTTAACCAAAATCGCTATTGCTGCTATGTATGCCCAGATCGAGATCAGGGGATGGAAAACCATTTCCTCCAAGGCCCGCACGGATGTTGTGGGCGAGGGTGTTTGGGGGGAGCGTTCGGATCATGGATGTCTCCTATCCTTGTGTGTGCATGCCCTCAGCTCCGCTCCCTTGCCCAGGGCTCAGTATTTCAGTGCTTGGGGGTAGGGACTGGATCCAGGGATCAGGGCAGACATTGGAATGGAACCAAATAAAAACTAGGGTCAGAGGTTCCTCACACCCCTGAGCTAGATAACTCTTTTCTATGATCATTCTGTAAATGGTTAATAATAATAATCACTTGGTCTCAACTTGGGCTTCAGGGGGCAGAGCCGCTTCAGAGTTCTCCCACCCACCTTCATGATGTTCGGAACTGGGCGTAGTCATGTTCACAGCTTGTGGACGTGGCCATGCCAGAAAGGGGTAGAAGAATTCCTTTGCCCCACCCCCTTTGAATTAATGCCAGAGGGAGGGTGACAATGTAATGGATAAACCCACATCATTGGTGATAGGTAATATTGCGACCAGGGCAAGCATTATTCTAAAGAAGGCCGCTTTGTCATGTCTGGAAGCGTCTGAAAGTCCTATTGTAAAAACTCAGAGGGAAGGATTCAGCTTGCCACTGCTGTGCAGATAGAACGCAAGCTGTGAACAAAGTCGATTTCTTGTTTGGGGCAGCTCCGAGGGCAAATTCCACTCTTCAGCAGCAAGTCATTGATTTCAAAGAGAGACTCGGTGATGTCTCATCCCTGCAGCCACAGGCTTTAGGCAGCCCCTCCGCAGTCATTTTTGCCAGATGTTCACTTTCAATCTGGCTTTGCCGTCGGTGCCTGAGTGCTCAAGGGCGAGCATGTGAGGGCACATCCTGGCAGCTTCAGCGAATTCCACACTCAATTATTCATACCTTACAGCTACCAAGCGCTAATTACAGTTCAATTTTCTAACTGCTGACAATTCTCTTTCTTACCGTTGATCTCTCTCCAACTCTGACATCCAAGATGAGAGGAAAAAGCACTTTTGACCTCAAGGACGATGACTAACTTTGATAAGGAAATGGGTACATAGGGGGGTGGGACAAGTGTGATTAATAGGACTGAAGTCAGGTCAGCAGGCCCCACCCATCTCTCTTGTGTTATGAGAATAGGACAGGCACAACTAAGAGAGAGAGTCCATCACCAGGAGAATTAACAGTCTAAAGGATGGGTGGGAACTAGAGGTGAAACGGGTACTTAATTTACTACCCCTGGGTAATACCTGCATTTTGGGGTACTTGATGGGTTATCCGGGTACCGATGAGGAACCCAAAAACCCCAAAAGTCGGTAAACTTCCACTACTAGTTTTTCAAATTTCTGATTATTGATTGATGCATCAGGTTTGAAAACTGAAAAATTGGGGCCGGAAGTCAACATCCCAGGACATCGGGTACCCGAATTGGATACTGATTGGTAACCGATGTTGTTGGGTTGATTCAGGTATCGGAAATTTGCTGGGTATACCTGTTTTTGTGGGTACTCATTTCCGCTGTAATGGAAAACCTTTGACCCACCAGGAGCCAGATGTGTGCCCCACAGGGCACCAAAGGGAAGAACATCCTAAGATGGCATGCCCCGCAAAATAGAGGGTCTGACTAGCTGCTTGGAGACATCCCATGTTCACATAGGCATCATGGCTGCCTACTAGGAGGCATGGCCTGCACTATGGAAGTGCTCCACGTTGGCCTTCCAACGTCTATTTTTTTCAGGGTGCCAGCAAAGTGAAGCTGGGGGCATAGTAATCAGGGGCCAGAGGTTGGGTACCTGTGGACCTATGGTCCACAGACTGGTGGTTCTCTCCACCCCTACTCCTGGGATGGGAGGATGGGAGCAAAAACAAATGGCTTTTTCACACATGATGGGCTTTTCGCCCACCACGCTTAAACCCACTCTGGGGTGAGACTCACCACCCCAGGATGGGGTCTGCCAGGCTGCCGAACAAAGGTTCAGGTGGCTAGGGAGGGGGCAGGGGACATGTGGATGTGGGACCGCATGGTCCCAGTCCCTGCACTCCTCAGCGGCGCCCCACCTTCTCACTGATGGGCAGGTGCGGCAGCCTATGAGACCGTGGCGCCCACCCCGGGACCTCTCCTGCCATGGTCTGGGGTTAGGTGGAGTGGGCTATCAGATGTGATGGCCCACTCAACCACGGTCTGGGGTCTTTTACCCTGGCCCATGACAGGGCTTCCCATGGGATGTGCACTGGCCAGGAGCCCAGCTCACATCCCATGTTAGCCCTGCCACGGTCCGGGGTGACTTCTGCTCCTGCCCGTGGTAAACATCTGGCAGGGTGGGAGCAGATGTGACCCCCCCAACCCATAGCCACACTGGGGTGGCACATCTGAAAATACCCAAAGGCACAGCAGCGTGAAGCACAGGGAAATATTTTTTGCATAGCTCCAGGGGCAACAATGATGGAGAAATGATCAAATAAGAATAATGATTTAATTTCTGCCATGTCCCACCCCTGTCAAATGTCACTTGGAGCACTACACAAAGACCATTCAATAAAATACATTGAAATAATTTAAAATCCATTTTAAAACAATTTTAAAAGGAAAGGGAAAGAGGAAGGACAGAACGCATCAAGGAAACCAGCAGCGGATCCTCTATAGCAGGGGTGGGGACGCCGTTTCCCTTCCGGGGACCACTTTGAAAATTAGTACCAGCTTGGAGGGCTACATAGAAGTTGTGTGGGTGCTTATGAAGAGGAAGGTCCAGATCATGAATCGGTGCCATGGATCTGTCCCTTATCTGTGTGTGCATGATCACATCTCACCTCCCTTCCCCTGAGCTCAGTCTTTCAGTGCTTGGAGGTAGGAACTGGATCCAGGGGTCAGATCCAGGAACTGGAAAGGGGCCAAATAAAAACTAGCTATTAGTTGCATTTGGCCCGTGGGCCAACCTCCCCACCCTTACTCTGAAAGCACCTGGAGAATAAATTGGCTTTCAGGTGCTTTTTAAAAGGTGAGGAGGGAGGAACCAAGATGAACATCTGGAAGGAGCAAGTTCCACACTGAGGGGCCCACAACAGCAAAGGTCCAATCACCCGCCGGCTTCAGGTGCAATGGCCGGATCCCCAAACAGTGGGTGGTTTCTGAGCCCAGATAACTGTATGAGCGAGGATCCAGAATCAGGTCTTACATTGTATAAAGGGCCTAAAAACCAGCAGCATGACCTAAAACGCAACCTGCTGCTGCAGGAGGCCAAATGTAGAGGAAGAAAGGCAGACGCAATAGGATTGTGGCTGCCCAAACCAGTAATCAGCCACTCTGCCACATTCTGAACAAGCTGCAAGCGACAGAGAAGCACTTCCTGAAGAAGATAAAGAAGTTGGGCATCCTAGGACCTTCAACCACACACTGTTCCTGAAAGCTCAAGTATCTGACACTGTTTGAAGATGTTTTCTTCAGCTGCATCATCTGCGCAAGCTATGCCCTTATTTATCCCAGGCGGACCTGGCCACAGTGACCCGTTCCCTAGTGACCACGAGGCTTGATTTCTGCAATTGTCTCTTCTATGGACCAAATGCAGCCCAAGGCTAGATTTTATTGGACCCCCTTCCCAGTCCCTAATCTGCCCCCCCCCCCCCCCCCCCCCCCC
>QEPC01001301.1:877798-887957 GCA_003113815.1 Sphenodon punctatus
TTAAAGCAATCTAATAATCCTACTCAACGCCTGCTGTTCAGGAACAGTGACTAGCTCAGAAGGTGTTGGGAAGGGGGGAGGCAGATAGTTTCATTTCTTGCAAGTCTCTCCACCCCTGGTGCCTGGAAGTCTGTTCCACAGTGACTAGTACTACCTGTCCCTGTCACGTTTGACCTTCCAGTGAACCGTTTTTTGCCACCCGAACGTGATCTGAACGCATTCTGAACTGTTCAGTCATTTCGACGTTCGGAATTGAGTTCGGTTTGGTCTGTTCGTGTTCAGATTCGGATTTGGGTTCGGATACGGTCGTCCGAACAGGCCGAGTTCGGGCTGAACTCCGAACTTCTGAACCGCATTCGCCCATCCCTAGTGTTGGACTTTGACAAGAGGGACCGGGATTTAAATCTGCTCTCAACCATTACAGAGATGTTCCATAGTCTGCGCTGGCTACCGCTTTCCAGGCACAATTCAAGGTGCTGGTTTTGACCAATAAAGCCCTAAATGGCCTGGGCCCCAAGTAACTGAAAGACTGGCTCCTTCCCTTATTAATTATTATTATTATTATTATTATTAAAACTTATATGCCTCCCCCTCCCCTCCTGCCTCAGGCATCTTATGTCCCCTCATGGTCTCCAAGATCAGTCAGGAGTGGCTTCTTGACAGGCTGATGGTATGTGCAAGTTTGTACAGCAAAAACAAGGAGAGACATGTTATTAGCTGCCGCACAATTATGGAATTCCCAACTCCCTTCCCATTCTCACCTAATATTAACACTGTTAAACTATCATGTAAGGCTGTGCTTCTTGAGGGTAGGAAAATTATTGGGAAAAATTAAACAGCCCTTATTGATTGTATATGTTCCTGCTTAAATATGAAAAAGGAAAGCAGCAGCAATTTTGTGTTGGGAGTTGCGTCAGTTTTGTTAGTGCCCGCAGTTTTACCTTGAAGACGACTTCGGTTTCCGGTGTGAACGGCTGGGACTGAGCACTCTGATAACTGTCAGGATCTCGGATTCATGTGTCAGCTTTAAGTGAAAAGTGCTTAAAGGGGCCGAATTTAGAATTCCTTTACAATTAACAAAACTTTGCATCTGACTTTTAGATATAGAGCCATATTTACATCTGTCTTGTTTGTTTTTTAAAAAAAGGTTGAGTCAAAGTAGTTAAAGATAATTTTCCTGGACCAACTTCTGTTGGTGAAGGTATGTACATTTTAAATAGAGAGAGTGTTTTTATTTTTAAAGTATTTTAAAACAGTTTTTTAAAAGTTTCTTCTTTGCTGTACTTAACAAATCCACACTGAATGCAAATAACCACTCCATTATCCTCATAGTGCTTGATTGCTCTAATATGAATCTCATAACTTTCTAGGTAAGTAAGTCAGACTGAGTCTTCCATAATGTCTTGGGTCCTTTTTTTTTTTAATTTTTAAAGAGAGAGACTGGGTCACGGTGTATTTACACGCACATTTCTCCTGCATGTTTGCTGTTACATTCTGAACTTTCTGTGTGTCTACATCACTCACCCAGATCTTAAATCTGGCTCTTTGAACTTCTGCATAGAACTTCTCTCAAAACTTGTGTGTGTAAAACGTTATCCTGGTAAACTGCTTTGCTCCAGGCAGCTGTGGTCACTTGGTTTCCATGGCAGCCTCTCACGTCTACAGCTGCGGCTACTTTAGGCTGCCTCAGGGCAGTGTGTGTGTGAAGAATGCATCCAGGAACTGCCTCGGGGGGGGAGGGGGGGAGAGAGAGAAATGAATCCAGAACTTATTTGTGGACTTGTAAACCCAAAAAATTGAAAGACCAGCACTTTAAGGTGTGTGTAAAAATGCCCAGTGTTTACTTTGTTTTCTTCAATCTTCTGGAATCTCTCCTATCTTCCAAGAATTCTCAAAAGTAATTGTTAATGACTCGTATTTCTTCAGCCAGTTCTTTTGGCACCCAAGGGGTAGGGATGGGCGAACATGGTTCGGATGTTCAGACCAAACCTGTTCAGACGTTTGAAACGAACATCCGAACTGAACTCTCGAACGACCGAATAGTTCAGTTGTGTTCAGACGAGTTCAGAGGCAGGAAAAACGTCTTTCCAGGGCCGAAAATTAGGTTTCGGTTTTGATTTTGTTTCGATTTCGCTATTTTTGAATGTTCAGCCAAGTTTGGCCAAACCGAACTCGGCTGAACCGAGCCATTGAACCCGAACTCGGGTTTTGAACCGAACGACCAAACATCCGAACTGCATTCTGTTCCCCCATCCTTACCAAGGGGCTATTCCATTTGTTTAGGTTTATCAGACTAGGATTGTGTCGCTATCTCAAGAGAGTTCTATTTAATGTGCTGGGCCTTCAGCCATGATACACTGGACTTCCATAAATCTTCTTGTCAAAATTTCAATTGTCCAGAGGCCTATGATTTAGATACCTTGATCATCATCAAAGCTGTGGAGCCAATGTTGTTAAAAGTGATGATTGTGCTTTACTTAAGGTTTAGGAAAAATCAATTTAACCTAATTATCACCCTCCTCTTTTTGACGGATATATTAATGGGCAGTGCAATCACACTCCAATTTAATTTACAGGAGAGGAATGGGCCAGAAATCCTAGGGCAAAGTGGCAGCTTGAAGTATCTGCCTTTTACTTATGTCCTGGGCCCTCCTTTTAAGAGTGAAATTTTGTTTTCATCTGGATTTCATTTCCGACAAAATCCAATCGTTCGGCCCATTCCAACAAAACGTGGGATGAACAAAATCTTTTGATTCTGTTTCCCCTGGAAATAAAATTTGAAAGTCCAATTTTCACATGCGCAAAATGGCTGTGACTGTATGAAAACTGCAACACAGTACCGCCACTGCCATTTTGCACACGCACAAATGGTTCGATTGGAATTCCGACCACAATTCCAAACACCATTCCAATTTCATGGAAAATGTACGCGGCACTGATATGGCTGATTCAGACAGATTAAGTGTTATGAAACAGTCTCATTCAAAAGCGCTAACGCAAGAGCACATTGCATCCCCAGATTAACAGGCACTGATTCCCTTAATTTCAAATTACTTGTTCTTTCCTTCAAAAAGATACATTTAAAACAAATAATACTGATCTAACGTATCTGAAAGGCATCCTCGGAGGTCAGCCAGGAACAGCCTCATCTACCTGTGAAGTTTGTACAACAAGGGCATGCAGAGAAGCATTTTCAGTGCCTGCCCCACAATTACCTTCGCCTCCACCCCTGCCAAGGCAGAAGCTGTGGGGGCGAGGACCTTTGTCCTGCCCCCCAGGTGAAAGAAGGGAAACACTCCAGGCCACAGTGCAGCTGGACTGGCAGGCGGCGCCGTGCGCGCTGGGTTGCCAAGGTCTACCTACAAGGAGGCCTTCCCCAAGTCTCGTGAGGCATAAGCAGAGGTGATCTAGAAGAACAAAAACCGAGGTGACAGAGCAAGAATCCCACCCCCCAAAGAGAGAACCTCCCTCTAAGGGATGTAGCCCAACATCAAAACAGATCGTTTTTTACTGTAGCCTGAATGCAGTTCACAGGTAAGCATCTGCTGCCACTGCTTTTCAGTGATCTGTTTTGATGTTGGGCTACATCCCTTAGAGTTGGCATAGGATAAGGAAGCCATCTGGAAGTGTGGAGTGTGCCACTATAATAACTGGTACTTATCCTTTTTTATATATATATTGTATGACCCATTGAGAAAGGGGCGGGACCCCAAAATGCGTCTGGGTCTTTTTTCCTTCTTCCCTACAGGGATTTTTGTATAATGTCTTTTTAATTACACACATTCATGTTGTTTATGGTTTATATGTGTTTGTGTATATTCATCCTTATGTAGATCTCTCGCTTCGGCAGAGATCATTTCCAATTATAATAAAGGAATTCTTGTTTATACCACCCCCCACTTGTTTTTTTGGTTGGCATAAGCAGAGGTGCCATTTTAGGGCAGCAATGGCTCCGCAGCCAGTTTGGGAACAGAGTCAAAGAGTGAGGATGCTCCCACCCACCCTATGAGCATGGGACTGTGGGCGCTGCTGGTCGCCTTGTGCATGGGGCTGGGAAGGAACGTTTTCTGCTTGGTGCAGATTGGCCAGTTTCCAGTAGTTTTTGTCTTCCTCATACTGCACGCTAATTCTGAATTGGCTTAACGTTTTGGTGTAAGTGGGTGCAGAAATACATTGTCACACTCTTGCAGGGGTTCAGCTAGCTTGAGTTAAGTTCATTTCATTAATCCTATAGCAGAAAGCATCCCCTTAAGGGATCAGGCTGGACAATAACAAAAAAACCAAACCAGGAGCGAGATTTGGCCAACAGCACAGAAGGGGAGGGGCAAGAGAACTACACAAGGACAAGGTTGTCCCAATTAGAACCACCCCGACTGCCCCAGGCCACACGATGAGTATCCCCTGCACTGGACCATGCGCCCAGGGGTGCTGTCTGTCAACTGATAGAGTGTTCAGCCAGGCCACTCTCACGCGTGTTTAAGTTAAACCAAAGCTGGACCGGGAGGGGAAGGTCCCCTCCCAGTAACTATTTGATCTGAATTAAATGTATTGAATTTGATTATAGGGTGCGGCCTTTAAAATTCCAAACACGTGTGAGCGTCTTCCTTCCGGGGTGTGGAACAATAATGGAACTCCCTCCCCTTAGAGGTTCATCTAAGCGCGAGCCGACTCATCTTCTCAAAGTGATGCAAGACCATTCTGTTTGGCCAGACATTTGGCAAGCAGGGATAGGTTTAGGTGGGACTCGGTGGGAGAAGGGGTGCTAGAGAGAGCACTGTGGCAGTTACAAGGATTTTTTTTTTTTTTAAACCTTTTAATCGGTTTTCATAGATTTTTTAAAAAAGTTGTAAGCTGCCCTGAGCTTTAATAGGAAGGGGGGGGGCAGGGGGGTGTACAAATCTGAATTATAAGTTATGAAGGTATTTTTCTGCATTCGTCTTTTGTTAGGTTTTTAAATTATCAAGCTTTTAACAATGAAAGTAGTAATCAGCCTGCTCATTAAATACATTCAAGTTCTATTTGATGCTTTGGATCCTCCACCCTTTTGTGCTTCACCCTCAAAGATAAAAGGAAATAATCTTGCCATGTGTTCATAGCCGTCCAAATTGCTGCTCACATTGTATGATCATCCTCTTAAGAATCTGAATTTTCGCAACACCAGAATGATATGTTTCTTCCTTAGTTCTTCAGCTGTACATTTCTCTGCAAAACATGCACTAAAAGTCTTCTCCTAAATGTTCATTATACTGATCACAGAAATGCATTCTAATTGTCCGGTCATCATGATTTCCCTGATTGTAAAACCTTCCACAAACCACTCAAGTTTGATCCATTCAAAACAAGGCGAAGCCAGCATAAGATTTTGTGTGCAATTATATAATTGTATACTATATCTCAAATCCACACACATGTTGAATGAAATGAAGTTTGCTAGAATTCTCTCTCTTTCCTTTCCCAACTGTAAGAGGAAATATGATTCATACTTATATTTCCCTACATTTGGCCCATAATTTGAGCTTGTTGCTTTTTGGAACACCTTGTTGACTGAGGCCATCGACTGGACAGCTACTAGGCATCTGCTCCCTAAGCGTCAGCACCACAGGCCTCCTTGCGTTAATGAGCAACTGAGGCAGCTGAAGCGGGAAGGGCGGCAGTTAGAGCGACGGTTAGGGATGGGGGAACGCGGTTCGGAAGTTTGGAGTTTGGCCCGAACTCGGCCTGTTCGGACGACCGAACTGAACCGAACTTCCTAGCATGAACTGGCCGAACCAAACTCAATTCCGAACGTCAACATGACAGAACAGTCCAGTCAGTTTGGATCGCGTTCGGGTGGCAACAAAAGGTTCACTGTAAGGTCAAATGTGACAGGGAGGGGTAGTCACCAAGGAGCAGACTTCCAGGCACCAGGGGTGGAGAGGCTTGCAAGAAATGAAACTATCTGCCTCCCAGTCCCCACTTCCCAACACCTTCTGAGCTAGTCACTGTTCCTGAACAGCAGGCATTGAGTAGGACTATTAGATTGCTTTAAGTTTCATTTCAGTTTTGTACTGAAATGAAACTTAAACCTTAAACTGAAACCTTGTGTTTGTGATTCCCCGCCCCCCATCCCATATATATAGAGAGATAGAGAGATATAGATATAGAGAGACAGAGAGATAGGCTAGGGATAGTAGTCGTAGGAGCTAGCTTAGTGATAGAGATAGCGTTAATGATTTAGTTTTAGTGTTTGTAGGAGTAGGCCTGTGTACTTATTAGATAATCCATTTAGCTCATAGTATTTAGAATAGTTAATAGCAGTTAGATTTAGTGTCGATAGATATATTAGATAAAAAAACAAAAAACAACCCCATATAAAAACAAAAAAACCAAATAAAAAACAAAATAAAACCATATAAAACCCAATAAAAAACCAAAAAAACATATAAAAAACAAAAACACCCATAACAACATTTCCCGAACGGCCGAACTGAACGCAGCCGAACCGAATGGCCGAACTGAATGCAACCGAACCGAACGCAGCCGAACCCGAATTGCGATCTGTTCGCCTATCCCTAGCGACGGTGGTGTCGTTCTCGCTCTGAAGCTGATAGATTGTGTCACAGAGCTAGTGTACAAGCCTATGCCATGGCTATGCGGACAGCAAAGAAGGTGTTCCTTGCTGCCCTCATAGCATACGAGAAGTCTCGTCCAGCTGAGATTTTCTGGGTGGTGAAGGGGCTGGTCGTTCCAGCCTCCCTCCATCTGGAACTGGAATCTTCCAGTGCCTGCTGTGACATGGTTGTTAACTACTTTACGGATAAAATCACTTGAATTCACCATGACTTCGATGCCGCACTTATTACGATAGGAGAACCAGAGGTAATGGAAGCCCCGCCTTGTCTGATTTTATGGGATCAGTTTCAGTGGGTATCCCCCACCGATACAGGAGGTTTTCTTGGAGCAGTCAGAACCACCTCTTGTGAACTGGAACCATGCCCGTCCTGGCTGGTTAAGGCCAGCGGGAGACGTTGGGGCTGTTGCTGGCAGGGGTATCAGTGCCTCCTTTCAGGAGGATGGAGTGCCCAGCTACCTCAAAGAGGGTGGTATGGCCTCTGCTCAAAAAACCATCCCTTGACATTGATTCCCTTGCCAGTTATTGGCCAGTCTCTAACCTTACCTTTTTAAGGAAGGTTATTGAACGGGTTGTGGCTCGGCAGCTTCAGGAGCATCTGGACTGTATCAGTTTTCTGGATTCCTCGCTTTCATCCGGGCTATGGCACCGAGAGGCACTTGTAGCTTTGGTCGACGACCTCTGCTGTGAATTGGTTACCGGTCATTCGACCATATTAATTCTGTTAGAGCCGTTGTCTGCTTTTGATACCATTGACCATGAGAGGTTGGTGACCCACTTGCAGGACCATGCTGGGATAGGTGGGATTATTCTTGAATTGTTCTGCTCTTTCCTAGCCAGAAGAACTCATCGAGTGATACTCAGCGAGTATTTTTCGTGTCCCTGAGACTTCTTGTGTGGAGTCCCACAAGGTTCTATTCTGTCCCCTCTCCTGTTCACTATGTATATGCAGCTGCTGGGCAAGGTCATGAGAAGGTTTGGTGTTCAGTGCCATCAATATGCTGATGACACCCAACTCTACCTCTCATTTTCATCTGACCCAGACCTGGCAGTCGCCGTGCTTACTTGGTGTCTGGCAGCTGTGGGGGACTGGATGAGGGTGAGCCAACTGAAGCTCTGTCCTGACAAGACGGAGATGATGCTAGTGGGGAGGACGGTGGGGTTGGTGTCTCCCATCATTGATGGGGTTGGTTCGCCCTCCACTGGTCCCATAGGTTCTCAGTCTGGGAGTGCTCCTGGATTCCCAGCTGCACCTGCATGCCCAGGTGGGGGCTGTAGTGAGGAGTGCAATTCGCCAGCTACGTTTGGTGTGGCAGCTTCAGCCATTTATCTCAGACACTGACCTGACCACTATCATCCATGCTTTCATCACCTCAAGACTAGACTATTGTAACATGTTCTGTGTGGGGCTACCCACGGTGATGGTCCAGAGACTACAGCTGGTGTAGAATGCAGCAGTCCGTCTCCTTACAGGGATGGGGTGCCAGGAGCACATTACACCAGTGCTCTGCTCTCTGCACTGGCTTCACATATGTTTTGTTAGCCACCCCGAGCTGCTTTAGCAGGAGGGGCGGGGTATAAGCCTATTAAATAATAACAACAACAACAACAACAACAAAAAATAATTATATAATATTCTACTCTACAATCCCTTATCACCAGACATTTCTAAATAGAGGAATACACTCTATGAACAAACCAAAACCAGTTTAACCAAGTCTAAATAATGTTTCCAGCTTTGCTAATTCATTTCAGTATTGTTCAATCCAGGCTTGTAAATCAATTTAATACCGTTGCAACCAACTCCCAGTGGTCATTTCATGATAGTGAATACAGTAAGACATATCCTGGCATGACTTGCATACAAGGTATTTGGGGATGTTGTGGCATCTTGCTGTTACACCTGGACGACGACAGAGGTCACAGCAGGAGAGAGACTGTGCACTGCAACCGGGGAATGATTTGTAAACCCTTTTTGCTAATTAAACACAAAGTGTTCATGTTACAAGGTGCTTATATGTAGAAAATGGAGGGGAATATGTACTCATTACTCTTGAGTACATACTTTGGCACCTACTAATACCATCACATGATGTGTGTCATGCGAATGATACTAAGGTACAAATGATTTAAGGACATATTAATTAATTTGATTTAGCTGTTCTTGTGAATGTGCCTTAGGGAAAAACTGGGCAGGGGAAAAGCAAAGCAGGCTTAACCTAGCCTACACTATCAAAGCATATAAAACACTTAATAAAAGTAGGTGAAATAATTCTTATCCCTCAGACGGATTTGGTGGTCAATCGGGAGTGAAAGGGGTACAAACATTTTTATTTATTTATTCTATTTTGTTTTGCGTAGTTTACACCCAGCCCCACCTGCAAGCAGCTCGGGGCGGCTCACAATTTTAAACATAGAATAAAATGATTAAGAATACTAATATAAATATAAATACAAATATAAATTCTATTAACTCTCCTAAAAAGGGGGGTGAGGGGGTGGTCATAAGAAATATGTATATGAAAAAAGAATTCCATCCCTAACCTTCAAAACCTCCCACCCTACCCAACTCCCTTGTCAAAAGCCTGGTGGAACCACCACGTCTTACAGATTCATCTAAAAAAGGCATAACACTTTTTTAGGAAACCTGAACCACTACATACACCATGTATTCCTCAACAGTAATGGGGTTAATTGTCCTATGTTGGTTCATTCCACCCCCTGCCACTGTAATTTTTTTAAATTGAAAATTTCACTAATACCCACCAGCCACGCCTGTGGTGAAGACAGTCTCAGCCAGGGGCAGCAGCAAGAGAAACAGCATTGGTGGTGGTGGTGGTGTAGATCTTCTTACCCTTGCTTCCCCCCCAGCAGATGGTCCCGGATGGTTCGAATTATGATAGTGCAGCGTGTCACCTCTGTCCTGCTAAGGAAGTCACCAATGGACTCACTCACCTTCAGGGCCACTGCCTCCCTTTATAGTGTACCTTGCTTAAGTTGCTTTTCACCGCGCACCACCAACACACAGCCGCCTCTCTCCTCCTGACTCCTCTGCAGAGCTGTGCTTGTGTTCCAAAAATGGGGGGGGTGGGGTGTCAAGTCAACCCCTAGTATCGTAATTGTCAGGTGTTACTGTTAACTCCCGTCGTATGTGTAATGGCTGTTCCGCCTGGCTTTTGGTGAGGGAGATGGGGTGTAGGGTGGGGTGGGGGTTCGCCTTCTCTTTTCATGTATTGTTTTGGTTTTATGCTTTTAATGTGTTTTTGATGTTGGAAGCTGCTCTGGCCTGCTTGGAGCAGGAGAAGCAGGATAAAAAATTGTTGTATAAATAAATAAATAAATTTTTAAAGCTACGGGGAATTTTGGTTTCAGACAGAACCAAAATCATCCAAAAATGTCTGTTTTGGGTAGGCATGGGCGAACAGATCGCGGTTCATGTTCAGCCGTTCGGTTCGGACGCGTTCGGTTCGTGTTTGGTCGTTCGGTCGTATCGCGCGTTCGTGTTCGCCCGTTCGGTTCGGTAGCGTTCGTGTTCGGCCGTTCGTGTTC
>QEPC01001301.1:888057-900819 GCA_003113815.1 Sphenodon punctatus
GTTCGCCATTTTCGTCGTTCGGTGTTCGGTTCCGTTCGGTGTGTTCGCCATTTCGTTGTTCGGTGTTCGTTTACGTTCGGTGTGTTCATGTTCGTGTTCGTGTTCGGTTGTCCGAACAAGCCGAGTTCGGGCCGAACACCGAACTATGAACCGCGTTCGCCCATCCCTAGTTTTGGGTAAATCGGAAATTTCAGATCTTTTCGGTTCAGGCATTTCAAGATTTTTTCCACTGATTCCGTTTCAGGTTGTTTTTTTTCATTGCGGTTTGTTCTCACTGACTTCAATGGGAGAAAACACAAAAATCCAAAACAAAAACCAAAACAAGATCCAAAATTCAGAAAGAACCAAAACAAAAAAACCCCCCAGAAACTGAAATTCTACCCGAGCCCTACCCCTACCGTTAACATTTGGGTACTACTGACCCCAAATACCTTTGTGTTAGTATTGTTTGTTTCTGTACTGCAAACAATAACTTTTAATTTTAAAAAAATGTATGTTAAACTGGAGTCATTTTCAAAATCACTCTCTCCCCCCCCACCCTCAATTGTGACTTAATTGGGGTCTAATGTTACTTAAATACCAGATTAATACAGTGCATTTTTCAGTCATCTGAGGGTTAGGATCCCAAGCAACTATTAGGAACTTCTTAAAAAAAACAAATTTTATGTAGCAGCAACAACCCTCCTAAGTAGTATGATTGAGGCCCATAGAGTCAGTTTAATCAAATCAGTGAAGCACATGCTTAATTTTAAAACATGTGATAATCCCATTTCATACTTCCCAACATGCCAATTAGTGAGGGCCAGTCCCCCATTGGGTGTTGAATGCCATTGTCCCACTTCCATGGGGTCAAATTCCCTCTTTCAGGAGGAAAATGAAAGAAGAAGAAAAGAAACCGTAGAACACAAGCATCTGTCACCTCTTTGCTAGTTACCGCCCAGGAAAAGCACTTGAATTAATAGAGCAGAAAGTGGGTTCACGCAAAATGGGTATACCTGTAGAATTTATGGTACCTGAACTGATCCACCAGCATAGGTAGCCAATTGTGACCAGATTTGGGTATATATCACATCACAGAATGTTGACTTCCAGTACCAGTTTTGACACCTTTTTATGTCAATTTACCAACTTCTGACACCTAGTTATCCTTTTCCATCCAAGGAAGTCAACTTCCAGTTCCGGAAAGTCAACTTACGGTCCCAATTTTTCATGTTTCCAACCCGATATGCTGATCAGTAATCTAAAAAAATAATAATCAGTAACTCGAATTGGCATTTGGGTACCCAAAGATGTGGGTATTACCCGCAGGTACTAAATTAAGTTCCCATTTTGATGGGTGACAAAACAACTAAATGCAATGATAAGCAGGTCAACCTCTTTTCCTCTTTATGCACTTGGAATGTTGGGAAATGTGTGTGTGTAAAGGGCAGAGCTTGCCCCTTTTTGGCTACTCAAAATGTTGGGAGGCCTGCATTTCAGTCAAAGGGAATATTAAGATCTTAAGAGTTTTGCTGATACAGAGACTCTAAGCTACTAGCAAGAGCCACATGCGCTATTAACCTAACTTCTTGGTGTGTATTGTAAAAATAACATCAGCATAAGTGTTATTTGCGTGTCTCTGGAAAGGAAGGTGTGCTATTTTAATCAGCCCATGTTCACCAACAAAAAAATAAATGACTCCTGGGAACCGTACTGAATTGCTTACCCACAAGCACCTACTAATGCAATGCGTGATTAGGTATGATGTCACCTGTAAAGCACAGCTTAATGAGTATTCTTTGCAGCAGACTGTTAGAGCTTCTCTAACAAGGTAAAAAGGTGCACACGGTGTTGTTCTTAAATAATCTACCAGAGTATAGATCAAGTCTTCTTTATCAACAATAAGGTATCAGTTTGGGAATTAGATAAAACTCACACACAGTGCCCAGTGGAGGACCCCTGGATTCAGAAGTCCTATCTCTGAAGAGAACAGATCACCACCAGTGCAAGGTGCCGTACTGCTGGCTACACATGACACCTATGCTTCAGAGTCTGCACTGCCTCCCAATAGTTTCCCGGACACCATTCAAGGTGCTGGGTTTGACCTATAAAAACCCTCAATAGCCTGGGTCCCACATATCTGAAAGTCTGCCTTTTCCATTATGTCCAATTCTGATCACTGCGGTAGGCTCTTATAGGTACTTCCAGCCAGGTAAACAGTAAACAAAATAAAAATAAATTTTGGGGTTCAGTAAATATTTTCATTGAGCAAAAAGGCTAAAAATTCTCCTCTCAGTGACATACAGTTGCTCTGTCTGTTTTGTCCTCTCCTGGGCACAGATACCCCCTTGGCATTAATAACCGCTCAGCCTATACAAGAAAAGAAGAACACATGGATAGTCTCACCCTGGTGATCAGACAAAGGAGGTGAGTCCTAAAATGTGGCGTTTCAAAATCAAACATCCCATTTGTGTTTTAGTCCCTTTTCTTTAATAGTCCCCCAAAGTCCATTAGATGGACTCAAGTTCAGTCTCAAGTAGACAAGTGTCCGATGGGCAAAAACTACCATCATCACTGGGTATTACCTTGCCTTGCTCTACGTCAGGGGTGGGGAACTTCAGGCCTGGAGGCCAAATGTAGCCTATGACAAAGCTTTTGTGTGTCCCCTTTCCAGTTCCTGGATCTGACCCCTGGATCTAGGTTCCACATCCAACCACTGAAAAACCAAGCTTAGTAAGACAGCAAAGATGAGGGTATGCACACAACAAGACAGATCCATGGCATAAATCCATGATCTGCGACCTTCTTTTCTTGAGTACACCCCTTACACACTCCTAACGCCAACTTGTATACAGCCCCCAGAGCTTTTATTAATTATCAATTAATTGAGATGGAAAAGGTTCCCCACCCTTGTTCTACATGGTCATAGTAGAGCACTCTATAAAGAAGCAATCCTCTTCAGGGACTGGGGCATAGTCTATCAGACCTTCCCAGTAGCTATTCATCTGGCTGGAGGCACAAACACACTGATGGACCAGCTGAGGAGAACCAGTTACCAGTCTCATAAATGGGAAGAGAGGTGGAGGAGGTAGCAGACAGGATACTCAGCAGACGGAGTTACCCTTGCATTTATATCCATGCCACATAACAAAACATAGAGTCCCTGTCCTCTTACAGCAGAGCAGGAAGAGCAAGGGCTCTCACACAAATGCATTCTCTCAATAGGGATGGGCAAACGCATTTCGGAAGTTCGGAGTTCGGACCGAACTCAACCAGTTCAGTCGACCGAACCGAACATCCAAACCGAACTCGATTTTCAAACTGAACCGAATTTCCGAACTCGGCTCTGTTCGCCCATCCCTAAAAGATAATATTCCATTTAGTTCAATGGGGTTTGAATTTCCGAACTTTGTTGGGAAGTTCGGAGTTCGGTCGACCGAACCCGACCAGTTCGGTCGACCGAACCAAACTTCCGAACCGAACTCCATTTCCGAATTGAACCGAATTTCCGAACTCGGTTCTGTTCGCCCATCCCTATCTCTCAACACTGGAGAGAAGACTCCTGCGCTCCCCTGACAACCCCCACCCCCTTTAAAAAAAGCAAAGGGAAAAAAAAGCCTGGACAGCCATCAGTTGGGGATGTTGCGGATATGAAGAGTTATTTTATTTTCTGCTTTATTTCCAGAAACTAATATCTGTTGCAGGTGTTTTGTTTCCATTCAATTCGAGATCTGCTTCTGGAACCTCACCCAACTGGCTATCTGCGCTCAGATGCCACCCAGTGTCTGGGGATCCCAGAAGAGGAGCAGGTCTGGCTTAGACATCGCTCCAAGGGATGAGAGCACCATAATTGTGGGGCAGCCGCTGCTAACATCTCTCTGCATATATACAGGCCACTCAAAGAACTTCCATTACAGGAGAGCAACCTTCATTTTTGCTACATGTGAATAAATCCTTCTAGCATAAGCAGCAGTGTTTTATGGCTTGTAAACCTCAGCTAAAACTATTCTATTATTCATAGACCAGATACCCCATTTATTTTTCTCAGATAAGTCTTTAGGTTTCTGTGGCCAATTGCACTGGCAAGAGAATTTCCATAATTAAAACTTTTAACCACACTCAAAATTTGGGTCATTTTTAAACCACAGAACATTGGAGCATTTTGTTTATTATTATTTTTTTTGCCATGGGATATTTTTAAAGCCTTCCTTCATCTTTAAGTGGTAATACAGTCTTAACAAGGTTGCAAATGAAACAGACTACGGCACACTTATGGATGTTCGTAAGTAATTGATGAAAATGCTTAGAGACTGTGCCAAAGCCATTGCACTTGAAATAATTTACCTAATTATCATAATTATAATTTAGGCACAATTTTTTAATTATTCTGCTGTCTGTAATCAACTCTTAATCAAATATTGCTTGAGTACCAGCATACTTTCATTGGAAGCCAATTTTTTCTTTTTTACAATCTTACACTACAGTTAATGTAAGCAGCACATGGACCCAACTAAGGGTAAAAACTAGGGTTGAAACTCTGTATTTGGTTTTATTCAATTTCAGATGAACATTGTGGTATTTGACTCGGTTTTACCGAGTACCGAGAACCTGAGAAAGAGACACAATTGAGTAATGTTTACCTGGTGCTTACCTCTCACAACCCACAAAGAGAAGTAAAATGGAGGTTCTGTTTTTATACCGAGTCAGGGGAGCGAGGGATAGAAAAGGGGCTGATGTACCATCTCGCCCTGTGATTGGCTCAGATGTGGTAAACCATCAACAGACAATACCACAGTTGCATCAGCATACTGAGTTCCACATACCAAATACCGAGTATTCATCGCGTTACCAAGAAGCTGCTGGAAACTCAAGCCCAATCCTCAACTACTTGGAAATACTCGAGAATAAATACTCGTCTGTTTCCCTGTTGCCAGATGTCGGCCTGGGACTGTCCCGGGGTGGGTAGGCAGTTATCCCTGGGATAGGTCCTTGGGAAAACCACCAAGCTACATGTCTAAATATATCAGTATGCAACTCAACAGGTTTTCCTTGATAAATGACCATTATCATAATTTTATAATGTATAGAGTACTTTCTTGCACACAAATTATTATTATTGTCTTGGGCGCACTGGACTCCCTGGTCAAAGACAGATGCCCCTTGAGGCCTGCAATCCAACTTGAGAGTGACAGGGCCAGTCTTGGACAACATTCACACCTGCGAGGGCACACATATTTTGGCTCCCACAAGCCACATTCTGCATGGAGTTCAGTCAGTGTGAAAGACATCCCCCCCCACGGTTTTTCCAGAGATCACCCAGAAGAGTACAGAACAGGGAAATCCAGCGTCATACTCTTCCGGGTGATTAGAACATAAGTACATAAGACATTCTGTAGTGAGTCAGATCAATGGTCGATCAAGTCCAGCATCCTGTCCTCAGACAGTGGCCAATCTCAAACACATGGGAGAAGAACCAACAGTCACAATGGGCAATCCATTCCCCATTGCTCACTCCCAGCTCCCGACAGTAAGAAGTTCATCCTGTAAGCTACTTGGTTAATAGCCATTAATGGACCTCCTCGCTAAGAATTTATCCAGTCCTTTTTTAAACCCAGATATACTACTGGCCTTGACAACGTCCTCTGACAACAAATTCCAAAAGTTAATTATGTGTTGAGTGAAAAAGTACTTCCATTTATTTGTTTTAAATCTACCAGCAGCTAGTTTCATGGAGTGTCCCCTAGTTCTAGTACTATTTGAGAGGATAAATAACCATTCCCTATCTACTCGTTCCACACCACTCAAAATTTTATAAATCTCTATCATGTCCCCTCTCAGTTTTCGCTTCTCTAAGCTGAAGAGACCCAGTTTGTCAAACCTCTCTTTGTACAGAAGCCGTTCCATACCCTTTACCATTCTCGTTGCCCGTTTCTGTACCTTTTCTAGTTCAGCTATGTCTTTTTTGAGATGGGGCGACCATAACTGCACACAATATTCCAGATGAGATTTTATGTGGACAAGTGCAAAATGATACACGTAGGGAAAAATAATCTAAACTATGAGTACACAATGCTGGTATTGGGATATCATCATAGTTTATTAAAGCGTGACCAACGGTCATTGCTTAAAACAAACAAACAAACATAAACATACAACCACACAAAGAGAATAACCCAATATCAATATTGGGGAGGGAAAACCATATAAATAAGTAGCCAGATTAAACAAGGAGATAACCATGATATCTACCCAAGGTAACCCTAAGAATCAGGCACCCATCACGGCCAAGCACAATATATAAAAATGCATAAACCTAATATTATCATATGGCTAACCCGTTAAAATAAACCCTTGATCTAAGTTCATTTATGGCTAACCCGTTAAAATAAACCCTTAATCTAAATTCATTTCCACATATAAAAAATAGAAAAAAACAGTTAAAATTAAGCAATCATATCAGGAATAAGAACCCTATAAACTTCTCTATCAGCCCATGGGACCTAGCAAAACAGTCCTGCAGGTAAGATCAGCAGCCATGAGTTCTTCGAGGATGTAAGCCCCTCTAGGGGGAAATTCCCGTGTGGTAAGGGCTGCCTGCATGGCTAGTTGTGGGCTTGAGACAATAGGGCAGCGAGAATGAAAAATAGATATAGGCCCAGAACCCACCGAGCAACCATCAACAGCCAAACCTCCCATGGGACTGGGGGGTTGCGTCTCTACAAATCCCCGGGGGCCTGTCTCCACTAGGGGCAAACCTATATTAACCCTTGGGGGTACCCTGGGAGAAAGGGGAGAAGAATTTGTTGGTTGGGAACTGTGGGGGAGGGTTGAAAGCGATCCACCAGGCAAGACAGAATTAAGAGGGGCATCAAAAACTTCTACACTGGCCGGCTCCTTGGAGCTGTGACCTACCACGATATTTATTAGATTAGTCACCCTCCCCCCCCCAAATCCTGAATCAAATTTGAATTTCCACCAGGAGAAGGCCGAATGTCCAAGTGGGGTTGGAACAGTGGGGAAACCCCCACTTTGGCATAAAGAGCGGCCATGGATACCCCCCATAAGGAAAAGACCCAGGAATAAGACAAAAGTCTTTCAACTAAAGCAGAAGTCCAAAAATAAATAATTAAACGCCTTATATTACCCTTTACTGGGAGATGAAAAAAAACATACAATGTGGGGCAAGAAATCCCAACCCATAATATCTGTGATGTGATGGGCTATCCGCTGTTTGGAATCCCAGGGGGGAAGTAAACCAAATTGTAGGGGGTAAACTGTGAAAACCAGCGCCTCTGATATAGAATTAAGGTTCCAGTCTACTGCAAGCATTGGAACTACAGGGCACAAATGACCCGGACCATGCAAGAAGCTTGTTTGGGTAGCATGGTCCAAAGTTAACGGACCAGGCCCTCCCTTGGCTTTACTAAGGTCACCAAGCCTCTCTTCTAACCCAACTAGTTGCTGCCGAATGTCCTGAAGTTTACCGTCCAATCCCTTAATTTGTGGCATGAGCTCTAGAAGTGATGCTTCCACCTGCTGGAAATAGTGAAGAACTTGAGCCTCCTGGTGTTTAAAAGAGGCAAAGTTCAATTTAGTTGGGTAACTTGGGAATTCAATAGGAGAACTTCCCTTGTTTACATAAGTATTAACTGACCGCCCCAGTGCCCTTTGCACCCCATTATCCTGTCCTTGGCAAGGGAGAGACAACAACCCAGCATTAATGGCTAAGGACTCCAAACTCCTCTGGCCACAATTTGAGGAGTTAGGTATTATGGATTCCCCTTCCAGGTTGGATTTAGGTGAACACTGATGATCAGATTGGTCTGTACCAGTCTGTAATGGATAAATGTTTTCGTCCCAACCAGGAGGCTGCGAGCTTAAAGAAGGCTGGGGAAGATTTCGGGCCTTAGCGCCCAAATGCCCCCCACCTTTCCCCCAGCTCCCTAAAAGCCACAGCACTAGATTATAAAGAGTTGGACGGGGTCTGCAAAAGATGACTGGAGGTCCCAATTCCAATAGCTGTTAAATCGACATCACAATCCACAGCAACACGGGGTGAAACAAAAAGCTCGGAGGGGAGAGAACTACATGATAGGTCCTGCTCTACCCTGGGCAAGCAATTTAGTGGAGGTTGAGGAGAAGCCCTCCGCTGGAAACAGTCCTCTAATTGCATTTGCCCAGCATGAGCCCTTGTAATTACTCCCAGTTTCTTCTTGGTTTTACCCTTCTTAGTCATGGTAGAATCGGCCAAATGGTCCTAAGAAAATGGGCTCCACTAAACACAGAAACCCACAAAAGGGAAAGCCCCACTCGGCCCCACGCACAAGGGCGTGCTGCCGGGCAGCACGGGGGTTTTGAGCGTCCCAGCAGAGTAGCTCTGCCCAGCCCCCAGCTGATCCTGATGGCTCCTAAACGGGGGAGCTCACAGTACTGGTGTCAGGGTCCCTCTGACGACGGGGCTCTAGCGTCCCTCCTTCCTTGGGCAGCAAGGTGAAGTGCGGGGTTGAGATGGGGCAGCTCCTGCTGGTATTGTGATCTCCAGCAAAGCCGCGTGGAGGGCTTTTCACACTGGCCGAACTCCATGCAGATTTTGGCTCTCACAGTTTCTCCTGGAGTAGAAGTCTACGATGGACTGGCCACCAACACAGGCATGAATGTGGTCTTGGTCAGCTCAAGTACTCTCTCTATCCATGTCCTTTGGGTTTGGTACGTGCTGGACTCCATAACTGCCAAAGTCCCCATCCCCCATGAAACACCATGATGCCACAGGACTCAGTGAGGGAAATGGCCATATTAGAAAAGGGAGGGAGACAGCTTTAACCTTACCCATTTTCTGACATAGCCCTTAAGGGCTGCCATGACACCACAGTGTTGGGGATAGTGGGAAAGGGACAGAGTCAACTGGCTGCACTGGACTTGGGTTATACTAGGACCCAAATGTCTGGACCAAACAAGGCTCTAGACTAAAACTATGGCTGAACTGGACGACCAGGTATATTCATAGAAACGGTGGTATCCAATAGGGATGGGCGAACGCGGTTCGGTAGTTCGGTGTTCGGCCCGAACTCGGCCTGTTCGGACAACCGAACACGAACACGAATGCACCGAACGGACCGAACACCGAACGCCGAAATAGCGAACACACCGAACCGAACACCGAACTACGAAATGGCCGAACACACCGAACGGAACCGAACACCGAACTACGAAATGGCCGAACANGACCAGTAATGTCTGACGACCCTGGTCCAACGCCAGACGGAGACTGTCAACCAAGGCCACTAATGCAGTCTCCGTACCATACCCAGGCCGAAACCCAGACTGAGAGGGGTCAAGGAAACCGGTGCGGTCCAGGTGTTCTTGGAGCTGCCATGCCACAGCCCGTTCAATAACCTTCCCTAAAAAGGGAAGGTTAGAAACCGGCTGATAACTGGCATGAGCATCAGCATCAAGAGATGGTTTCTTGAGCAGGGGTCTAACCACAGTCTCCTTCAGGCAGTCAGGCATCCTGCCCTCCCAAAGGGAGGTACTAGCCACCCCAGTCAGCAACGGCAGTAATGCCTCCTGACTGGTTTTCACCAGCCATGATGGGTAAGAATCTTGTTCACAAGTAGTGGCACGAACAGATCCCAACAAGGACTCCACATCGGCAGGCGATACCATCTGAAACTGATCCCACAAAACAGGACAGGACGGGGCATCCATAGTCCCAAGATGATCCTCTACAATAACTGCGGAACCGAAATCATGGCGGATGCAAGCGATCTTATCTACAAAGTACTTGATGAACCTGTCACAGGATTTCTCCAGGTCCAGGTGGAGACAGGCAGGACTGACAAAACCTTTCACCACCCAGAAACACTCCGCTGGACATGACTTTGCAGATCCAATAAGGGCAGCAAAGAACTGCTTCTTTGCTGCCTGCACCGCCACAGCATAGGCCTTTAAAACTGCTCTTATGCTACGATTGATCATACTCATCACGGGTTCGGCACCACCGTCACTCCAACCACCTGCTCTCCAGATTCAAGCACTGCAGGCCCTCAGTAAACCAAGGAGATCTGCGGGAGACTAGGGAGGGCAGCGGATGCCTGGGAGTCACTCTGTCAATAGCCTCGGTCAACAAGGTGTTCCAGAAGGCTACGAGATCATCGACAGGACAGGTGTCAAGGTCCAGAGGAAACTCCCCCAGAGCATTCCGGAACCGATCCGGTTCCATAAGTCTCCGGGGGCGGACCAATCTAATAAGTCCTGCACCCCGTTGGGGGCTGACTTGCGCCAGGATGCATGCCTTAAGGAGGTAATGGTCAGACCATGACAAGGGCTCCATCCCCCTGACTTCTACTAACTGACCCCCCCAANGAACACGAACGCGAGGAACGACCGAACACGAACACACGAACCGAACGTGGCCGAACCGAACGGCCGAACGCGAACACACGAACTGATCGCGGCCGAACCGAACGGCCGAACACGAACCGCGATCTGTTCGCCCATGCCTAGTATCCAAAAACCATATTGGATGGATTGGGCACAAAATAGCACTCATTCCATTTCGGTACCTAATAAATTGCCTGGATTATTGAGTTACCATTTTTTCCGTTTTGCTCATCATTTGCCTTTTTCTTCCCATTTTGTGTTTGACTATTTCCAATCAAAATTTAAAAAGTCATCCATGGCCCCTTTTGGAGGCATGCATAACAACAAAAATTGATGAAAACAATGAAACATGGGAATTCAGAAAGGTGCTAAAATGGTAGCATGGTAAATGGGAATGGGTTGGTAAAATGTAGCGGTGTGCACAAGGGGCCCATGTCATTTTCATTTTTGTTATTTCTGTTATTTTCATTTTCACAAATATGACATTTTTGTTTTCATTTTTGCTTCTGTTTTTGTTTTCCATTGGCTTGAATGGAAAAGACAGTTTGGACTGTAACTTTTTTTATTTTTCATTACATTTGGCTGAAACATGGAGTGATTATACCTCCAATGGAAGGCATGAGATATACGAAATTCCAAAAAGATTGGATAAAGGAATCCAATTTTATAGGCAACTGAATTATATTTTGAAAAAATCTTCATATACATTCTTAGCTGTATCTTCTTTGCCTCACATTTAATGTAGATGAAACTTGGAAAGTATATACCCCCTCCCATATTTACTATCTCTGTTAGCTTGCAGAAGGATTGGATAAAGGGTCCTGGCAGTATAAGCAATTCACTTATAAATGTATGTCTGACAAACATATTTGTAGTCCAACCAGTGTACATGAAATCTGGCAGGGATCTATATCACACTTTCACAATCATCTCTGCCAAATATCAAAGATGTGATGAAGGGTCCCAATTTTATAAGCCTACACAGCATATGCAGAGAAGGAGCCGATGCCAGGGATTCTCTTATGTGTCACTGTGGTATAAGATCGGTTTGTGATGCCAATTGCCCAGAAGAAATGTCAACCAAATATCTTCATTCTGTGCTGTGACCATCCCAACATCTCTCCCCCACATGTTACTGGAAAGTCAGAAGTATCTGTTTAGGAAAGATCCAATAGAGATTCACTTATGTCATCTGTCACAGTGCTGCAGGATGTGATTGTGATGATAATTGACCAGCCTGGATGTGTAAACTATGTCTCCTGATTGCTGGGATGCTATCCCCAAAGTCCCAGTTATGTCCCCCCTATGCCCACCTNGGGGTCTGGAGGATCACATCAGACACCAAATCAGCAAGAGCATGTAGGGATGCCACAAAGCAATTAAGTGCAAGGTACACCAGCAGCACCCCTAATCTGTCCCCAGCCAAATCCAACACAAGATGGAGGCACTCAACACCTGGTGGAACCTGCACCGGTTACCTTCTAAAAGACAGTGCATCCTTGATAACAATAGCTACACTGTCCCCCCGTCCCTCCAGCCGAGGCTGATGCTGCACAGAGAACCCAACTGGAAGAAGATCGCCCAGAATAGGGCCCGATTCATTGTCCAGCCAGGTCTCTGTAAGACACGCGAGGTCGACGTCCCACTCTGGGATTAACTCCTGGATGGTAGATGACTTATTAACCACCGACCTTGCATTTAGCAGCACCAGGCCAAGGCCTGGGGTCTCCTGGGCCTCGACCCAAAACCTTCCCACATGGGGGGTTGAGGGGGGAATGGGCACAAGGCACTGCTCCCTCCTCACTGATGAATTACTCCTCCCCTTTGGAACATATTTCCCCCGAGCCGTAACAACCCCAATAGCTGTGGAAGTCCTCTCATCCTCAGAGAAACCCGCTCGACACCCACCCTCTATCAGATGCCCTGACAGGCCGGCAAGAGGTCGCCAATCTGAGAATGTGGTCTCAACCCCTGTTGATATTTGATATGCTTTCCATGGGTTTTTTTGCTGCTGTCTTTGGTCACCTAGGGCTGGGTCATAAAAGCCATTCCAATTTCATGGGGGGGGGGGGGGGGGAGACTCAGAATGGCTTACTGGAATTTCCAGTCCAAATTCCAACTGAAATAATTTTTTTGGTTGGGATTCTGACCAGATACTTTTGCACATGAACAAAATGGCTGTCCCCATCCTGCACCTGTGCAGAATCACAGCCGCCATTTTGCATATGTGCATACAACCTCTGTTCTTCTTGCCCCCTCCCAGTTTGGTCTGATCAGAACTCAGACTGAATGAAACGCCAGGGTCCGTCAGAAATTCCGATTCTGGCCCTAGTCATGGGATTCTATTTAAGTCTCAAAATAGAAAGTAGACTTCAGTTAAATATATATTTGGGGGGGGGGGGG
>QEPC01001301.1:900880-915752 GCA_003113815.1 Sphenodon punctatus
ATGCAGTAATTGGCCAGTGAATGTGTCTGTCAGTCTTTTGGGTTTCTCCACATCCTCCTTCCTACAGCCTCTCTTCCCCTGCCATGCCAGGTGCCTGCCTCTGACTGGCACTGCATGTGCTGCTATTTATCTGAATAATGGTCTTCAAGGGGACAACTTCAATTGCTTATAAAATTGGGGACCTTATCAAATTGTCCTGTAGTTTGGCATACATGACAGGGAAGAAATGTGATACATTCCTGCCAAATGTCTTGTAAACAGGATAGAATATAAAAATGGTACAGCTGGGACTGTATTTTCAAGTTAATGATTCGTAACATCAGGACACTTTATTCAATCTTCCTGAAAACTGTCAGGAGTGTTAGGCTTGTGGAGGCACATAATACACACAGGTTTCATGCAAAGTGGATGGAAGATAAAGATGTTGTAGCCATTAATGTGTATGGAGCTTTTCTTAAAATCACATTAAATTGCTTCTAAAATCGGTTCCCTTTATATCTAAGCATTTCAAAAATTGGTGTACATACTTTCCTCCATTGCGGGTACAGATCCCCCATGTTACATCAGAATTTAATAAGAAACAATGTTCTAGCCAAAAATACATTTTTCAGTTTTTTCCCTTTATTTCAAAAACAAAAAGTCATTTTCTTTTCTATTTTCATTATTATTATTTGTTGTTTTTATTATTGCAATAACTATAACCAAAACAATAATTTATATTTTTGTTATAACAACAAAAGTGACATGCACACCCCTAGTAAAATGGGAAGTCGCTCACTTGGTAATGGTAATACCCAATATTTCAGTTTGTTTGTTACCTATCCCAGTAGGCAGGTACTGATTGGGTAATTGATAGGCTACCCAAAATTTCAGATATTACTCTAGGGTACAAAATTTTCTACTCACTTCTGTTGTACCTAAAATGCTCCGTGTGCCCGACGCTTTACGGACACATCACAAAAAATGGCCGGGACCCAAGTAAGTTTACAGTCTTAGTGCCAGCGTGAAACCTACAGAACTGCTAGGGGGAAAGGATATTAGTCAATATTTTCTTTGGTATGAAGGGTCAGAATAACTTCAGTTCAGACCTGGCATGATTTTGAACAGTCCATGGGCGTCTCTAATTTACACCACTGGTGCAAAGTCCCTAAAAGATCTCCTACCCATGGCAGGCTGAACAAAGCTTCTTCCCCCGTCTCTGGCACTTCGTTATGGCAAATATATTTGGAGTAAGGAGACAACTGGCACAGGAACTGGCTGTTCTGGTTTTATTCTATCAGGGAGTTCTTCTCTGTACAAGGAAATCTCTGCAGGTAGATTCGCAGTCAGAATACAGACATGCATTATTTAACAGTCTGCAGATCCCACAATTGGGGTTTCCATGAAAGTCCTTCTGTGACCTTTGTGAGTTTTTCTGTGACCTTTTGAGGGAAGCACAAGGGGATTAGCACTTTTAAATATATATTTTGGTGCCTAAAGACACGGGTGCTCCGTTCTCTGCACTGGCTGCCTATAGTCTTCTGTCGGGATGTGTGAACAGGACAAAGTTTGGATGTTTAGCTGTTCAGATTAAAAACTTAGTTTGGGTTCGTTGGTTCGGACCAGAGGAGTTCGGACCGTTGAACGTTCGGCGGAGTTTGGCGCAGCTGGGAGGCTTGGGATGCTCCAGGGGTGCCCATTGTGTCATGGCAGGTTGTCGGAGACAAAGCAGAAGCAGAGACCGAGAAGGCTTGGTGCTTGGCACCCTGGGTTGCCTGGAAAGGCAGGCTCAGTGCTTGGCCCCTGGGGATGCCAGTGGTGCCAGGGCTGGCCATCTGAGACCCAACGTCAGCAGCAGCAGAGACTGGGAAGGCTTCGCTCATGGCACCCAAAGTTGTCTGGGCAGGCAGGCTCAGCGCTTGGCCTCTGGGGGTACCCAGGGCCGTCTGAAACCCAGCGGCAGCAGCAGAAGCACTGCGGCATCCCTTGAGGTGCCTCACTATGGCAGTTGTGCCAAAGTTGGTGAGCACCTGTCCACGCTTCACCACCTTCTGGAACAAACTGCACTGCACCTCCCTGGGATCATCCACCTGCACCAACTTAAAATGCACCCAGACAGTGGATTTTTTGCTCCCTCCTGCCTTCTGGCCTGCACCACTGACAGCACTTCTGGGAGGGGCAGAACATGGTGGCGACACAGCTCTCGGAGAGACAGCCATCACCTCAGCACCAAACATCTCCTCCACAGGACTAATATCTGCCTCATTGTCCCCAATATGAGTGATGTCCCACGAAGGGGATTACTGAGATCGTGAGGCTGATCGACTGCCCACCATGCTTCTGCCACTCTCCCGGTGCCCCCTATAGCTGCTGCTGCTCCTCTCCCTTCTGTCATTGCCCGGGGATCGGGCCCTGCCTCTAGCAGCTGGGGTGGGATCCACCAGTCCTGGACTGCTGGGGATCACCTTAACAATGGGGGTAGGGGACATTGGTGGCCCTGGAGGAACATCCAACCCCGAAGCAAACCTGCACCAGCTCCTGCAGCTGTAGCAGAGATAGCCGCAGCCTCCTGGAGTGCTGGCCTTCGAGTGCCCTGTGCGGCAGTGGAGGATGCTGGCTGGAAGCGCTGCTGACCCACACCCCTAGTGCCACTGCTGGGAGCCTCGGAAGCCTGACTGTCAAAATCAGGCCTGTGCAGTTCGGGGCGTGATGATGGGCTCAGGCTGCTGATGATGCCTGCTGCCACTCTGCTGGCACGGCCCCTGCCACGTGCCCATTGCCCGCCTTATGGGCAGCAGACAGGCCTCTCCTGCTTCCCTTCTCTATTTCTCCCACCTAAAGAATGCACAGGAAGATTTTATAATTTTTTATTTATTTATTCAAATTTGTAATCAAATTATATATATCTACACTAACTGCTATTAACTATTCTAAAAGCTAGGGAACTAAATGGATTATCTAATATCTACAAAGGCCTAGTCCTACAAACACACTATAAAATATTAAAACTGAATCACTACACACTATCTCTATCTCTATTATCTAATATCTATATATGTATCTATATATATATATATATACACACACACAGGGANACTACCTGTCCAAAGGAGTCAGGCCAACCATCTATCGGGATGTTATAGCTATAGACATTCTGCATTAAAGGTTAAAACCAGCGCCTGGAAGTCTCTTGGCAGCCAGTGGCACCTATTTTAGCAACCAGAATTTGAATATTATAACAAAGAAGGGGGTTGGACTAGATAGCCCTTCCTACACCTATCACTCTAGGTATGCTCCCTTGGAGTAATCCAAATAGCACCATTGGTTTCAATGGAGATGGACTAATTGTTAACAGCAGAGGCTCTGTCTCGCTAACTCCAACGGACAGAGACAAATTGGTTCGAATTATATCTTTCATTGGACCAACTGGTGTTGATGAAAATAAGCAAGCTTTCGGGTCACACAGAGTCGCTCCTCAGACATGTAGCATAGCCAACAGAAATATCTGGATAACTCCAAGGGAAGCATGCTGATTTACACCAACTGGGGATCTGGCCCCCCATTTTAGTGGAGCTACATCCATAGCCAACAAATGAAGATACAGCCCAGGATAGGGGCAATAGTCAAGTAGTTGAATAAACCACATCTCATTTTCTAAACTCTACGACATAAACCAAAGGCCGCTGATATAGAACCAAGACCACATCGCTGTTTTGGCCCCCGAAATGCTATTTTCAGACTGTGTGAAGCACCCAATGTAGTTTATATCTCACAACTATGATTCAGCAGAATTAAATAGGACAATAGTCCATCGAGGCTTTGTTGCTGGAAGGGAAATAATTTGCATCCAAGGAAGGCCCAGCAGAATAAAAGATTGATTGCCATGTTGAATAATGCATTTTGCCAACAGTACTAATTAACCTTGGACACCAGAAAGACAGCATGGACCTCTTGGGCTAATTCAAATGGGGCCCGACACTTTTCCCAGTGGTATCTGGAAATCTTGTTTTGGCTCCGTATAAAATGTGATTTGGTCAGATAGTTTTTCTCAGTATTACTTTTCCAATATAAAAATAATAAAGGGAAATTATGTTTTCCATTTACGTATATTTTCATACATGCAGCAGTACATATTGCTGGGACGGACGTATAGCTCCTAGAGGTCCTACAGACACCACCTTGGGTGTCTTCAGATGGATCTGGGGCTGACCACACCTGGTCCTAATCCGGGGATAGTCATCCCCTCATCCAGTCTCACCTGTCCTGGGTTTATATGGACACGGCAGCTGCTGTGGCCTGCATTCTGCCCACGCAGTGCTCCCCTCCCCCACACCATAGAGTTTCAGGCGGATTGCCCGGCATTCTGGGCTGCCACCTGCAGCTCTATGGCATTGCCAGGGCAACACCCAGCCCAGAGAGGGGCTGCAGAAGCCATTAGCCAAGCAGATGGACTGCAGCCCAACTCCAGACGGTGCCCCAGGGTTGGGCTGCCCACTCTGCTGTCAGCGCTCCTGGATGTTCCGGAGCACCGCCAGCAGGGCTGCCCTAGAAGCCGGGCTCTGCCCTGCCTGCACATCCTTTAAACAGATGGCTTGCCCAAGGGTGAGGCAGGGTAGAGGCGTGGGTGCTGTCTGTATGAAAACACCCAGTGTCTCATCTGTAAGGTAAGTTATTGGACTTTGACCTGGGATAACAGGATTCAAATCCCATCTTTACTATGAAACCAGTTAGTGATCTTGGGCAAGTCATTTCGTGGCCCAGTTCCCCATCTGTAAAATGTGAATAATAATTACTTATCTTGTGGGGGGGGGGTGAACTAGGTAAGGATTATAAAGCACTTCGAACACTAAACATGCTCTAGAACTGATATAATCTACCTTCTTCAGACATTCCATCCACACATACAGAGTGCACATTGGATTGAATCCAGCAAGGAACTTTCTACCATCTGGATATAGCGATTACTGTGTATGTGGGCTGGACGTAATCAAATTTAGAATTAAGCACATAAGACACAAGGCATTGCTTTCTCTGGGGTCAGATTATCTCTTTCATAAGGAAATATTATGACCTTTAATATAAACTTTCCCTAAGGGAAGATCATCTCACATCTGTCTACAGCAAGGTTCCCCACCCCCCATCTTCCTCCAAAGCAGCTGATATCGGTCGTGATTGAAGGACAAAGACAGGAGCAGATGGGCCAGGAGTCTGACCCAGTCTAGCAATGCTCAGTATTCCCAGTGCCACCACTGTACGGCTGTAGACTGGATTCTGCGCCTTCTCTCTTGCTTTGGAGATCTTGGGTCTGGCAGAATGCATCATTTGTCTTTTCTTAAAATGAAAAGCCTGGTGCCCGGGTGGCTGAATATTTTCAACCGTTTCAGAAACACAATCATGTTGAACTACGCCTAAATATTCAAACTCTGGTTGCTAAAAGAGGTGCCATTGGCTGCCAAGAGACTTCCAGGCCTGATCTAAGGTGCTGGTTTTAACCCTTAAAGCCCTACACGGCCTGGGTTCCACTTATCTGAAGGACCGCCTCATTCCCTGGGCCCTAAGATGGCCTCTGCGGTCTTCCAGCAGTGCTTTCCTGGAGGTCCCGAATGGTCGACCGATGGCCACCATGAGGTGGGCGTTCGCAGTGGCTGTGCTGCTGCTGTGGAACTCCATCACTGGAGGCTTTTAAGAGGAGACTGGACAAACATATTTATTTATTTCCAACATTTATGGGGGAAATGCCTAAGCAGCTTGAGGCGGCTTGCAAATTTTTTTTAAAATATACCTAAAATATATAAATTACATAAAAGGAAGGCATAAAAGGGAGCTGGGCAGGAGAGAGCTGGCTGCAGAAGCTGCCTGGATCTCCTGCAGCTGTGGTGACTCTGCTTCTCCTCACCCAGGTAGCATCATAAAGAGAGCGCCACCAAAGGGCGAAGAGCCGTTAGCGGGTGGAGACGGATACCCTATTATATGGGCTTACCATCACGCCGCTGCCGAAGCCAAACCACCATTGCTGCTGCCCTGAAACTGCTGGAACCCAGGACCAGCGTGGGAGCTGGGAGCCAGGGACATCAGCTGGGCTGTCAGCCCCATCACCGCCGTCGCCACCGAGATCCAACCCGCCTTGTCATGGGGGGCTGGGAGCCAGGCAGGCTTGCCCTGAGAAAGGGGGGAGTGGAGCCCCCCCCGGGACAGCTGCCGTCCCCCCTCCACTGTAGGAGGAGTAGAGGTGAGGTTGGGGGCTCATCCTCCCCCTCCCGGGTGACTTCCAGTGGGAAGAGGGTTAAAGGCCAGGTGGCCCGGCATTGCCGCAGGCCACGTACTGCAGGCTGCGCACCTGAGGGCCATGCCAAAGAGCCCTTGGGTGCGGCCCTTAGGTGAGGGCTGGGGGAAGGCTGGTATGGGGCCCAATGCATGAGGGGGGGGGGACATACCCTTGACTTGATATTCTGCACAGGCCTTGAGGCGGGGGATCCAGTGGTGGGGGAGGTGGTACCTTTACCTGTCATTGGCGGATCATTATCTCCTCCAGACTAGGCTCCTGGCGCATATGTGCCCCCGTAAAGGTGTAGGACCGGTTTGTTCGGTCCGCCCCCGGAGACTTGTGGAACCAGAAAGGTTCCAGAATGCTCTTGGGAAATTACCTCCTGATCTCGATGACCATTCGCTTGATGACCTCATTGCTTTTTGGAACTGCTTTTTGACTGAGGCCATCGACCAAACGGCCCCTAGGCGTCCGCTTCCAGAATGCTGACGGCGGGGTCACTGTGGTTCACGGAGGACCTGCACAGGATGAAGCAAGATGGACAGCGGTTGGAGCAATGGTGGTGCCAGACTCAGACTGAAGCTGACCGGTTGCAGCATAAAGCTAGTTTAAGAGCATATGCTGTTGCAGTGCAGGCAGCAAAGAAAGAATTCTTTGCTGCCCTCATTGTATCCACAATGTCACGTCCAGCGGAGCTTTTCCAGGTGGTGCAGCGGCTGGTCAGTCTGGCTTCTCTCCGCCTGGAACTGGAATTTTCCAGTGCCTGCGGTGACATGTTTGCTGACTTTTTTGTGGATAAAATTGCTCCTGTCTCTTATACACATCTAGATGTGTATAAGAGACAGGGTTAGGGAGGGTTTAATATATTTTGTTTATATTTTAATGTCCCCCGAGCTGTGAGATGTTTTAATATGTATTTTTATTTATTTAAACTGTATTTGTATTTATCTTTATTACATTTTTTTTTTAAAAACTGAACTGTTAGCCACCCTGAGCTGCTTTGAAGGAGGGGTGGGGTATAAAATAAAATAAAATCTAATCTATTTTTTAATATCTGGCTCCCGATTTTGAATGGTGAGCATTTGTATCTCTGGATCTGATAGTCCACCTCCATCTATACTTACGGGACCTATACACAGTTATTTCGTTATTTTTATTTCATAGCATTTTTACCCCCACCCTTCCCTGAAGGCTCAGGTTGGCTTACAATGATATAAAATACAATTAAAACGTTAACATACAAATTAACCCCCACTCCAACCCCATCCCAACAACACCTCCCGCATAATCCTCACACACACACCTCCACCTGCCAAATGCTTTTCTAAAAAGAAAAGGTTTGCACCACCTTCAAAAAAAGGCTTGGACTCAAAACGAACCTCCAGGGGGAGGGAGTTCCACGGTATCGGGGCAGCAGCCCATAACACCCCCCTGCAGGCCCGCATCGTACGGATGAGAGCAACAGGTGGAACCCACAGGAGAGTGCCCCCAAATGACCAAGGGGCCGTGATGCAGCATTGTATAGGGGGCCCAGGCCATTTAGATAGCATCACTACTCTTCTAGCTATATCTAGCTTCCTTTACATTTATTTATCCAAAAATTGATATGCCGATCCCTCCTACTAAAAGCATCTCGAGGCAACTAACATTTTAAAATACAGATTAAAATAAATAGCATCAAAATACAATTAAAACAACTTAAAATCCCCCCTTTCTCCCTGACTCCTCCATTCGCTGAAATCCCCTTCTTCCCACCACAAATCCTGCAAATGCCTCCACCCTGGCATTCAAGAGAATACTTTTATTAATTATTATTATTATTATGATGGATTTATATTTCAAAAGCACATGTTGGCAATTCTGTCTCCACCCCCTAAAATCCCACCCCACCCCACATCCTGACTAGGGCATTCCTCTCACTGCATTCATTCGGAAATGAGCAGCTCATACATGGAACCAATGTATGTGCAAAGCAAGACAGACTGAGGAAGTGAGTCAGGTTCTCTGGAAAATATTCACTTGCTGCTTTAATCATGAAGGGACCTTGAAAACGACATCCCAGCCATTTCAGTGAGACTAGCAAACAGTGATCAGGAAAATAAGGCCTGCTTTGGGCCAAATTTAACAAGCTTTAGAGCCAAATTTAGCAAGCGTTATTCAACCCAGACTCCCAAACTTTGTGGCAAAAGCTATTTTTGTTGAAAACACACCATTTGCTGCATCTCATGATGCAGAAACGTACCAGGTTTTCATCACATTCATTGGCAGAGGTCAGGGAGAGCAACCCCACCAAGACACAAAAAATGCCAACTAGTCACAGAAAGTACTAAAAAATTACGTATTTTTCCAGAAAAAAATACAAGAAATACTGGGGGGGGAAATATGGAGTTTTAAAAAATATATATATTTGTCACCTACAATCCCCAAAGCAATAGAATTGAAGGATGTGTCCCCGACTCAAAAATTCGACCAAACATTCAGAAACATTCCCAACATGACACGGGAAGAATGTATAGCTCCTAGAGGATTTCTGCCCAAAGGCAGCTCGGGGCGGTGAACACCATACACACACACAAAATTTAACAATAATTTTTTTTAAAACAAATCAACAAAATTTAAAACAAATCATAAAAACTCACCCTCCCTCCCAAACCCTATCCCTCCATTCTACCCCCACCCCCCTCGCCAAAGGCCTGGCGGAACAGCCAGGTCTTACACAAACGTCGAAACAACAGGAGGGTGGGGGCCAAGCGAGCCACCTCCGGGAGTGAATTCCACAGCACAGGGGCGGCCACCGAAAAAGAGCTCACATCAGTGGCCACCCGTCTCGCCCAGGGAACCTCCAAAAAGGCCCCCACGGACGATCCCAGGGGTCGCACGGGCACACGGGGAGTGAGGCGATCCCGTAGATAAGCAGGGCCCAGGCCGTGAAGGGTTCTGAAGGTCAAAACCAGCACCTTGAACTTAGCCCGGTGCTTTATAGGCAGCCAGTGCAGAGCCCTGAGCACAGGTGTCATGTGCTCCCTGCGACCCGCCCCAGTAAGGAGATGGGCCGTNCATGTGATTACCTTGTCTGGCACTGGAAACTCTTGGCCTTGCTCCTGCCAACATGGTAACCCCAGACATCAACGTAATACCAAAATGAAGTACAAAATGAATGAACGAACTGATGAAATGAAGTTACGCATTTCCCAAGGGTAAACATGTCTTAAGTTTCTGGAAACTAATACTTATGTTTTATTTACAAGTTCAAAGTTGCACATTTGTTTCAGCCATAATGCAAGGGTTTTCTCTTCCAAGACAAATTACACAGAAAATGTGATTAGTCTCTGAGCAGCAACTGTAGCCAAAAGAGAATCTAAACTCTTCCTCTGAGGCATGAAATGAAGGGATTTGAAGGAGCTACTTTGAGTGCTCTTAAAGCAACTTGCTACCTGTGCCTCCACCTTATGGATAGATGAAATGAGTACCCCTCTCGCCAGCCAAATGGGTAAACCAGAATATACCATAACCAAAAATGGTGGTTTCGGCAATAAATATCTATTTACACTTACTCAGGTCTCTGTTTTGATTCTTTTTTTGGGGGGTGGGGGTGTCAGTTTGGGTTTCTTTATTTTTGTTTTTGTATTTCAATATTCTGCTTGTTGTTTCAGCAATATTTGCACTATTGCACAACTGCCAAAAATGGCATAGCCAATATTCCAAAATGTCCCAGAAATTCAAGGACCTGAACCAACTGGGCACGGACAGGAGATGGGGAGGATACCCAAGTACCTATTTTGAACATGGATATCATTCAGGTATTTGAAGATTTACCTAAAAAAAATTGAATAAGCAACCCACTGCTCCCCAATTCTACTCTGTAATTAGCTACTGGGCTAGGGAAGATGGCAGACTCTTTTGAGTGTCAATAGAATGATTTTCATTCATTCAAAGCCAGCAGAGCATCTGCCTACACCTGTTGTGTCAAATTTAAATTGTTCCCCCGTGAAAAATAAGTGGGGTTTTTTGGTATTTTTTTCATCAGAATTTATCATTAAAACCTTTCCAATTTTCCTCACAAACAAAAAAATGATGATGCTTTATTACTGGATTCCAAGCCATAGAAAAATTGGTTTCTGGGTTTTCAATAAGAATGTGGATTTTNCTCCACCTGGAACTGGAATTTTCCAGTGCCCGCTATTGGCCAGTCTCTAACCTTCCCTTTTTAGGGAAGGTTATTGAACAGGTGGTGGCCCGGCAGTTACAGGGGCATCTAGACCGGGTCAGTTTTCTTGCTCCCTCGCAGTCTGGTTTTCACCCGGGGTTTGGCATGGATTGGAAACTGCACATGTGGCCTTGATCGATGACCTACGCCGTGAATTAGATCAGGGCAGATCATCTATTTTGATCTTGTTGGATCTGTCGGCGGGGTTTGATACCGTTGATCATGAGATGTTGGTGACAAGGCTGCGGGGCTGGGCCAGGGTGAGTGGGATTATTTTAAAATGGTTCTGCTCATTCCTGGCAGGGAGAACTCAGCAAATGGTTCTCGGGGAATACACATCATCTCCCTGGGACCTCACGTGTGGAGTCCCTCAGGGTTCTAATCTGTCCCCTCTCTTGTTCAATGTGTATATGCAACCCTTGGGGGAGGTCATGGCATACGATGGACAGCTTGGCATACGATGTCATCAGTACGCCAATGATACACAACTTTACCTCTCATTTTCTGGAGATCCAGGCCCGGCAGTCACGATGCTTACCTGATGCTTGGCAGCTGTGGGGGACTGGATGAGGGCGAATTGACAGACTGAATCCCGACAAGACAGAAGTGATGGTGGTGGGTAGGGCTGAGGGGGTGTTAGCTCCCATTATCGGTGGGGCCTGCCCCCCTCTGGCCGCTCAGGTCTGTAGTTTGGGGGTGTTCCTCGACCCACAGCTCCGCGTGGATTGTCAGGTGGAGGCTATGCAAAGGGGAGCATTTCTCCAGTTACATCTAGTGCGACAGCTATGGCCGTATGTCTCCAACTTGAACCTGGCAACGATCATCCATGCTTTCATTACCTCTCAATTGAACTACTGTAACACACTCTATGTGGGGCTACCTTTGAAGATGATCTGGAGGTTGCAGCTAGTGCAGAATACGACGGCTCATCTATTAACAGGGACGGGTATCTGCGAGCACATTACACCTGTGCTCCATTCTCTGCACTGGCTGCTGATAGCCTTCCGGGCCCAATTCAAAGTGTTGGTGATGACCTTGAAAGCCCTAAACGGCTTGGGGCCTGCTTATCTGCGAGACCGCCTCAGGCTCCATGTCATTTTGCGGCCCCTGCGGTCGGCCAGGGGTGCCCAACTCGAGATCCCTCGGGTATCCCAAGTGGTGACGGTGGGTAGGGCATTCATGGTGGCCGCACGATGTCTGTGGAACTCCTTCCCGATGGAGGCCTGTTTATCCCCGGACCTCCCCTCTTTCAGAAGATCGTGTAAGACCTGGTTGTTCCACCAGGCCTTCGGGGAAGGGGAGTAGGGGTGTGTATGTCTTTATGCCTTTTAGCATTCTGCCTTTTTAGTAATTTTTTAATATTTTAATTATTTACTTTTATTCTTAGACTTTATATGTTGTTCGCCACTCCGAGCCACGATGGCTCGGGAGAATGCAGGGTAAAAGTGTATTCAAATAAATAAATAAATAAATAATAAAGAAAGAAAACAAAACTAAACAAACCATCCTCTCCAACCAACCTCACCCCCCTTCCTCACCAAAGGCCTGGCGGAACAACCAGGTCTTGCACTGTCGCCAAAATGAGGCAAGGTCTAGGGCCACCCGGGCCTCTACCAGAAGGGAGTTCCACAGCCTGGGTGCTGCCACTGCATACGCCCTCTCCACTGTAGCCCCCTGCGCCACCCAGAGGACACCAAGAAGGGAGCCCCTGGCGGACCGCAGGGGTCAATCCAGGGCACAGAGAGTGAGGCGGTCATGCAGATAGGAGGAGCCCAGGCTGTATAAGGCTTTATAGGTAAGCACCAACACTTTAAATTGGGCTCAGAAGTTTATTGACAGCCAGTACAGAGCTCAGAGTACTGATGTAATGTGCTCACGGTGACCCGTCCCCGTAAGGAGACCAGCTGCCGCATTCTGCATCAGCTGCATTCTCTGGACCATCACCAAAGTTAGCCCCACATAGAACACGTTACAATAGTCTAATCTTGAGGTGATGAAGGCATGGATGGCAGTGGCCAGGTTGGAGTCAGAGACAGACGGCTGAAGTCGTCGCACCAGATTCAATTGGCGGAAAGCACTTACCACCACAGCCTCAACCTGGAGATCCAGGTGAAGCTGCAGATCGAGGAGTACCTCCAGACTTCGGACCTGAGAGACCGGTGGGAGGAAGAACCCCATCCATGATGTTACACCCACTGTCCTCCCCACCAACATCACCTCCGTCTTGTCAGAATTTAGTCTGACAGCTCACCCTCATCCAATCCCCCGCAGCCACCAAACATTGGGTAAGCACCAAGACTGCCGGGTCTGGCTCAGATGAAAAGGAGAGGTAGATCTGGGTGTCATCAGTGTACTGATGACACCACATCCCATACCGTCTTACGGCCTTGCCGAGCGGCTTGCATATACACACTGAACAAGAGGGAACAGAATAGAGCCTTGCAGAACTCCACACATGAGGTCCGGGGGAGAAGATGAACAAGCCCCGATCACCACCCGCTGGGTTCTCCCAGTCAGAAAGTAGTGGAACCATTCAAGAATGGTTTCACCCACCCCGGCATAGTCCCGCAGGCGAGTCACCAACATCTCATGATCAACGATATCAAACGCAGCCGACAGATCTAATAGGATTAACAGGGTCGAACAACCCTGGTCCAGTTCCCGGCGAAGGTTGTCGACCAAAGCCACTAATGTAGTCTCAATGTCATAACCTGAATGAAAGCCGGACTGTGAGGGATCAAGAAAACCGGTGCGGTCCTGCAGCTGCCAAGCCACCACCTGCTCAATAACCTGTCCTAAAAAGGGAAGGTTAGAGACAGGTCGATAGTTAGCAGGGGAGTCAACATATGCCTGGGCTGTTTAGGTATTGCAGATCCTGCCTGTGTATGAGGTTGGACTCCATGACCCTGAGAATCCCTTCCAGTTTTAGGATTTGGTGATTTTAGTTCTCTTCCTATTGATATACAGTATATAGCAAATTTACCAACATCAGTGGTTGGGTTCTTGGGTAGCTACAGGAAAACATGTAACTAGTCAGGCTTGCATGAAACTGCAGGATGAATTTAAGGAGAAATTACTCTTGTGGGGTAGCACATGGGTGATAGGGCTGGCCTTACCACGGGATGACTGCCTGGGGCCCCACTGTTTTCTCTACTTCAAGGGGCCACCAAGTGGCCCCTCTTTTCACCAAGGCAGAGTACAGGGTCATCACTCCCTTCCAGCAAGCCCCACAAACACCTCTAAGGCCCTGTGAAGGGTGCCTACCCAGGGCGCCGGGCCATGGGGAAGGAGGCAGGGCCACCAGGGGCTCCACATTTTATCTTCACCCAGGATCCTGCATATTGACGGTCGGCCCTTTGGGCACTTACCAGGAGCAGGGAGTTTTAAATTTCTGGTGCTAACTAACTCCTCATTCCCGGGCATATTCCCTTTCATGTGAATAACCAAATCAAGTCTCTCAAGCATAACCCTGTCTGTATGCTTGTCTGTTTGACCCCCGATGCACTGACCCCAGCTATTAACAGCGTTTAAATTCCCCGCTGCCGGTTTTGTTCCAGGAAGCCACTGCCATCACCAAGGAAGAACAAGCCCTAGCAGTTAGGACACTTCATCTGTCTGGATGGCAGGATGCCTGGAAAGTCGACTCGACTGCCCTATTTTGAGGGGAGGATGGAAGAGCATCAAGCCCAGTTAAGCACTCGAGTTTTAACGTATTAAATCATGCTTGAACTGTGAGAGCAGAACTAAACAAAAAAAGCCTCTCTCCTAAAAACTCGTAGACAAACAAACAAACAAAAAATATAGGCCAGGTTTGTACAGAAAGAGCAAAAGCTTTTATTGAAGGCCTACCCTGCTGAGGAAGGCTGGATGAGCCATGAGGGGAGATGCTTTGCAAAACTCAATCAAGAGACATGTATTCTCCTCTGCAAAGCGTTGCAGTCACTTCCTGGCCCTTCTTCAATGGGTTGACTGCTACTATCTGCCCATCAACCAACTGGAGAGAGCGACGCGGGTGAAAAGATAAATAAGAAACAGCAAATGCAAGAAGGAGGGCAGAAAAATTCCCCACAAACTTAATGGAATTCACTGAGACCTCCTGCATTGTCCCCAAATTACTCACACTGGGGGTAGATTTTCAGATGCAAAATGGGCTCTTAAAAGTCTAGCTGCAATTTGATTTTGCAAGCCTTTCGAAAACCTACTTCGGTGTCCATTAGCATCACATTTTAACCCTTTTGTTATTTTTATTTCCTCCTGTCATCCTATGCATTTTTATTATTATTATTATTATAAACATTTATATAGCGCCAGTCATGTACTTGGCGCTGTACAGAAACATAGAAATAGATGCGGTCTCTGCCTGTTGCTTACAATCTAAAAGACAAGGAGGGGGAGACAGGGCGAGGGGACAGTGGGAGAGA
>QEPC01001301.1:929168-945380 GCA_003113815.1 Sphenodon punctatus
CCACCCCCACCTCAGGGATTGCCATGCCTGGTGGTGCCGGGGCTCTGGCCCCGGGTCCGGCGGCACTCCGGAGCGCTTCAGGCCACTACTAGGCCTTCCAGGTCAAACTGGAAGGCCTTGGCCCTGGGTCCGGCAGCAGCAGCAGGTGTGGCAGCGCTCTGGAGAGCTTCAGGCCGCTACTAGGCCTTCCAGGTCAAACTGGAAGGCCTAGGCCTAGTAGCGGCCTGAATTGCTCCGGAGCACCAGCAGCGGCGGACACGCTGCTGCTACCACTAACGCTGCTGGACCCAGGTCCGGAGCCCTGGCACCACCAGGTAGGGCGATTCCTGGGGTGTGGGGCGTTAAAAAAAAATTACCAGGCTGGGCAGGAGGGGGGAGGTTCTTCCCAGCACCCCTTCCACCCTCGCAGTCTGGAGGGAAAACCGCCCCCGCCCGAATGGGTTCGGCCCGGATGGGCAGAACCAAACAGTTTCAGGTTCAGCCGAACCCCGAAAGGACCGAACCCCCGGGGGTTCGCACATCCCTATTAAAAACTTTTAAATCTTCACTACAAGGTTAAAAATAAAACAAATCCCTACAAATAAGCCACAGCTGACAACAGAATTAAGTATGAAATCACTACAAATAGGAATAAAAATATTTGAACACCGCAAAGGATAGAGTTGAAAATCATGGTTACAAGAACTTAAGAACTTAACCTGTAAGATTCTAGAGTAGTTTCATCTTCAGCTGGCTGGGCTGAGAACAAACAATAACTTACCTAGAACTTGAGTTTGAAGACAAAGAAAGAACTTTTCTCCAAAAGGAATTCCCAAAGATAGACATGAACAGGGAATCAATTACAATTATCCCTCCCCTCCCCCCTGCTGTATTTATTCCATCCATCACCATCCCAGACTAATTGTCACCTGTCCACCAAAGTTCAATCTCATTGGCTAGCAGCTTCTCCTATAGCAGGGGGTGGGGAACCTCAGGTCTGGGGGCAAAATGCGGCCTGCAGCAAATTTTTATGTGGCCCCTTTCCACTTCCTGGATCTGGCCCTTGGATCCAGTTCTTACCTCCAATCATTGAAAAACTGAGCTCAAGGAAAGGGAGCCGAGAGGAGATCATGTATACAAGGATAGGGGGACAGTTCATGGCACAGATCCATGATTTGGGCCTTCCTTTCCTTGTGTGCATCCCTTAAGCACCCCCGCCCCAACGTCTGTGTGGCCCTAGGAGATTGCGCAAGCTTTTAAAGTGGCCCATGGGAGGGAAAAGGTTCCCCACCCCTTGTCCTATAGGATGCTCTCCTTTTCTCCATAACAATAGGATGGAATTTTGTGTTCTTTCTAAATTAGGTTCTAAGTTGGGTTGAAATGAGATTTCATACAAATGGAAATTCCCATCCAATTCCTAGTTCCTGATATGGTCTTGGTCGAATTGAGAACCTCTCAGTACTTGGGAATGTCTTGATTGGCATTTCGCTTCCCAATTTACTGATCGTTTGAATACCAAAATCCCATTTACTGCTTTGCTTTCCATTTCAAATCCCGAGAGGTAATACTGATGCAATACCGCATTTCTTCTTCTCTGCACTCTATTTTCCCTTGCACCTCCCTGTCATTCATTGGCTGATACGCAAATTCTTTTACTAATCTAAAATCAAATTGCAGATCAGTCAAAACGATCAACATAGAATAATTATTCTGATTGCAGGCATTGAAATGGAGGTCAAGGGGCGGCCTTATTTGCCCAGCGATTAGCTCAGAAATGTGGAAACAACCCGGAAGTAAAACGGTACCCATAGCAATGCAGTAAGTGGTAAATTAACAGTATGTGGTAAAGGGTAGGTGGAAAGTTCGTCAACTGGGACGTTATCAGTATTGAGAAAAATTGAGAAATCACTTCGGTATTAGGAAATGACTGGGAAATAGATTCTGTTTCCCCGAGGTGGTGAAATTACTCATGAGTAAGTAATTGGCTGCCTATTTCTGCCCTAATTCTAATCCCTTCTCTATAGTCATGGTAAGCTTCCAGTGTTCTGGACCTTGGAAGACATGTGCATGCTAGATATTCTCGGCCCTCAACTGTGTCAGAGATTTACCATTTCTCCATTAACTTTTTTTCAGAGGAACTTTTAACCCATAAACCAGTTCTGTGTCAGCTCCTTCTACGGAAACAATCTGGCCCAGACCTCACCTGCATGTATGTGCAGGGGCACCTCCAAATGTTGATCCAGGATCACCCCAGGTTGTGTTGGCAGCTAGCCCAGGCTCTCACCTCAGAAAACCTCCACGGTCCGAACCCGAGCAAAGGTCAGCCCGATCAAACCAAAGTGGACCACAGTGGGCTATCATGTATATTTTGGCCCACCATAACCCAGCCAAGATCAGGGCCCGCCCTGACCAGCCACTATGGCTGCGTGTCATTGGTCGCCATGGCTGTCAGTCACAGCAGGAGGTGGGGCGCTGGAAGCAGCACCTGTTGTGACCCTCCCCTTCCTTGGGCCGTGTCACCTGTGCACGTATGCCTGGTGTCCTGGCGTATCTCAGATCATGTCTGCTGTGGATTCCCACCCCCTCCCTGCCCCTGGGCCAGGTTATAATGGCAGCACGCCACGGTCACATGTTTTTACCCATAGGGGAGCAGATGCACAAACAAGATTTAAGTCCACACAGCCAAACTCTTTTTGACTCGGGAAAGGGGATGTCCCTACACAGGACCCACTCAACCCACTCAATCCTGTGACTAGATGCTGTGCCCAACCAAAAACCTTCTATCCAATGTCAGTCTGGAGAGAGCGAGATCTTTAATTTTGTTATGCACATGTATGTGCTAATTCACATTATGAACAGGCCATTTCACTAGCACTTCCGATCACAGATAATTTATCCCGAGTTGGCCACATGAGACCGAGTGGCTGAAAGTGTATAAAATACACAAAAATTGTTTTGTTAAATAAATGCGGTGCGACTGCCCATGTTATGAGAAATAAGAAGTGCATTTTATAACAAGATTAGGCCATGTCATTTTCTGGCAGTCCCTTCCTCCATGACGTGCCTCCTCTATAAAGCAATCCGCTGACAAGATGAAGAAGTGAAGACATCATTGCCAATTAATGACTTTAGGCAGAGGGAATTTCAGTCTTTGCCATAATGTTTGGTGAGATCTGCATTGTCTCCAATTTTTTAAAAATGAGTGGGGGAGGGGGTTTCTTTTCTTTTATCCAGACGAGATGCTTTAGCTCAGTAAATAGTCTTCTTTCCGGGAAAATGGTAAGAAACAAATTCAAGTTCGTCCTTGTCGTAAATGCATAGCAGCATCCCCAAGGCTATTCCAGTATATGGTGGATCTGCAAAAATGAACTGCATTACCAAACTTGGGGATAAAGTGAAATTCTGGTTTTTTAAATGTCTGATGCTTCACGCTCTCTCTTATACTTCCCACCATGCCTGAAACTCCCTCCCTGAAAATATATGCTTTGCCCCCCTCCCTTCCAAACTTCAAATCCCTCCTGAAAACCTACCACATCTCTCAGACTTTCCCTACCTTCCGAAACCCATAATTGCTCACTTAACCTTTTTTTTTTTGCAGGGGTGGGAGGAGGTGGAGGGACGTCATAAAAAATAACTGACATCAGATTTAAAACAAATAAAAGTCTTCCTTCCCCCCCACTCACACAATTAACGTGGAACTTGTTGCCAGAGGATGTGGTCAAGACTCAAGGCCAATAACATGGGGGGATTTTGAGGCGAACTGGATACCTTCTTGGAGCACAGGTCCATTAATGGCTATTAGCCAAGTAGGTTGGGGGATGTAACCTGAGCTGGGAGCAAACAAGGAATGTATCCCTCTATTATGACCAGCTGGGTTCTTCTCTGAAGTGACCAAGAATAGCTACTGTCGGAGACAGGATGCTAGGCTCTATGGACCATTGATCAGATGTAGTATGGCACTTATTAAGTTCTTGTTGTCCCTTGATACTGTCTCATCCTTCAGGATTCCCCTCATCCTTTATAACTAAGCTAATCACGTGAATCTGCAATTTTCTCAGTTTCATGAATGTAGCCCTCTCTCTCCCAGTGTGACCTTCCCCTTGTCCACCCTTGACTGTAAGCCCCTTGGGGCAGGGGACTAATTCAAACCATGACTGTTCAAGCACTGGGCATATTGCAGGTCTAACACTACGAATCATTTTCTTAGCGCTGCCAAGTTTGCAGGTTCTTTTGGGCCTTGGCTACCTTTCAAAGTCTTGCATGCACATTTGGGGTTTTGGGGCAGGTTTACGTGAGTAGCTATTAATTTGGGCAATCAGCTTGGCGGCGGCTGTCAGCAACTCAAAAAGAGCAGGAGAAGCTGAAACACTTCACCAAGGGTCCCCTGCAGAAGGAGGGAGGCGGTGATGGGGACGGCTGGGTACCCAATGGTAGCGCCCACTTGCTTCAAGCATTTCTACGGGCGCGACTGACTACGCACAGCATTCTAGCAGCCCAAGCTATTCTGGGACTACTTTTTTAATCCCTGAAAGACAGGCTGCAGCCGGTTTGCCTGGCAACATGCCCTGGCTCACAGCAAGCGAGATTTCCTCCAGTTTGGCCGATATTGTTATTTCCCCACTAATCATGTGCCAATACTAAGCCAGCCGCATCTTCCCTGTGTTTGGAAAATTCATTACCCATGCAAGGGAGAAAAATGCAGGCAAGCTACTCCAATATCCGCTGTGTACACAGTGAGAGACACAGAGCAGGTAACACCTTGGTGAAAACAGGGTTTCTATGGTTTCTTTTACAGAGAGAGTTGCCATCCCGCCTCCCCCCAAAATAAACTTCTGTACCCTCCTCTGTCCTGGGAAACTCATAAAAGGAAGATCTCTTTCTGATTTTCCCCTGAAGACCTCAATGGGAATTTGTTTGGCTTAGATCAGGCCCCTCAGCTTGACACGTATCCAAACGGAATATACGCTGGAGAAAACTCAACTCGTATGCCAAAAACTCTCAGCGACTGTGGGAAGGCTGAAGCAGATGAGAATCTGATCTCTAGTCAAAGAACCGAGCTCACAATGCACCGACAGACTGTTAATAATAAGCAAGGGGAAAGAGACCAGTTAGCTGCAGACAGGGCAAAACTCGAGTTTCCAAGCAATGACCGAGTATGCATAATCAATGGACAATTTACAAGGAAAATAATACATGAAAAAAAGGGAGAAGAAAAAGTGGAACCAGCTTTGAAACAACCTTCTTATCCACGTTCAGTTCAAACAATGATTTTGTTTAAAATTAAAGTTTGGATTTTTAAAAACCAACACAGCAAACTACGTGCCGGTCGTATGCGTATTGTTTTCATATAGGGTGGTTACAAATCAGATTCTTCACTGCATGTAAACCATGGGCGGGAAGCCTCAGGAAAAAGGGGCCAAATGCAGCCCATGGCTAGTTTTTATTTGGCCCCAGAATCCAGTTCCCACTCCCAAGCTGTGAAATACTAAGCTCAGGAAAAGGTAGCAGGGATGAGGGCACACACACGAGGAGAGGCGACAGAGTCACCATCTGGACCCTCCTCTTCCTCAGTGCACCCCTTAAGCATCACTACCCCAAATTCTATGAGAGGCCCAATGTTTATTTTAAAAAGACATGCAACACAATAGTGAAACGGCTGTAAAGAAAAAGGGACAGTGCTCACCATTTGAAATCCATTTCAGCTTGCTTTTCGTGGAGACCACCACAGCCAGCCAGACATTTGTATCGACTGACAACCATAAAATATAATCTTGGCCACGTTGCACATACCACTTCTTCCAGAGTAAATGGTGTGTCGATTACAGTCCTTGACTTTCAGACACACTAAGGCAAGGGTTGGGAACCTCCCCATTCCCCAGGGGCCAGACCTTCACCCTGCACAGGGCCATGCAGGCCTCCTACAAGTGGGAGAGAGGAAGCGGGGGACACATTGCCTAGGCAGAGGGGATGGCCACCGGTCTGGAAGCACTCTAAAGCCATGGAGTGCAGCCGCCAGACTGCATCCATTGACGTGGAGGGGAATCTCTGGGGACCATTTAGTAGACACCCATGGGCTGCCAGTGGACTTCAGAATAAGGGCCAGTTTTACCACAAGGTGACCCAAGGCAACTGCCTTGAGTTTCACTCTTTCTGTCCCTCCACCCCCCTCTCAAATGGCTCCTGTTTTCAGCAGGACAGGGTATTTATTTAAAAATCTGTTTTAAGAAACATGGCCTCCTTTAGGGCCCAGAAAACGGTGCTCCCAAGGGGGTGGGAGCCGCCAGGAGCCCCGGCATTTGTTCTTCATCCTGGGCCCTGCAAATATTAAAGGCAGGCCCTGCTCAGGACCCGTACCTGCTTCAAAGAAAGCAGCTCCTTATAAAACATCTTCAGAGATGACAAGATTGAAAGATGACCAAATCCCTGTTAGTGTGCCTGACCTCCTCTCAGCCCTAGCGTACAGCATGCTACTCCGCCAAATGGTTCCCTTAAATTTCCTGGGCCTGATTTCCTGTTGACCCCCAATGACACTTTTCCACCACACTGCTGACGTCCAAGAGACTGAAAGCAAGAGGGATTCACAGAATCTACTGGATGCGGTGTGAACTTGGATGTTCAACCAGCAAAAGACCTCTTAACCTCCAGAGTTCAGGAAAGGAATCCCTGGCTCAGGAAGAAACCAGAGGCTGTGTGGGTGGAGCTGGCTTTGGAGAAAATGGTCGGAATGGAGCTACCATTGCTGCAAGGTTAGCAGCAGGGGTTGTAGAAGAGAGGCAAGCCGTCAGCATTTATGCCAAATTTGGAATGATACATGACACTTCCACCCAGGTCGAGGCATGCAAAGGAGACACGGTTCAAACGGAAATCAAGGCCAACGTCACGATTCATGGTGTGAGACACTCAGCAATGCAAGCTGGGATCCTGTAACAAAGGCCAAATTGTGTGTCCCAACCACCACCACCGAGTCATTATAATTATAAACACTTACTCTGACAGGTGTTATTCTTTTCTTCATACCCTGACTTACACATGCATTTTCCAATGGGCACCAGCCATTCCCCTTCAGCGCTGCAGTGCATCTTGGGAGGCTCATCAGTCACAGAATGGTTCACGCACGTGCCTGACACTTCCAGAAGTTGCGAGGAGTCAGCGCCGGTGATGGTGTCAGAAAAGAGGGCGAGGTTCCGGATAATCAAAGGGCACTTCTTGTAGTACACTCGCACAGAGACCAGAGCAATGCAGGCACCCACATCCTGGAAAGCAAGGTAAAATCCCTTTTTGGTAAGAGGCCCAACATCTCTCACCTCTGTGTTCAGCTTCATAACTCTGTCTCCAAGGTCTAACTCTGTGAAGCTCTCATCGGCAGCAATGGTGTCAATTTTGATGTACTGGTTTTCTTTGATGTTCCTTCCATCTTCATCATCCGACTCAAAGTAATACACATTAAAAGTCTCTTTGCAAGTCCCAAGTCCTCCCGGAAGGCTGTTACAGTCTCTAAGAGTGAACTTGAGTTCGATAAAGATCCGCGAAGCCCCTTCGTTGGAGATCCAGCTGGTCAAAAGCCAATTGTTCTGATTCTGTTCCATCACTTTGCACACTTGGTATGTGTGTATTGGAGCATAATTTTCATCCACTTCACCAATTTCTTCCCACTATATGAGGGAGGGAAAAAAGAGAGAACATGTTGCTTTAAACAAACAAATCTCCAGAGTACCATCTTCACCTAGACATCATTGAGAGCAGCGCTAAGTTGTGTTCTCCCTCTGATTCTGAAAACCAGAGTTACTTTTAAAGATCAGATCAACCCACTAAGTCAGGGGTGGGGAAACTCAGGCCTGGGGGTCAAATGTGGCCCACAGCAATTTTTGATGTGGCCCCTTTCCAGTTCCTGAATCTGGTCCCTGGATCCAGTTCCTACCTCCAAGTACTGAAAAACTGAGCTCAGGGGAAGGAGCAGAGTTGAGGGTATGCGTGCACACAAAGGTAAGGGACAGATCCATGACCTTGGACCTCCTTTCCTTGAGTGCACATCTTAGGAACCCCCAGCCCAAACTCGTACACATCCCTTGGAGTATGTATTCATTTTCAAAGTGGCCGCCAGGACAGAAAAGTTTCCATACTCCTGCACTAAGTGGCATTGTACAATGCTGCAGGAGGAGAATCGAGATGAGCAAATGGCATCGTTTTCTATTGTGCTAATTCTCCTGTCTTTGAATGGACAGCTGAGACCACTTTCCAACAAAGCATTTAATGTAGTTCTGCCTTCCTTTGGTTTCACTCCTGATACATTCACACGAGCAGAGTACTAAATTCACACTATTCAGGAGTAGGAAGAGAAATATGGACACACTCCATTACACTTTGCATTTCAAAGTAACTGTTTGGGTCAGCACTTTCAGTGTGAGGATGGCAACTACAGTTCAGTGATCATTACATCCAATTACTCCAGTATTTCTTCAGTTTACACTGTTCAGCAGACCATTTCTGAAGTGGAGTGGTTACTTCGATTTAATTTAAGGTAATCTTGAAAATATTTAGTTAATCCAAATAATTACTTGGATTGACGATTCATTTGAACATTCCCAAATTGGAGTAGTTACTTCGATTTCATTAAATCAAAATGGTTACTTTGGTTTACCTCTGTTTGTTAGAATGTGGCTTTTGCTATAAAGATATTTCACCCTCATTCTGCTTTGTTGAGTTTGGATGTTTGCTTCTAATTAAGCCCGCGGGCGCATCATTAGGCAAGGTCAAAGCACAGAGAGCAAATTCGAGGTGGTAACTGGTTACAAGGTAACTGTCATAGAATCTAAGACAACATTTGTTTTTTCTTTTTCTTTTTTAAAAAGCAAGTTTCTAGTTCTTATGGTTGCAGAGGAAAACTTGGAAAGATCTTAATATGGCTTAAAAGGTTCAAAACCAGTATTATTTTTTTAAATAGTCATGATTATTAAACCAACCCCATTTTGAGGGCCCTGGACAACATTGCTTGGGATAGGCAAATACGGCTGCCTCAGAATGTGGCTGGAAAGAGGTAAGAGAAAATGCCCCCCAGGGTGGTTATTGTTATGAGTTTCAAACGACATTTTAAAATGCAGTTTTTAAATGAAAGAAATAAATTAATTGCAGGGAAACACAGTGGTTTGCTGCATCAATTAATGGAAAAAGCAGTATGAAACTACAACCAGAAATACTTTTGTTTCCTTGACTCACACGCCTTCTAATCCCCTTGCTATCATTGTCCCTTCTCTTATTTCTTTTTCCCATCCCTTCCTCCCTTAACCCAATTACCCGTCCCAATGGGGATCTCCATTCACCCTGTAATCACTGCAATTGTTCTGTTTACATTCGTCTTCAAAACGGATCCGCGGTCTGAAAAGCGTGGAACTTCAGCAATACAGACAACAGGTTGCAATCAGACACATTGGCCCCAGGGGATGCAGACTGCTACCAGACTTCTGCCAGTGAAGATACCATTGACATGACATCTCACCCTTGCTGTTATAAAGTTGGGTGCTTGCAAGAGCTGAATGAGTACTCACTAAAATCAGGTATACTCATCATATTTCCAGTATTCAAACTGATCCGACCATTTGGGGTACTATGGTACAGGATCAGTGCCCGAACAAGTCACCCAATATCCCATTTTTTTCAGTTTCTGTCCAAGAATACTGAATTCTGGTTCTGATTTTTAGAGTTTCCATCCCTTTACCTGGCAATCGGTAACCAGTAAGTCAATAAACCGGTAACACTAATTACCAGTTTGGGGGGGTAATCGGGTACCCAATCAGTGCATGTGTAGCCCATCAGCTTCCTGAGACATTACTAAAAAATGCAGGTGTATATCAACCACCGGTATGAAGTCAGGTACCCGTTTCAGCTCTAGTTAGGTGGCCATACCTCCCAGTGTAGCCCTGCACTATGTATTTTTCATAAGCGTCCTCTTTTAAAAGGGGAGGTATGGCCACCCTAGCTCTAGTGCTTGCACTTTCCCCACACTGAATAGCACTTTCCTCTCCAAGCACAACCATTCAACAGGACATCACAGCAACACTTCAGCATCACTTGTATGAGTATTCCCATTCCTTTTATTGCAGCTACTTTCAGGAATCGTTTGGCATGTTCATAAGCCATTCCGAGATCTCAGCCTATACTAAACCATGGAAATGTATGGTTTAAAGTGACTAGACGAAAGTACTTTCAAATGCACATACGAAATACACTAGAGCAAATTCAGATACTTTTTCTTGTAGGTCTAATGCCCAAGAGGTTTCAGAGAAAAGTGGGATTTTAAAACCTGATCTTTATTTTAGGGCATGATCCTGCTCTGATTGAGGTCAATTACTTATCTCCCATCGGCCATGATCCACAAACCACTTACTCTGAAGAAGTCCCACTGAAGCCCTGCGGGATCACATCCATTGACTGGGACCACACCGTTAACTAGGGCTAAGACAATGCGCCAGTCCACATCCACAAATTTGATTCGCGTTGGGATGCCCCACCAAATCTCCAAATGATCTTTTCCCTGGACTTACAATCTTTACATCTTTTTTTCATTTCAAACATTTTGTCACGGGGGTAGGGGGAAATACAAGAAGAGGAACAATGCCTGTTCCGGGGGGAGAGGGACATACAAGGAAAAGGTACACTGGCCCCAACCACAACCGTTCACTCTCTTGCAAACCACCTAACCAGGCGCACACCCTACTTCTTGCTTGGAATGATTCTCTCAAGGTATAAATGCCCGTCAGGATATTGTGTGGATCTATATGCCTTACTGAGGCAAGATCCGTATCATCACAGGGCGCCAAGCAATGATAGGGAGCCTTAGGTCAATTCCCAACCATACACCGCTGATAACCCACACCAGGAGAGGGGAAGGGGAGAGGGTGCGTGCCTAGTGCGGAAAGCCAGGAAGGGGGACCCAGGCGTGGAGAGGAAGGGACAATGCTCACAGGGGAGAGGGGAAGGGAACCAGGAAAGGGGTACTCACACCCACGCTTGTCACACATGCTCCAAGGATCACAAGGGAGGGAAGCTCAACACTCATTCACTATATTAGGTAGGCAAGGTTCCAAACACGTCTTCACTCTAAACTCCACACTTGATTCACTTAGCTTGCTCTCGGGGCCGGTCTCTCCGCATCCATCACCAGCGCCAACTGAACTGCAGCGCTGGGTTTTCTATCCAAGGCCCCGCCCCCTGCACATGCCTGGAGGCATGTTGAACGTCGTCTGGGGGGCATGGCACCGCCTCCTCTGTCAGTTCACCCATGCCCGGTGCCCTGTGCATCCAGGGGTACCACTGGCCCGCGCTGCGCAGGCCAGCAGTACCGCTGGGAGGGTTCTCTGGCACCGCGGCAGGCCCCGCAGCCAACGGCGCTGCATCCACTGGTCTCTCAGGGGAGGGAGGTAAGGTCTGGGCCCCGCTCCGGGGTTCACGCTGTCATGGTGGCCGACCCCATCGAGGGGTTCTGACACATTTCAGTTTGTTCATGTTGTACCGTTTCCAAATTTCAGCATTTAGCAAATCTGTTGCACAACAGTATTATTGCACTATACCCATTAACTCAGTACCAGTGTTGCACAACGATTTGGTGAGCAACTGCGCCAACTGCTACCTACCCAAAAAAAAAAAAAAGTGAAATGAATGAACCACAATATCAAAATGAAGGAAGCAAATCAAACAAAATACTGAAATTAATGAAATGGTGAAATAAATGGAATTAGCAAAATGAAATATCAAGATGAACTAGGAACAGATGCTCTAGGATTTCTGCCCACAGCTCTATGGTGCTGGTGGAGTTGTACACATAGGGGTGCTGAACAGAACCTAATTGACAGGACACAGACACATGGGTATACATTCATGCGCACAGCGGACTCCACATTCAACAAGACCACGCTGTGAGTGGAAGCTGTGGGTCTGGTGAGTGGAGATAATGTGTCCACCAGTGGGAATGAACACCTAACAAACAGGTGGACATCAACCTGATGTGGGCTATCATCTTGTTTGTTAACACCCTTTGTTTAAGAGAGAGAGCGTGAGTGAGTCTGTCTGTCTCAGGGTAAACACAACTATGGTGAACGCGCTCTTGTATCTTTGAGGACAATGGAAGTTTGAAGACAATGCAAGTTAATGGGAACAGGAGCCAACTTTAAGTAGGTATTTAGGTCAATGGCAACATCCCACCTGATCATAGGGCAGTGCCCCAAACGTGCACATGAAAAACAGAAGATTTAACAAGCTATTTAGTTTAGCCCATTCCTGGGGTGGGATTCTGCCTCCATTTACTGTGTTGTACCACAGCGGATCCCATTATGCAAGACACTGTGTACCTCAATTAAAAACAATCTCTACCCCAAAGAGCTTCAATCCAAGTGCATAAAGGAGACATGGTTGGAACGGAACGTTACAACACAGAACCATGGTTGGGCAAATCTGACCACAATCAGGCAGGGCTATGATTAACCCTAAGCCAGCTGCGAGATATTTTATCCACTCACATTTTAAAAGCTTCCTAAGTTTGGGCTTCCAGAGCATCCTTTGGTGACATCACTCTTCAGGCACTCTTGGCAGCACTAACATTTAACCTAGCTCTTACTTTCAGTAATTTATGCTTATTGTTTCCTGTCCTACCCTCAGCGGTCAAGTTGGATGTTTGACCTCTATCCTCTTAAGAACCTTTAACATATTTTGAGAATTGTTATGTCCCATAAAGTCTTCTCTTCTCTTGTGTGAGCATATCCAGATCTTTCAGTTTTAACTCGCAGACTTGCAAACCCTTTACTATCTTTGTTGCCCACTTCTGAACCATTTCCAATTTGTCTCTCTGGTCCCTCTTAAGTAGGGCTGAAGCGGCAACTCCTTTTCCCACACAGATACTTCATTCTGTCATTTCGGACTTACCCATGACTTTCCGCAGCTTTTCTACCAGACGTTTGCTAATTCCGTTCCCTTTGCATTGTGACATCGGAAAGTGTCTGAATAATCTTGATAAGTATCAGAAGAAACATTTTTCTGCTACTTTCGCACCATGACCACATGTCTGGAAGTGCCAGTGGAAATTGCGGAGGCTCTCAGACAAAAGTAGCGGAATGAATGTCTCTATCAAACCGTGCCACTTATTGTGGAAGAGCTCTTTCCATCAGAAACAGCTACCACTGCGGCTTACCAGTTCAACCCTACTCAAGAACAAAAGAAGTGCCATACTGGGTCAGGCCAATTGTCCGTCTAGCCCAACATCATGTCGCCCTTGACCACCTTCAGTCGCTTCAGAGAAGTGCCAAACAAGTATTTCCTGCTATTTACTCCTAACTCTTGACAATCAGAAGGTTATGTCCCCCAACCAGCTTAACTAATGGCCATTTATGGATTTATCCTTTAAGAACTTATCCAATTCTTCTTTAAACCCAGTTATGTTCTTGGTCTTAACAATACTCTCTGACAAGTTCCACAAGTTCTTTAAATGTGGCATTCATAACTGAACAGAATCCTATGGACTAGGAGGGGTTGGGCATGACCAAGAAAAAGGGTCAGTGTACTCCCCTCCACTTAAGATTATTCTCGTTACACCCCATCTATCTGGAGAGCAGGCTCTCACAAACATCTGCTTGTTCATGTGCAGAGTGAACACTATGGCAACTGGCAAGCATCCTCCCAATTCCACAATGTGTTTAAATTAAGTAATTTTGGGGGAGTGATTGATAAGAAGTTAGTTGCAGAAGACCAGCAAGGATGGGAAGGGGACTTCAAAGGGAATGGAGAAGAAAGGATGCAGCTATAGGGAAAAGGAACTGAAGCTAAATTAAATGAGGGGGAATTGAAGTTAATTTCTGCAGAATTGCTAGAAAGAACACTCAGTACATGCTTGTGACCTCATTGATCTCTTAGTGGAGCCCTGCATACCAGACTGAGGCCAATAGGACCCACTGGGCTCAGTGCCGTTCGGGAGCAGTTTTGGTCCAAAAACTTCAAACGTGGACCAGGTCAGGCTCCCCATGGGCAAGATGCCCCACCAATTCAGAGCACTGTGATGTTATATTGCTCCACCAGGTGGGACCACATCCAACAACAGGGCAAGGGAATATCGTAACCGCACCCCTTCTCCCGCAGGGTCCGTGGTGGCATGGCGCTCCATGGGGCGGGGGGGGGGGGGGGTCTTGTTGGGAAAAGGTTGGGTTAAGGCATTCCCACACACCTTTTCTGATGTGGCCCCAACTCCTGTGAAGTACCACGACATGACGTTCGGCAGGGGTGGAAAGACCTCCATTACACCAGGCCCGGGCATGGAAAAGCCCAGCTGTGTTGGGACCAGGCTTGGGTCAGTCTCAGCCCTGACTCAGGCCTTCTTTTAAATGGGTTGCCACTGGGGTGGGGGGCTGTGCTCATGCAGCTGCGGGAGTGGGCAGGTGCAGATCCATCGTTCTGCTTGGAGCAACCTGTTCTCTTGCCAGTTGCTCTGTGCAGGGGCAATGCATGTTTCGTGGGAGCGCACACCCCCACGCACGCACCCACCCGATGCCGCTTTAAAATGGGACACACCTACCCATGTCCACTGCATGGGCATGACTGGGCATGACCAAAGCAAGATGTATTCCGACTCTGATATTCTGAAGACCATCTCGTCCGACCCTCTGCATTAGCCTTTTTCTGCAGGCACATCCTATTGTTGACTCATATTCAGCTTGTGACCAACCACAATCCCTAGATCCTTTTACACATGTGCTGCTGACAAGCTCATCCAATACTTGTGCATTTTGGTTTAAATGTGGAACTTTAGATTTATCTCAGTAAAATTTCATTTTGTTAATTTCAGCCCAGATTTCCAATCAATTATTTTTTCTTAAATCGTATCTCTGAGACCACTTTCACACCTTCCCCTCCCCTCTTCCCCCCCCCCCCCCCGCCCCCGTGGGAATATTTTGGCTGCAGAAGGGACACAGAGTTCGACCAGTCTGAAAGCCCCCACCCCCATGTGACTTTGCCAGCAAAGACGCACAGAGATACAGAGCTGGATTTCATGCTCTGTATCTTGGGGGTGGGGATGGAGGGGCTTTCAGAGCCGTCTAACCCTATGCAGATTCAGGCTTGCGCATTCCCTTGCGCAGCCAAAATATGCACAGGGAGGAAGGTGTGAAAGTGGTCTCGGAGACCACCTGTCCTACCATGTTCCATTGCAGCCCCTATGGTCGGGCAGGGATGCTGCCCTCTTGCAGGTTCCATCTGCTGCCCTTGTCCATGGGACAGGGGTGTGCAGGAGGGCATTCTTGCTTGCTGGCACAGTTCTGTGGAACTCCCTTCCCGAGGAGGTTTATTTGAACCACAGCCTGGGCATCTTCTGAAGATGGTGCACAACTTTCTTCTTTGAAAAAGCATTTGGAGAGTGGGGATAAACAGGGGTTGTTTGGTGGGTTTGGGATGGAATTGGGGGGGGGGGGGAGGAGGGTCTTTTGTCAAGGGTGTGCAAGTTCTTATTAATTTTATTACTTTTTATTGCTGTTTTGGCAATTGTAAGCCACCTTGAACCACTGTGCAAAAGGCCACATATAAGTTTAAATAAAAACAAATATCTTCCAAGGTAGTCACTACCCCGTCCAGTTTTGCGTTATCTACAAACTTGAGAAGTATTCCCTTCACTCCTTCCTCAAAGTCATTAATAAAAACGTTGTGCCTGGGCAGGGATCCCCTCCCTAGATCCCAAAAATTCCTCTCCGCCACCACAGTAGTTTGTAGCTACAGCTGCTTGCCCGCGTTCCACAACCTCACGTTCATTTGTATCTAATGGGAGATTGTGTGACATGGGAATGCAATTTCCCCTCAATCATTAGTTTCGCCGATGGCAGTTTCATCATGGATGACAGGACCCCATCATTTATGAGAGTTGAAATTAATGTTAAATTGGAATATGTGCATGCAAATTTACACACACACACACACACACACACACACACACACACACACTGAAATGTTGACAGGTGTGTCTCCCTTTTGCTGAGTACTGCTAGCAGGGTAGAGAGGCATGGAATCCTCCCTCCCTTCTCTCCTTGCTCGACACTAGCAGCACTGTGGCAACATCATTTTGCCCGCCACCATTTTGGTTAAGGGTGGTGGCCATTTTGGACATGCGCAGTACAGAGCAAGCAGCACACTTCAACAAGGGAGCCAGACACTGCCCAGCAGCACTGGGCAAAGGGGCTTTTTCTGGGTGCTGCTTCCTGGGGGGGGGGG
>QEPC01001301.1:946385-965180 GCA_003113815.1 Sphenodon punctatus
GCATCCGCCTGAATGTTTGTTTGTCTTCTCCCATGTCTCTCCCACTGTCCCCTCTCCTTGTCTCCCCCTCCTTGTCTTTTAGATTGTAAGCCACAGGCAGGGACCGCGTCTGATTGTATGTTCTGTACAGCGCCAGGTTTTGCAACTGGCGCTTTATAAAAGTTTAATAATAATAATAAGGGAGCCTGCCAAAGCCCCAACAGCAGCATCGGTGCTTCAATCAACTGCATCAAGCCCTACAAGTCTGGTAAGTACCATGCTATGGCCCCAGGTGATGGGGGCAAGAGGAAAACAATCACTATGGACTGATGCCTTTTCCCAAGATGGCAGTGATGCTGTAAGCGCCATTTTGGAAAAGGGTGCACATGCGCAGAATGGCCTAGCAGTCATTTGTACATGCACAGGGTGTTTCCATACTTAAATCCAGAAATCCCTCCAAACCAAAATGGAAAAAAATGGAGCAACTAAATTCCCTTCCGTGTCCCCCCACTAGTGGCTATACCCCCTCTGTGTGCAGCCTCTTCTGCCCCAGTCCAAATCGAGAGAGGGCAGTGGGAATACATGGGTCTATGGTGGACAGCCCCCCCATGTAGATCTGAATCAGAGGGTGGTTGGGGTGGGAGTGGCTATTGCAGCCAATAAAAACTGCTTTCACCTGTGCTATTTAAAGCTGTGCTGCGAACACTCTCCTGTTGTCTGTGGTCTGGCTACACAAACCTAATTTACAAAGCCATGAAAAGTGTCTGAGTTAGTTCTAGTTGTGACGTTAAGATTGCTTACATCAGAAAAATCATGGAGGTTATGAAGCTTCACAGACCCAAGGCTCTTGCTTGTTTAATTATTAGGGATGGGCGAATGCGGTTCGGACCGAACTAGACCAGTTCAGTCGACTGAACTGAACTTCCGAACCCAACTCGATTTTTGAACCGAACTGAATTTCCAAACTCGGCTCTGTTCGCCCGTCCCTAAAAGATAATATTCCATTTAGTTCAATGGGGTTTGAATTTCCGAACTTTGTTCGGAGTTCGGACCACACTCGAATAGTTCAGTCTACCAAACCGAACTTCCGAACCGAACCGAATTTCCGAACTCGGTTCTGTTCGCCCATCCCGATTAATTATCCCCCTCCCCCCACGCCCATATATACCAAAAATTTAAACATACATAGAGGGGTGCGTATGTGTGTGTTTGAGAGAGAGAGGGGTGGGGGTGGGGAAAACAGCTGAACGCACAATTAGATTAATGGGGCCATATTCCATTTTCAGTGGCAGGGGTGTAAAAAAGCACCACCTTCCCGTGACTAGAAAAGGAGATGTGCCAGATTTACATGTCCCTGGGCTGAGATCGGACTCAGACCCATTATTACCACCAAACACCTGCCTTCAAAAAGAAAGCTGCCGTCCGAGATATAGAAGAATAGGATGCGCTAATGAGCGAAGGCTGCTTATCTCTCCAAATTCACAAGGGAGATGTGTCGAGATGTTATCCGGGCCGCCACCTTCCACGTTATTGTGCAGAAACTGTGCACTGTCTGTTAATCTGATCATCACCATCCTTATCTCAATGGGAGGACAGCCTCCTTTTATCCCTCCTCTGATTAGCGAAACCCAATTTTAAATTGTAACACAAGCGATCATAATCATTCTGCTTTTTACACAGCTCCCAAGAAAGGTTTAGGGGCTAATCACCCTGCTTTTCATTCTGGTGTTGATTAATACTTCAGCTGTTACGTAAGCATTTCAGAACAGCCAAGGAGCAAAAGCAAACAAAATACACTAGCCAGAGAAATATGTTTGGTGTCAGTTAATGAAGGAACATAAAACCCCACACATTAATAAGACAACATCTAGCTCGACAGATTTTTCATGAAAAAGCTGTGGACCTGTACAGCTGGGGGGAAAAAACCCTGCATTGCCTGTTTTAATCCATCACTGTAGTATGCGATTTCGAGATATAAATCAACTCTATCTGTAGGATTAAAACAAAAATGTAACACCGCTTTGGTGCTAAATGCTTCCTCCAAATCTTTAATAACCTTCCAGAGGGGCAGCACAAACACATTTCAATGGTCTGCTGTTAAAACATTTATAGAAGACCTATTTTTGAATCATACATTTTCAGTATGATACAGCTAACAAGTGAACAGACACAAGAGTTCTAACATCACACAGACTGCCTATGCAGAGGCCAAAGATGTCCCGTGCCCTACTGAAAAACACAAGGCGGACAGCTTGGGACAGACCAGACTCAGGTTCGAGGGCTGATTGACAAGAATGAACACAAGCAACTTAATTCAAGGAGTAGACCAGGGTGGGGAATATTTTTTCCATCCTGGGGGCCGTTTTAACAATTAGCACAAGCTTTGAGGGCCACATAGAAGTTGGAAGGTGGGGGTGTTTAAGAGGTGCACTCAAAAATAAGAGGGCCCAGAATATGGATTTGTGCCATAGGTCTCGCCCCTCTCCTTTTGCGCATGCCCTCAGCTCTGTTCCCTTCCCCTGAACTCAGGGTTTCAGTGGTTGGACTCTAGAACTGGACAGAGAGGCCAGATCCAAGAACTGGAAAGGGGCTATATAAAATCTTGCCACAGGCCGCATTTGGCCTCTTGGCCAATGGTTCCCCACCCCTGGTGTAAACACAGAGGATGTACCATGGCTTCTTTCAGTTGGGGCTGAATGCCAAACTTTTACCCAGTTCCAATTCTATCGGAACCAAGCATTCCAATTGGACTGGACAAAATAAGCTGAAACGTATTTTGCACAAGAGCAAAATTACTACCACGCTTCTGAGCGTGTACAAAATGATAGCAGTCATACTCGCATGTGCAAAATTACAGCAGTGGTTATTTGGCACATGCACAGGGCTGTCTCACCTCCATTTGTGCAGGAAGAGAAACACAGATCTTGCGGTGCATTTTGAACCTTCAGAGTTAAAGCAAATATGGCACAATATGTACAAGAGTTCAAGATGGCTTATGGTCAGGGAGATTCAAATTAAGCTCACACTCAGATGGTATAGCATCCCCGTGATGATTAAGAATATAAATATCCTGTCACCAGATAGCTGCGAGGTGGGACTGCGAGAAAGTTAGGCCACTATGGAGAGTAGTGTGGTACCTCAGGAATCAGATTTCAGACCTGGCTTGGCCCTTTAAACCAAGTATTGGGTTACTAGGAATTTTTTCCTACAGTGGATATCATTTTCTTGTAGCAGTAGTTGCAAGTAAACTAAAGGCAGAACCATTCGCCCTAATAAATCGAGGGAGTGATGAAGCCCTGATTTTGTGGAAACCGGCTGACCTACAATTCTGAAAATTTATTCACGGGTTATATTTGTGGGGAACATCATACGTGGAAAGTCTGAAGATCTAGCCAGAAAATAAAATTTTATAACTGTTGAAAGGTTAATCGGTTGTGGTCAAATTACACAACATCCCAATAATTTTGAATCATCTATATCGCCTCTGGACAGACAAGTTTAGCCCCCAGACTGTACATCCGTGTAGCATGTAATCTACATCAAGTGCTGGTGTAGTGTGAGTAATGACTTGTGCTGGGAAACATTTGTTATTAAAGATTTTAAAAATCAGTTCTGTGAGCTAACGCATGCACAGTCAACAAGTACCCTCTTACATCGCCTACTGCCGTTTGTGTTCAGTAATCAAGAGCGTTTGTAAAGATACGCAACATTCGCGGATTGTTATGCACCTTTTATTCATTCACTATATGGGGAGGATGTTGAGCAATCTATCTCTCCCCCTCCCCCAGATGACTTGAGCCCCCAGACTGCAGACGGTTAAAGTATGAGAGCGCCACCGAGTGCTATTCTAACATAAAATCATTTGGTGCTGCTGAAACTAAGTTATTAAAAACACAAAATTCAGTCCTGCAGACGGGTGCATGCGTGGTGGTATTGAAAGATACGTGCCTTTTAATCATTCACTTTATAGGGAGGATTTTGAGCGATTCATATCTCCCCTCCTCAGGACAAGTTGAGCCCCCAGACTGGAAAGTATTAAAGTGTGAGAACACCACCAAGTGCTACTCTAAAGTGAATTACCCTCTTGTAGGGATGTGCGAACACCGGGGGGGGTGTGTCAGTGTTCAACCCATTCAGTGTTTGGCCCCCCCGAAACTGTTCGGGTTTGGGAAGTTGGGCCCGAACCTGTTCAGTTTCACCGAATATGTTTGGGGGGGCAGGGGGAACCCGGTTTTCCCTCCTCCCTCCAGGCTGCATGGGTGGAAGCGGCGCCAGGGCTCACCTCCCTGTTCCCCCAACCTTGCCCAGCCTGGTAAAAAAATAATTTAAAAAAACCCAACCACCCCAGGGATTGACCAACCTGGTGGTGCTGGGGCTCTGGGGTCAGCGGCGGAAGCAGTTGCAGGGCCAGCTCCAGCACTTCAGGCCTCTTATAGGCCTTCCAGGAACTGGAGGGTTTCCAACCCCTCATTACCGAAAGGGAGGGGCCAGAAGCCCTCCTTCAGTTCCCGGAAGGCCTAGAAGAGGCCTGAAGTGCTCCGGAGCACCGCCAGAGCTGGACCCACCACTGCTGCCGCCGCCGGACCCAGGGCCAGAACCCCGGCACCACCAGGTACTTCGGTCCCTGGGGTGGGTTTAAAATAAATAAATAAAAAATATAATTACCAGGCTGGACGGGGGGGAGGGGGGAGGAGGTGAGCCCCAGCACCCCTTCCACCCTGGAGGCGGGAGGGAAAACCAGGTTCCCACCCGAATGGGTTCAAAACCCAAACTTGGTTTGGCCGGAGGGCAGTTTGGGTTTGTGGTATTCGCGAACGGCCTGAACCCCCCGAGGTTGGGCCGAACACCAAACCCCCGAACTCTGTTCGCACATCCCTATCCTCGTCTCTTCTTTAAAATGTATCATACATGACTACGAAATGAATACCAATCCTATACAGTCCAGTACCTCTTTATGTACTGCTTCTGACACATATTCACAACACCCTTCATTTTCACTTAGATGACAACAAAAAGATGTGACTGAGTTTCTTTTACAAATTTTGAACAACATACAAATTAATCTATCCACATTACAGGATCTTTTCTCTGTTTCATACACAACTCTTTATAGAAGTGTTTAAAGTGCTTATATGTACACCAAGAACACATTCCACTAGAGTGGCTACTCTGTACATGCACCACCTCAAAATTCTTGCACTTTTAAGGATTTCTTTTCATCACAATTACAAAAGGATTTGTGCACACACTGCAATTCTATTTCACAACATACCCTTCTATTGACACGTTCCCCAAAGTACCTATTTCTTGTAATATGTGCATTTGGTAGCTCTCAAACAAAAAAGGAGTTTGAAATAAAATTATTTAGTTCATGGTTCATCAATTTTAGTAACTACACTTATTTAACAAAAGCAATCATTTTTCATTTAGGAAATGCACTCAGTTCAGGACATTGTGTCATCTGGATTAAAAACACGGATAGTTGGTATCAATGCAATGATAAATCAATAATCAATAAAAAGAAACTTCAACCAAGTTTTTAAAAATGCATAGCTTCTTCTTCTAAAAAGACAAAATACTTAACTACAATACACTACCAAACAAATTAGCAAGCATTATCTAAAAGGAAAAAAAATAAATTGTAGCAAATTTTCTTTGTTAGGTCTGCAAGGTAGCAAAGAAAACTCACCTTATTATAAAAAGTCTTAATACAGTATGTAAAAACTAAAATATCAACACACTTTACCTAGATAGCTCATTTCACTTTCATAACCTTTCAAATGAATTTTCTTTGCTAGGTCCAGAAGATAGCAAAAAAAAACCTCTACCTTGCATAAATCATCTTCCTAAAATATATACACAACACAATATCTAGTACACACTTCACCTACATAATACATTTCAGCTATATACATATTATATATACACACGTGCACACACACACACACACACACACACACACACACACAGATAGACAAAGTTTTCCTATATCACATTTCCATGTACTTTCCCTTCTACAACTTCTATATCACATACTAATTTCCCAACAATTACTAATTTCAGTACCAGATTTCAAATCAGGAAGTGATTTTCCCCCCAATTATAGCAATGTTTTCCCAACATATCACACTGGGTTTTTCACGCTTAGTTGTTTTTCCTTCCTTAAACTAAAATACAGTTTTCTTTTCATCATGTACAGATCTTTCTATTACCAGTTTCATATGAAATAATGTAAATATATTCTGCATATATATATATAACCGTCTCCAGTTTCTATATCACAAAGTAAACATTTCTTCTGGGAATATTACTCCGATTGTGATCTTTGATATCAGGAAGGCATTTGTTCAACTAAAATGTTTTCCCAGCACATACTACTGGGTTTTCCCCTTCCACAGAAGAAACCCTAGTTTAAGTCTGTTTACTTTCAATAAAAAATAATTCTTGACAAACTTTTCAGTTTATCTCCTTTTTCTCATTGATTCAAACTGCTTGCATATAATTTCAATGGCTATTTTCAGACGTTACGAGATCACGCTCAACCACAGTCAATACTGGAGAATGGTCCCGTAACATCGGTTGGGGAACCGGAAGTTCCCCCCCAGATGTTTGTCACGATCAATCGCGGCGGGGAATCACATTCACCATGCAATCGGCTGAACCGGCAGGGCCGGCGCTGATCGTGTGGTGAATGTGATTCCCCGCCACGATATAGGGGCCCGTCTTGTCTGGACGGAAACCACGGCCCGGAATCCCCGGCGGGATTCCGGGCCGTGGTCAATTCAGGCAGGCGCTGCGGCCACATTGGCCGCGGCGCCCGCCTGTCCGTCTCCCCCAGAGGGCGGGCGGCAGGGGAGTGTGCAGTCACTCGGCCCCTCCCCAATTCCCTTCCGGGATCAGCCGACACGTCTGTTGGATGTGCCAGAGTGATCCCAGCGGGGAATCATTTGGGTGATTCCAGGACGGGGTGAATGCCGCCCCGTCTCGTCTGAAATCATCCAATGATTCATTCATATTTATCAACAGATGGTCACATCATACAACACCTTTATCTACTATACTTCAAAAGTTTACATTACATTTCCTACCATATCATAAAAATCATGCACATTTTCTAAAACAAAAAAAAATTATGGTTTAAAAAACCATTGCAGACAGAACTGTGTCCCAAACTAAAAACTTTCCTCTACAAAATAATTTCGCTAAATAAATCCCTCCCTAACTTAAAATCCAAAAAACCTTAACGTTACAAAATACTACATATATTTTTCAGGCAGCTGCCGCTGCCTGAATGCTTAAGCGTACAGCCACCTTTCATTATAAACAGGGGACTGCTGAAGCCCCGATTTTGCGGAGACCGCTTGACCTACATTTCTGAAAATTTAACCATGGCTGTAAGTTATGAGGACCATCATATCCACAAACTTTGAAAAAGATCCATTAGGAAAATAAAATGTTATAACTGCTTAAACGTTAATTGCTTGTGGTCAAAATTCACAACGTCCTCAGGTATTTGATTCATCAATATCTCCTCCCCCTGGATGAGTTGAGACCCCAAACTGCACAGGCTTTGAGAAAGAGATCAATAACAAGTGCTTCTGAAATATGATACTGATTGATGCAGCCAAAACTGAGTTACTAGTGATAAACAATCAGTTCTGCTGGTTTGCGCATACGCACTTGAGCTCCTCTCTCCTATCGGAGAGCCGGGAAGCGCCTGCGTCCGTCCCCCTGTGAGCTCTGTAATTAGCGACGCGCTGAGGAACGGAACTCTGTAAACGCTGCCTATTGTAGTCTCCCCCTGGCTTGTGCACTGTGCTGGATGTCAAGCATACCTGCCCCCCGCCCTGCTCTCGCTCGCCTTGCCCCCCCCCAGACAAAGCGGAGTCAGCACAGCTTGCTGGGGCCAGAGCCGGCACAGCCGCAGCTAGCTGGGGCACCGCAGTTGCATGGCTTCCCCCACCCTACCCACCACCACCGTCTTATCAGGATTTAGTTTCAGACTGCTCTGCCACATCCAATCCGCCACGGCCTCCAAACACTGGGAAAGTAATGAGACAGCAGGACCTGGGTCAGTTGAAAACAAGAGGTACAGCTGAGTATCGTCAGCATATTGGTGACAGCGCAACCCGAACCCTCTCATGATCTCCCCCAGGGGCTGCATATACACATTAAATAATAGCAGAGACAAGATCAAACCCTGCGGAACGCCACAGGATAAGGCCCGGGAGCTTGATGTTTCAGCCCCCAGCACCACCCGCTGGCTTCTCCCCGAGAGGAATGAGCGAAACCACCCAAGGACGGTCCCGTCCAGACCCCCCAGGTCTCACAGTCTCTCAGCAGCAGCCCATGGTCCACAGTGTCAAAAGCGGCCGAGAAACCTAGCAGGATCAGAAATGTTGAACATCCTGCGTCCATTTCCCGGCAGAGATCTCTCAGTACCAGAGCCAGGGCGGAACCCAGATTGAAAAGGGTCTAGGAAACTGATGCTGTCCAGATGTACCTGGAGCTGGAGTGCCACTGCCCACTCAATAACCTTCCCTAAAAAGGAAAGATTAGAGACAGGTCGGTAGCTGGCGAGTGCGTCCACATCCAAAGATGGCTTCTTCAGCAGGGGGCGCATCACTGCCTCCTTGAGACTGGGCGACAGCCTCCCCTGCCGAAGGGACACGTTCACTACCCTCACCAACACCATCCCCAAAGTCTCCCTGGAGACTTACACCAACCAGGACGGGCATGGATCTAATTCACAACTAGTGGCTCTAACAGACCCCAGGACATTCACCACATCAGCTGGTGTCATTTCCTGAAATTCTTCCCAGAAAGATCGACCAGACGGTGCCTCCATAACCTCATGCTCCTCACCCACTGATTCCAATCCAGTGTCAAAGTTACTCTGGATCTGAGCGATCTTATCTGCAAGTTAATTTGTAGAGGTAGGCAGAGAAAAAAATAACTTCATTTTCATTTCTTTTTTTTTTTTTAATTAAAAATGCCTTTGTTTTCACTTTTTTGTTATTTATTTACATTTTGCTATTTCTCATCATTTTTTTGTAACTTCCGGTATTGTTAGTATTTTTCAATAATTTCCAATATTGGAAATTGCCGAAAATTACCGGAAATTGACAGGAAATAACAAAAGTAACGGAAATGAAAATTTTCATTATTCATGATTACAGTAACGAAAATGAAAATGACATTTTCGTTTTCATTACTGCAATAACGAAAACGAAATGCACCCCCCCTCTCTTAATTCATTTGTATTTGTTTTTATATTTTTGTGTCTCTGTAAGCCACCCTGAGCCTGTGGAAGAGGGCAGGACATAAATCGAAAGAGATCCACAAGTAAATACTTAATCATCCGCAATCTACATTTTCACATAGGAGCAGGCAAAGTGCTGGACAAATCCTGCTCTCCATTCTGCTGGCGCAGGGCTGCATAGCGCAGTGGTGCCGATGAGAACAAGGTTCCGACCAGCATGTAAATCCCTGGGTTCCAGAGCCAGGAACTGAATTACCACTTCAGAAGGAATGGAACAGTGCGGTGTGTCATCTCATCTCTGTGCTGACACAGCGACACATTCCACCTTCCAATCCAATCGCGTTTGGACAGTCCCCACAGCTTGATGCGAGGACCTGGCTAACAACCCGCAGCCTCCAGCTCAGCTCTGACAAGACAGAGGCACTTCTTCCTGGTACAAGTTGTTTTCTCACGCAATCAACCCCCAATTCCCATGCCCCACCGTCTCTCCAAGGAACTGGAGTGTCATTCTCTCCTCTTCCCACTTTAAAGCATCCTAGCATCAGAGGGGACCTCTAGGGCTTTTTAGTCCATCCCCTCCACAGTCTAGCTTTGCCAAATCTGGATCATCCCAGACACATAAATCATCCAGCCTCTTCTTAAAAACCCCTCAATGAAAGAAAACGTACATTTTTGTACAACTTTCTGAGGCAGCGTGTTCCACTGTCTAACTGTCCTGCAGAATCAGGGAATTTTTTTTTAGGTTTAATCTAAATAGGTCCTTCCTTCATTTTGAGTGTAGAGAAAATAAGGCTGCCGTGTTGGTCCCAAATATCGGCAATAGAGACAAAGTAGGACAGTGGTATCTTTATTGGACCAACTCCAGTCGGTGGAGGCATGCAAGCTTTCAGACCTCACAGGGTCCTTCATCAGGCAAGTCAGAAGTTAGAACTATAAACTAGGCAAAGCAGTGAAGTCTAATACAGTGCTTGGAAACAATGGCAAGGGGAGGAGAGGGGAACAATCCCCAGGTAGGAGATCTGCAATTTAGGGATGGGCGAACAGAACCGAGTTCAGAAATTCAGTTCGGTTCAAAATTAGAGTTTGGAAATTCAGTTCGGTTCGAAATTCGAGTTTCGTTTGGTCAACCGAACAGACCGAGTTCGGTCGAATTCTGAACTTCCGAATCAAGTTCGGCCATTCAAAACCAGGTTTTTTGGTGTGTGTTGCCACTAGGGATGGGCAAACAGAACGAAGTTCAGAAATTCGGTTCCGTCGACCGAACAGACTGAGTTCGGTCCAAACTCTGAACCGCGTTCGCCCATCCCTACTACAATTCAAAAGAATAGAATAAGAGCTGCTGATAGTATGTAAACTTAAATCTTCCTGTAGCTACAGACAGTCATCAGACTCACAAATTTCTGTAATGGCTTGTGAAACCCATATCTAAATTGAGTCCAACAGAGTGGCACTCTCTCATCCTACCCTCAGTAGCAAGGGAGAACACCATGAATTCATCCCTCTCTCTCAATTGTTCCCCTCTCTCGTCTCCCCCTCCTTTGTCCATCAAAGATTGTAAGCCCCTCCGGGGAGGGACCCTTCTTGAATGGCCAGACACCTCTAATGGTCACAGCTGTTCAGTGCCAGGCCCACTGCTGCAGGGTTTTTAAAAAAAAATAATCAGAGATTGCTATGCTGCCTCCTAAGCCTTCTCTTCTCCCAGTTAAAAATACCCACTTCCTTCAACCTTTTCTCCCCTTTTTGGGAGGGGAGGGTGCCAGGTTGCCTCAAGGAGACTGTGATTCGGCCCCTTCTCAGAAAGCCATCACTTGACATTGGTGCCCCAGCGGCGGTTAGCTACTGACCTGACTCTAACCTCCAATTTTAAGAGAAGGTTATGGAATGGGTAGTGGCTCGTCAGCTCCAGGCGCATGTGGACGGGATCGGTTTTCTTGATTCCATGCAGTCTGGTTTTCACCCAGGTTACAACACGGAGACAGCACTCGTGGCCTTGGTTGACGACCGCCTCACGAAATTGGACACAGGTCATATGACCCTGTTAGTCCTATTAGATCTATCAGTGGCCTTCAACACTGTTAACCATGAGTTGCTGGTGACTCCTCTGCAGGACTTGGTGAGAGTGGATGGAACCGTTTTACATTGTTTCCATTCATACCTCGCAGACAGATCTCAGCGGGTGGTGCTAGGGGACTGTACTTGACCCCCTGGTGACCTCCCGTGTGGAGTCCCACAGGGTTCCATTCTGTCCCCTCTCTTCTTTAACATGTATATGAAGCCACTTTGGGAGGTCGTGCACAGATGGGGATCTGCTGTCATCAATATGCAGACGATACCAAGTCCTATCTGTCATTTTCATCTGACCCAGGCCCCGCTGTCTCCTTGCTGTCTCAACGTTTGGCCGCTGTGGGGGTAAGACAGAGGTGATGCTAGTTGGCAGGACGGGTGATCTGGGTGAGGTCTCCCCAATTATTTGGGCGTGTCTGTTCTCCTTTGGTTCCATCTCTGCAAAGCCTGGGGGTGCTCCTGGACTTGCAGCTATGCCATTGCCTGGATTCTCAGGTGTCAGTTATGGCCAAGGTGGCCTTTCGCCAATTACATCTGGTGAAGACGAGGCTCTGCCCGTATGTCTCACCACTATCATTCACGCATTCATTGCCTCAAGACCAGACTATTGCAATGCAGTATACGTGGGGCTGCCCTTGATGATGGTTTGGAAGATGCAGCTAGTACAGAATGCGGTGGCCCGGCTCCTTACTGGGATGGGCCACAGGGAGCACGTAACACCTGTGCTCAGAACACTGCACTGCCTGCCTATTGTCTTCTGGGGCCAATTCAAGGTGCTGGTATTGATCTTTAAAGTCCTTCATGACCTAGGTCCTGCTTATCTGAGTGATCGCCTCACACCCTGGGCCCCTATGGTCATCCAGAATTCCCTCCTGGAAGTCCCACATTATCGGTGGGTTCAGACAGACGGGAGGGCATTCTCAGCAGCCGCGCCATCACTTTGCAACTCCCTCCCAGTGGAGGTTCACCTCAGCCCGAATCTCCTCACCTTCTGATGAAAGACCTGGCTTTTCCACCAGGAGTTTGGCAGGGGAAGAGCAGAGGGTGGGATGGGTGTGGTGGGGCAATGCATTATGTTTTGTTTGATTTTTTTGTTTTGCTCATGGTTAGAGCTTTAAGTATATTTTAATATTTATATTGTGTTTTAAGAAAGAATCTTTTGAGCTGTCCCCAGTCGCTTGTGGCGAGAGGGGCGGGGTAAAAATGTAAACATAAATAAATAAATCATCCATGCCTCTAAAGTCCTATACCAATCCTCATGCCTAATCCTGTGCCTCTGAGACACAAGAGTCCCCCCCCAACCCCCGCCAACCCACTTCCCTGTCTCTCACGCGGGGGAGCCCTCATTCCCTAGCCTATAGCCCCCTCCCCATCACCAGGGGCTCATGGCGATACCAAATTCCCTCCCACCCTATCATTCCCAGACCAACACTACAAAATTTTTTTCAAACACAAATTAATTTCCAGCTGCTACTTCTCTGGAGATTCTCTTTGGATATTTCAGTATTTCTGTTCAGTCACTTTGGCAATATGGCACCTAACAAAACCAGTCGAAATGGACTAAGCAAAACGATGAAATTACTGAACCAAAATAAGTGAATTATCTAAATTTCAAGTAACTGAGTAAGCGGCTCTATGAATACCTGGTTTGGACTAGGGCTGTAGCGGAATATCGCAGCGGTAGCTATTTCCGGCGGAAACAGTGTTTCCGCAATTAGTGGAACGGCATGGCAGAGGCTTTCATTCCGCTAGTTTCATTCTGCGGTTCCGCTTATTTAATTCCGCTACTTAGTGGAATCGTGGAAACATGACATTTTCGCTATTTCCGCAATTCCGCCAGCGCCACAAAATAGCGGAATAGCGGTTTTCCGCAATTTCCGCAATTTGCAGAATTCCGGCGGAATTATTTATTTATTTATTTATTTATTTCAAAGCATTTATATCCTGCCCCTCCTGCAAAGCAGCCCGGGGCGGCTCACAACACAATTAAAACAATAAAATACATTAAAATTCAATAAAAACAACATATATTTCATATAAAAATATAAATATAAACAGGGCTTAGCAAAAAAAAGGGGTAGGGGATTAAAAAAGACCCTCCCTACCCTCCCCCAAAGGCCTGGGCAAACAGCCAGGTCTTACAGTTCCGCCGAAACGTTAAAAGGCTTGGGGCCAGGCGAGCTTCCTCCGGAAGGGAGTTCCACAGCCGCGGCCCCACCACCGAGAATGCCCTCTCCATCGTGGCCCCCCGCTTAACACGGGGGACCTCTAAGAGGGCACCCCCGGCAGACCGCAAGAGCCGTCCTGGAGCGCGAAAGGCGAGGCGGTCCCTAAGGTATGAGGGGCCATACCGCAGAAAAGTCGCGGTGTAGCGCAGGCAATTCCGAAATGGCGGAACAGAATCGCGGCGCGGTAACAGCTGCTCCCGCATCAGCCCTAGTTTGGACTGCAAATCCTTCAGATACTCAGAAGGCTAACGGCAAAATGCACGAATAGCCACAAATACAAAATTGGCTATTCATTCAGCTCTACCAACATCCCAATGGGGCTCATCCCATGCCCAGTGGAAACGGCGTGGACCTTCACTGTGGGCACACTGTGTTGCGCAGAAACTGCACATCTGCACAGAAGTGCACGTGAAATCCACAGGGCATGGGATCAGACCCAGTGAAAGTCAGTGGGACTTGGGAGTCTCTCCCAATTTTATCTTGGTCACAGCTGTGTCAGAGCCCGATGAGAACAAGGCTTCAACCCAAGTCCCCTCTGGGCTTAGAGACAAGCTCCTTATCCACTCTGATTGCCACCCAGACTACTAAGCAGTCTATAACCTGGTGCATCTTCATCCTCACTGCCTCCCTGATGGACTGAGCCACACCTGTCTCCCTGGACTATTTAAAAGGAGCACATAGGAAGCACCAAGTGTCTCTACAATGCAGGCACAGCCAAGAGCATCCCGTGACCGGAGACTCCCGGTACCCCGGCTCTCTATCTTCCTTGCTCTATGGCTCTCCGGTCTTCCAGTTTCCCTGCATTCTCGGGTCCTTGGTCACCCAGACTTTCCAGCCTGTGGGAACCCCGTGCCAAATCCTGCCACGCTCAGGGTGAGCTCTGGCTAGGCTCTGACACACTGGAGCCCCAACCTGCCTCAGTAAAACAGGGATAATAGTTCCCACAACTTACAGGGGCACATGACAGGTTTCATGTTTTAAATGGTGTGGTATTATTTATTTATTTCCCACCTCCCCCAAAAGGTTCATGGTGAGTTACAAAACACAACAATAAATTAACAATTCTGAAATAAACCAAAATAAAATTCTCTAGTCCCTTAATGGATTATATTAAAATGTGACAAAGGGAAAAAATAGCAAAGAGAATCAAGTAAATCACCCTGTAAGCCTAACCCTATTCTTGTCTACCAAACCTCTGGCCAAAGTACAGGCTTCCAGGGGTAAGGTGATGGGGCTATGGGGTCCCCCAGGTGAGAGACGAGGGAGTGGGATGTGTGTTCACGTTGGGGGGGGAGGGGAACTATATGCGAGAAGCAGGATAGTGGGTGTGGATGAGGGCATAATATAGGGTATGAATGTCTAGGGTCTTTAATAACTAAAATACAAATATGTATTATATATAGTTTTATTTGCCTGTTGTAAACTGCCCGGAGCCATACGGATTGGATGGGATAGAAATACAATTCGATGTATATATTAGGAGAGATGACTGGGAGGCTATGCCAATGGTAGGCATTAATGATGGCAGACGAGAATACGCTAGCCAATCACACCACCGTACACCCATGAGCAGGGTTCCCGGTTTTCCGTTTAGCGCCGGAGACCAGAGAAAAACACCGAATTCCCATTTTATCAGAAAAAATCCCCCACGGAATTCCCATTTTATTGGAGAAAACAAAAACAAAACAGAATTCCAGGTTTTTCTGGGAAATATCCGCCTGCAAGAAACTATCTGGCAGCAGCAGAAATTTAGAGGCGGCGGAAGCTCTATGGAGGTTCCGGTGAGCACTTGCATCCAAGAGAAGAGATTTGGCCCGAGAAAAACACAGCCGCGTCTGGCTTTTGGGGAGGCAAAGGCATGTTGGACTCCATGCCAGGGCTGGCTGGTGTGGGATACTGTTTTCCTTTTTTTGGTTTTGAGTAGCAGTGACGACCATTGCACCAAATTGTCACCAAAAAAATATTATAATTTGCAATAAACACCTTCTAATTTTAACGGCCAAACCCACAGATTTTGGTGTCTCTAATTAGAGAATTGGAGGGGGGAGGGAGGTCAGAGAATTTCCTCTCTTTTTGGCAGAAGAAAATAGAAACCCTGATCATGAGTCAAAAACAAAGGAGTGAACTGGAAACATAAGCAGAGATATTGCATGTCCTTAGGAACTGAAGTTAGTCCTTCTGTATTTACACATGTGTAGCAATCAGCCAACCTATTATTATTAGTGTTATGAATAATAATTATTTATATAGCACAAGCAATGTGCGTGGCACTGAACAGTCTTTCATTTAGGAATCAAGTGACAGGTCACAGCCCCAAGAGGTTTACAATCTATGATGGATAAGGAAGAGGGGAACATAGGGAGACACAGATGCACATCCAGGGAGCTAGAAAGTTGCAGGTGCACATGCTTAGCTTAGTTACAGGGGAGAAGGGAACAACAGAACAGTACAAATGAATGGGTAATACTAATCCAGGGGGTCAAAGAACTAGGGAAAGGCCTAACAGAAGATGTGGGTCGTTTTTTTTGTTTGTTTGTTTTGTTTTAAGGAGAGAGGGGACAGTTGTGGGGAAGGGAACAGATTCTGTATTCAGGGAGGGAGTCCAAGGCATAGGGGGCAGCAGGAGAGATGGGGTAAATATGGTTTTAAAAGCACAAAATAGTGGGCGTTTTTAGATGAAAGCACAGGCAGCCTGCCCCTGAAGCTGCTCCAGGTGTGCACCCCTCCCCACATCCACCCTTTTCTAGCACCACACGGATCTGCTTTAGATAGACCCAGCAGGTTCCCCTGGCCATGGTCTGTCCACATGGTGTTCCCGCCCCCCCGCAACACAGAGTTGGGGGCTATCACCAGATGCTTTAAGCTGGTCCAACTCTATGGTGTTGCTGGGGCAATGACTGGCCGGTAGCAGAGCTGCAGCATGGGTCCGCCAAACAGACGAACAGCAGCTCCGCTCCGGGCTGGTGTGCCGGGTATGGCTGACCTGCTCGCTCCACTGGCAGTGCTCTGGGATGTTCTGGGACAGCCGTGTTTGCAGTGCACCAGAGCAGGCACAACATACTCTGCTTCAACATCTGATGCCAGTCAGGGTATGAAGCAGGCTGGTGCAACCACCCTCAGAGCTGTCGTCCCACCTATTTACACCTTACATGGTGGAGGAGGGTGGTGGCAGAGGAGGAATGACACCTGCCGGCCTTTTGTTTTGAAACGGGAGCAGATGGAAACCACTGTTTACAATGACCTTGTAGGCAACACAACCCACCCCCCACGGACTCTTACAGGGATATGGTAGAACGCTAGCATGCTATACAATGAGCCAGCCACCTTGGAATCCATTTGCCAAACAAGTAAAAGATCTAGCCAACCATGTTGTATTCAGTCCGGTACAATAATTGTAAAAGATCCTCCTCAAATTTTACTAGAGCCTATATTTTCGAGTCATGTATTATTCCTCCCCCCACCCCAGTTGAAGATTACAGAATAGAAGTATTAACTTCCTTATCTCTTTTTGGTGACAAGAGTTATTAGCAAGGCAAAAGAACATATAATACAGAGCGGGCACAGAGTATGGAAAAGATTAAATTACTCTCTTGTAGAGACAAGAATATGGCCTCGTGTAACTAAATTTGAAGAAGAGCTTGTGCAGAGAAACACTCAGCAACAATGGAATATTTTAGGGTGGTTCAGTACATTTATCTCAATACAGGGAAATTTCAGACGTTACGGGACCAGTGTCAACCACAATGAATTCCCTGTGGTGGCCATTTGTCCCGTAATGTCTGCAGTGCATTCCGCCAGATGTTCACCCCAGTGAACCTCTGGGAGGAACACACTGACTATGATTCTGGACCTCCGGCCACGCGGCGGGCCACAATCGTGGTTACCTGGACCACGATCCAGGATCGGCCAGATATAACATCTGTTACCTTCAACCGGCCCAGATCGTGGCCCAGACCGCGATGCGGGATCGGGATTGTGGCCTAGACTGCAATGCGGGATCGGGCATAGTGGCCGGATTGCCACTGTGCCCACCCGTCTCCCGGAGGGCAGGTGGCCGGGGGAGCATGGGGGGGCAGGGCGGTGCAACCGCACATCGCACCTCGCAGCCCCTCCCCCTCCCCAATCCCTGAAGGAATCACGCCCTCACGTCTGATGAACGGCCTGAGTGATTCCTGTCCGGGATCTGAAACAGATTCCACACCATGGTCCAGCGTGGCGGTCGAACGGCCCGTCGCGTTTGAAATTACGCATAGACGTTTGAGGTTTTGTAAAAGACTCAAAAAACCACATATACTCTATCTATGCTTCATATACAGCATCTATCTATGCTTCATCTCCTGGTAGATCACAAGTTACGGGTCGGGGGAGATATGGTCCAAAGGGGAAGGGTATTTCATCAGTGAAGAGGGAGCGGTGCCTCGTGTCCAGTCCCCCTTCCCACGTGGGGGACGTGGGAAGGTTGTGGGTTGAAGCCCAGGTGACCCCAGGCCTTGGCCTGGTGCTGCTGAATGTGAGGTCGGTGGCTAAAAAGCCATCTACCATCCAGGAGTTAATCCCGGAGTGGAACGCCGACCTCGCGTGTATTACAGAGACCTGGCTGGACAATGAATTGGGCCCTATTCTGGGAGATCTTGTTCCGGCTGGGTTCTGTGGGCAGCATCAGCCTCGGCTGGAGGGACGGGGGGACAGTGTAGCTATTGTTATCAAGGATGCACTGTCTTTTAGGAGGTAACTGGTGCAGGCTCCACCAGGTGTTGAGTGCCTCCATCTTGTGTTGGATTTGGCCGGGGACAGATTAGGGGTGCTGCTGGTGTACCATGCACCCAACTGCCCAGCAGCATCCCTACATGCTCTTGCTGATTTGGTGTCTGATGTGATCCTCCGGACCCTGGAATTAGTGGTCCTGGGGGATTTTAACATCCACATTGACACCAATCTTGGAAGAGCAAGGCATGAGTTCATGGCCTCCATGACAACCATGGGCCTGTCCCAAATCATCTGTGGCCCCACGCATGAGGAGGGACATACACTGGATTTGGTTTTCTGCACCGGCCTTGAGACGGGGGGTCAGTTAGTAGAAGTCAGGGGGATGGAGCCCTTTTCATGGTCTGACCATTACCTCCTTAAGGCGTGCATCCTGGTGCATGTCAGCCCCCAACGGGGTGCAGGATCTATTAGATCGGTCCGCCCCCGGAGACTTATGGAACTGGGTCGGTTCCGTAATGCTCTGGGGGAGTTTCCCCTGGACCTTGACACCCACTC
>QEPC01001301.1:968282-993200 GCA_003113815.1 Sphenodon punctatus
GGTTTGTTCATTCCCCTTCCCCCGTAGAATCTCCTGCCCCGCGTCCCCGCAGCGCAGGCTGGAAATTCTGCGCTGGGGTAAGCGGGGCAGGAGATTCCGCGGGGGGAGGGGAATTCCCCAGGAAATCTGCGATTCGCAGACCCGCGTTTCCCTCGGGGCCCTGGATGTAAGTTTTAAATAAAAAAAATTTTAAACAACCTCTCAGAGATCATCTCTGGGGAGGAGAGCAGGACTGGCGTCCCAGGAAAGTAACTAGATAGGAAAGATCTTCCATTGTGGTAGGGAAGGCTCTTTCTAAAGCGTCCTGTAGAAGCATGCCCCAACTACTGAAGAGAATATGCTCCACCGAGCAGAGGGGACATGGCCAGCAACCAGTGTCCCACAGCCATCCGGTGGGTCTGCAGAGCGTGGCTAAGGGCAGCAGTAAATGAGAAGTCTCCAGGGCCCACAGGGTGGACACCTGCAAACCAAGGTTTTCCACCTCTGTTTTATAGCATATAGAAGTCAGTAAATTTGCCAGACCCTACGGAAGGCAATTACAATTTTCTGCTATGTGCTGTGGATCAAACCCCAGAGCTGCTCTTTTTTAATGATGAATTTTCTGAAAATGAACACGGTAGAAATTAGGCATGATACAAGTACCTACAGGTACTTATACAAGTACCTGCAAAAGTATGAGTACTGATATGAGCACCTACAAAAACGATTATACCCGTTGCATTTCTGGTATTTAAAATTGATTTTAAAATATTGGAGGCTGATCAGTACTCAATGTCAACATGATTCAGGTACTTGATATCATGGAATGTCCCAGACTGTCAACTTCCAGTACTGATTTTTCAGTTTTCCATTCCGATTTACACTGGAAAAATTAAAATATTGTTACTGGAAACTACCAATTTATTGGGTATCCGATCTGTTGCTGGCTAGCCCACCGAGTACCAAGATGGTACTCAAAAATTACTGGCGGATAGCAAATGAGCATAAAACTCTTAAATTATATATAAAAAAGGGGGGAATATAATCAATTAGGAGTCAAGAGCAACTGAAACACGCTACACTTGACTAGCAAAGTATTTCCACATCCAGCATCCTCGATATCATAACAACTTATGAAATATTAAAACAAAACAAGAGATGGAATATAGGATTGCAAATAGAGATTTTGCAAAAGCTCACAAAACATAAATTTTTTAAATCTGGATTCCTCTTTCTCCAAATTAGACCCCTTTTAAAAAAAAAAATAAAAAAAATCTGATAAGGTTTGGCCAGGCTACTTGATCAAACTGGTCCAATTATAATTTCACGGCATCCCAAGTGCATACAAAATATTGTCAAGTAAAGGAGCTTAGCAGTTCAGTCAGGAACTCAAAATAATGCCGAAACCAGCCTCCAGCTTCAGATTTTCATTAACCTTTCCCCGCCTTCCCACACATCTCTGACTTACACTGCTCTGTAAGCAGCACACTGCTGTGTGTGTGCAATTACTTCCAACAATTACCAAAATTCCCACAAGACTGGGCCCTCTAGCCATTCTCTACATTTCAGCAGCTTAAATCATGACCAATTTGTCCTTTCCTTCCAACAGATCTGGGGTGTGGCTAATGCAGCCCTAGGATTCTTTTCATGTGTTTCGGCAAAGGAGACAAATGCAACGTGGTTTAAAGGATGGGCACAGGATTTTGTATGTTACAGGAAGAGTCTGCAGCTACACAGAAACCTATGGGAGCTGCTAGCAAGCAGGGCACTGGATTTCAGCATCCCCTTAGGTTTGGTTTGTTAGCATCTGAACCGATACAACAAAATAGTGGACCACCAGGCAGATATGTGCTTGGAGAAGAGATGACAGAGGAGATAAAACCGAAGTTTATAAAATCAGGAGTGGCGTGAAACAAGTAAACAGGGAGGAGTTGTTAATGTTTACCCTCTCGATTAGTACCAGAACTAGGGGACACTCTGTGAAACTAAACTGGCAGCAGACTTCAAACAAATAAAGAAGTATTTTCTCACTCCATCACCACCTGTTGGGCACTTCTCTAAAGCAACTAAGAATGGCCACTGTCAAACGCAGAATGCTGGGCTCAATGGACCGTCAGTCTGACCCAGTAGGACACTTCTTATGCCAACCACCATCAGAGCCAGGATAAAACTCGGTGAGACCCCACTTGATACTTCCCTCCAGTTTGATGATGAACCACTAATGATCACTCCTTGAGTACGGTTCTTCAACCAGCCATCAATTCACCTTGTCGTGATGTCTACCAGCCCATACTGCACAGGCTTCTCAAGGAGAATTGCATGTGAAACTCTGTCAAATGCTTTGCTGAAATCAACTTATGTCTACAGCATTCCCCTCATCCACTAAAATAGTTAATCAAAGAAGGAAACAAGAGTCTGAAATAACTTGTTCCAGAGAAATTCATACTAGTTACAAGTAGAGCTAAATCAGATACTTAATTTAGTATCCAGGGGCAATACCCACTTTTCAGATACCACACTGGGTCTCCAATAGGACTGATGTGGCAGCAGATGTTACCACGCCGCAATTCCATTCGCCATTTCGGAACTGCCCGCACCACACCGCGGCATTTCTGCTGACATTCCGCTAATTCCGCCGGCATTCTGCAAATTCGGAAACTATCGGAAAAATTGTGGAATTGTCGGAAAATCGCTGTTCTACTATTTTGTGGTGCTGGCGGAATGGCGGAAGCAGCGGAAATGTCATGTTTCCGCTATTTTACGAAGCCTGTGGAAGTAGCGGAATGAAATTAGCGTAATGAAAGCCTCTGCCATGCCATACCACTAATTGCAGAAACACTGTTTCTGGCGGAAATAGCTACCGCTGCGACATTCCACTACAGCCCTAGTATCCAATGGATACCTATTGTGTGTCCAGATACCTGGGGGGAAAAGTTAACTTCCAGTACCGATTTTTCAATTTATCAATTCCAAATTGGTATATTGGACTGGGAAAAAGAAAAATCAACACAGAAATAATTTTTAAAAAGTGTCTGGAACTAGTTTTCTGGGACCGGAAGCTGATGAAAAACTGATGGAAGTTGACAGAAAACGGATAAATAGGTGTCGGGACTCCGCATATCAACGAAGGTTGAAAAATTGGTACAGGAAGTTGACATTCCAGGACACTGGTTCCAGTCCTATTCCCCGCGGAGTAGTATGCGCATGTGGTTTCTGCAGGTCTCAATGCACCCGCTATGGGGCGCTGCTTGGTTTGCACACAACTGCTCCACACAGGCTCTGCAGGGAATAGGATCGGGGCCAGTGGGTACTTAAATTGGGTCACAATTGGTACTGATTCGCACCCAACCATTACCTGGCCAGTTCCGGTACTAGAATCTGACAGGGTACCTGTTTTTATGGGTACCCTCTTTCATCAGCCAAAATTACACGTAACTGATAGCAAGGTACATGTCTACCCTGCCTCATTCACAACAATAAGGTAGAGTCGGCAAAGGCTTATCATGGCCATCTAATAGGACTAAGCACTGTTCTTATTAGCATGGAAATTAATGTCTGCAGCACATTCCATATTCAACCAATTCACTCAAATTGATCCAGGGCCGACTAAGCACTATCTATTGCCCCTTTTTGTTTCCCTAAAGGGTATCTGTTTTGGTTATTTCAATATTTTGACTACAAATAACAGAAAAACCAGAATCATTGAAATAACCAAAACACCAAAATAGACAAATCAGAATATTCAAATAAGTATGTGCCGAGTGGGAGGGGCAAAGTTTCCCAAGAGCCACAAGGTGCACGCATGAGCACACCCACAAACCCTCCTGTTTCATGATTGGTTGACAGCAGAGGCCAACCCAGGACTAGAATCCCTGGTTGCAGGGATTCTGAGGAGGAGTTGTAATTCAGCTAGCTACTAGACTTGGGAGCAATGAAGACACAGGACCATGCAGAGCCTAGAACTCCCAGTCCCAGTTCAAGTCTTGCCTTAGTCAGAAACTCACTGGGTGACCTTGGGTCAGTGATAACATTCTCTCAACCTAACCTACCTCACAGGGTTGTTGTGAGCATTTTTTTTATTTTAAAAAAAGTTGTGTTAATTAGTTCTGAATGAATGAATGAATTTATTTACTGTAAAGGCTTTGTAAGCCTGCCCATGACAGAAACCATAACCATAAAACCACAAATACAAACATCAAGTAAATACCAAATAATTACGATCCAATGCTGTAACAATGAATAACCATATGAATTAAGAACATAATTTTAGCCCTGTATCCCAGGATTCCGGACATAAACCTTTGTTGTTATTACTGGCGAACCAGCTATACCCTCCCGGCTGTATCAGACCATACCCCAACCCATCAACTGGACCCCAGTATAAAGTTTGACCAACATTTAAGTCACAACGTGACTAAGGGCACATGATCAAAACTAGTCCCCTGGGTATGTATAAGGAGCATCCGTAGCTTAGCGTTAATTAGTTCTATGTGAATCTCTCCGAGTGCCATGACGGGGGGAGCACTATCTAAAAAACAAAATAAAAATAAAAAACAAACAAACATGGGGCCCAGAACCAGCTTTGGCCAAGAGCTGCATGTGGCTCCCAAGACAGTCTGCCCGCCCCTGTTTTATGCAAATATCTGTTCCAGTGCAAATAATTATTCAGAGAACCAGTGGGCTCTCTGAAAATGTAAATTTTTTAATTTTTAAAAATCACCTATTTGGTTCAGAAGTAGTTCTCATGCATGCTCCCTCTACCCTTTCAAAAATATGGGGGGGGGGGGGAGAGTAAAATAAATCATACAGAATGACAACCCCACTCCTTTCCTGGACTTCCCTCACCTCGTAAAATTCACCTTTCAGCTCCACAGGGAGAAACATAAAGAAAAGGGCTATGCCACAATGCCAAGCCCCTGGACCAAGCGAGACAAAGTAGCACAGTGATCTCTTTCATCGGACCAACTCCAGTTGGTGGAGGTACGCAAGCTTTCGGACCTCACCGAGTCCTTCATCCGGCACGTCTGGGGTTACAAAATGAAGAACCAAAGCCAAAGCCCGTGCGAGAATTAAGAGATGTAAAACATGTCTTCGAAGTTGGGATCCTTCCTGATAGCCTCCTCTCTATTTGGGCAAACAAAGAGCAAAGAGAACTGCAGGCTGGACACGTTGCAGTTTCTGGGGCCTGGATCCACCAGCGAGAGACATCAGCCTGATCTCCCTTTCCATCTAGCTGTGGGACAGGAGGAGGCAGCCGGGGATACTGGACTTCTCCACCGCTTGGGGCTGTAAGCAGCTCTGAATGGATGCTCTGCAGCAGCAATGGTGATCAGGATTGCAACCGTACCGTGATCTCACTGCAACACTTCGCTTCTGAGTCTTGGGTTGAGGTCCGTATTGAATTGGCCGGCATGGCAGTGAAACTGGCCGTTTCTAGGCAGGCGCTGCCAGAGAGAGGTGTCGTAACAGGTTTTTACACCCCTGCGTCTGCATTAAAAGTTGCTTTCTATTGTTCACCAAACTTGGGAGCTGGATTATTTCTGGGGAAAAGGGAAAGAGGCATGTGGGAATGAAAGGCTTGGTACCCAAGGTCCCCGAGGCAAGAAGAACAGAATGTGACAGTTTCATGGACCACTATGATGTCAGGACAGAACAGAGCCATATCAGGCAAGGGGCAGGGGACATTGGAGTCTTCCTTCCCCTTCTCCCCCTACACCTTTTCTGACATAGTCCATTCCCATGGAATGCTGTTATGTCATGGTGCTCTTTGGGGGGGGGGGTGAGGGGGTCTGTCAGGCAAAGGGAGGATTTAACACTCTCTCGCTCGCCTCCCCCCCCCCCGACATGACTCTGTCCCCCACAGATCACAAGGAACAGGGCCTCTTGCCCACATGAGACTCTGATTCCGCTGTTGCCCAAGGACTTGAGCAAAGAGGGTCCCAAATGGAACTCCTTTGGAAGTTTTACCATTCCATTCACTTCATTTGAAAAACCTGGTCCCAATGTTTGGACTGAAAGATGCCCATATTTATTTTTCTACATTTGAACAACTTTTAGAAATATTTGTGTGATGTTCCAATTTATAGTCTGGCATTATGGGTAAATAAAAGCGCCAACATTTCTAATTCCAGGCATCCAAAAACCATGAGTCAGCCACTCCTCCACAATTACAAAATTGACTTAAAATCATCATTATGTTAAAATAATGAAATCTGGATTCTTTTCACATGCCTGAGCTGGAGCCTCTGAAACCGATCTACTTTGTGCTTTCAGGCTGCTCTCTTATTGAGCATATGAGCTAAATCAGGGATGGAGAACCCATCAGGCTTGGGAGCCAAATGCAGCCCACATCAAGTTTTCTTGTGGCAACTTTCCAGTTCCTGGATCTCGTTCCTACCTCCCACCACTGAAAAACTAAGCTCAGGATAAAGGAGCAGAGATGAGGGCAGGCACACAAGGATAGGGGACAGATCTATGGTCTGGACCCTCCTTTTCTTGAGCGTTCCCTTTACGCTCCACTGACCCAACTTCTATGCAGTCCTCAGAGCTTGAACTAATTTTCAAAGTGGCCCCTGGGGTTGAGAAGATTCTCCACTCCTGAGCCAATTCCTCAAATCACTGCCCCAGCACAAACCTCAGCACTGGTGGTTAAAGCGCTCAACTATACCCTGAAGGGTATGGATTCAAGTCCAACTTGGACTCACCCTGTATTGCTGACTCCAGTCCACCAAGCTCTGACTGGGTACCTGATCCGTTAAAGTTGGGGGAAGTCAAAAGTGGTCTATGTTACCGGCATTAAAAATGTGTGCGAGGGGTAGGAGAATGGCGTGGTTTGTCTCCAACACCGATTGTGAGATTGGCAATTGCAAGAGCTGGCAATAACCACCGCCAGCATTCAGAAGTCTTCTCTTTCCCTTGGTTTTGTTTTTTCAAAACATACATTAAGAAAAGATCACACACAAAAATACACCATCAAAGTTTAGCTCTTGCAAAAGTGCACCAATCACTAATCAGCTTGACTAAGGATCATTATTATTATTATTATTATAAACACTTATATAGCACCGGTGATGTACCTGGCGCTGTACAGAAACATATTGGCCGCTTCTGCAGACATTTTTAAAAAATTGTCAATTAAATGTTTCCTGTAAATAAGAAAGAAAGAAAGAAAGAAAGAAAAGTTGACTGAGGACTGTGTTTAATAAAAATAGAACAGATTATTACCCTTTAGCTCTCTAATGGTTCAGGGAATGGGGAGGCACAATAATACATGGGCCACTCTGGTAAAACCAAATGTCACAGCATCCAATTTGCAAGGCTGGATTACAACGAGATGGCACAATGTATCAGACCTTGCAGAGAATATGCTACTTTACCTCTGCTCCCTGGTCTCTAAGCTGCACAAAGCTTTTCACACCGATATTATTACATTCACGGCTTAGGTCCTGACAACTGCACCCATAAATCAATTTCAAATCTTGCATTAATCATCTTTCTGTAATCAGTGGCTATTCAGCACAAATTTACATCTCATTTCTGTTGGCCAAACAGCCACATTAGGGCTTTGAAGCTTATTCAGGCTTAAATGATTATATTCCCCTAATAAACACTGGAGTCCTCTCAGTCCAGTTGCCGTGAGCTGCATTAATGACATTTTGCAGAAGCACAGACTGTCTAAAGTCAGTGTTGTGTGCTGTTAATAGCACAGAGCCCCTGCAGTGAGCGACTGGATTGCTTTTCTGAAATGCCCACAGAGCAAGGAGAATGTGTGCTCGCGTGTTTGCGCCTCTGTATAACTGCCGGTCCAGGAATACTGTGCCATTAAAAGTTTGTGTAGACAAAGGAAATTCCCGCTGGTGTCGCTACATTGATGCAACTACGTGAATACAAACCATTAAAGTTGGCACGGACTCAAAGCGGACTTGGCACCCCTGCAGCTGCGGCCGGCCAGTTAGGTACCAAGAAAAAAAATATTAAAATTCACACTGCTGCAAGCCCTGGTACCCCAGCATAATACACGGCAAACTGTTTGTGTGCCATTAGGATGCCCCGGTGATTACCCAGCACATAGGCTCATAGAATTGGAAAGTACCTCCAGGGTCAGATAGTCCAGCCCCCTGGTTGGAAGCAGGGTGACGACAGCTACAACATCCCCCACCGATGGCCATTCAGCTTCTTTCTGACAACCTCTAACGATGGAGTCTCTGCAACATCCCTAGATAGTTTGTTTCATTGCCATACAGCTCCTACGGGAAGGAGGTTTCCCCTGCCCCTGAAATTTAACTGAAAGCTACCTTCCTGCGACTTGAACCCAACTTTTAAATGGTTTTAAAATGGATTTTATATTGGTTTATCAAATGTTAAGCGATCAAAGAGCTATTAATTAATTATTATTATTAATTCCCGTTCTTTCCTCTGTAGCAATACAGAACAGTTCCTCGCCATCGTCTTGGTGGCAGCCCGTTAGATATTTGAAGACTGCAATCATGTCTCCCCATACTCTTCTTTTTGCTGGGCTACACCACACCCAGTTCCTTCAAGAGATGGTTTTAAGGAGATCCTTTCAAGGAGAGCACCGCCAAGCCATGCTACCATGAATGGAACACTAGGAAGAACTGTAACTCAGTGCTTGCTATTGCTCCCAAAGCACACAGGACTATATGCATGATTCTATACCTATTATTTGGGGTGTTAAAAAAAAATAAATCTGAAAAAATGGAGTTCTCTCAACCAGGCCCAGAATACTAACTGTGACAGAGACGAATTGTAGACAATGTCCCAAATGCTCCAGAAGGAGCTACGCACTACCGATGACTGACATACTGGATGTTTTTACACACACATTTCTCCTGCATGTTTGCTGTTACATCCTGAAATTTCTGTGTGTCTAAATCACTCACTCAGATCTTAAACATCCGGCTCTTTGAAATTCTGCATAGAACTTCTACCAGAACTTGTGTGTGTAAAATGTTCTCCTGATAAACTGCTTTGCTCCAGGCAACTATGGTCACCTGGTTTCCATGGCAGCCCCTCACATCTACAGCTGCAGCTACTTTAGGCTGCCTCAGGGCAGTGTTTGTGTGAAGAATGCATCCAGGAACTGCCTCAGGGCAGTGTGTGTGAAAAATAAATCTGGAACTTACTTGTGGACTTGAAAACCCAGAAGATTGAAAAATTCGGAACTTTAACGTGTGTAACAATGCCCATTGTTATTGACGGTGCAAGGGCCTATAAATGTGTTATTATTACTGCTTTGACATGTGGTATACGAGGGACACAAATCTTTTATTGGGGTGCGGCCTACATAGCCAGTCCAGCAGGGGTAAGGCCTCTACAAAGCCCCTCTCTTTGAAATGGCACCTAACCAGGGCCAGCCTTAGAATTCGTAGGGCCCAGGGGAAAAATAAAATGTGTGGTCCCCATGTCCCTTCTCTCCATGCCCCACCCTCTTAATGTCATCCTACCATAGTAGGTGAAGGGAGGGAAGGGGGGGAGAACAGCCATCCCTGGGGCCGAGAGTCGCAGGTAGGGTGGGGGTCCCACAGAATAGTCTGTCTTTGGGCCTCAAGAGCCCTAGCCCCAAGGCTACTAAGACTGGCCTTTCTGAGAGGCTCCCTCTGACCACAGGACTTGGCTATGGCCCCTCCAGGCCTTGCTTAAGGCCAGTCTTACACCTAGCAGCAGCCACTGGTTGACAGTTGGCCTTGCAAGCCGTAGACCAGGGGCAGAGAAACCTCAGATCCAGAGGCCAAGTGCAGCCCATGGCAAGTTTTAAGGTGGAGCTCCCCTTTCCAGCTCCTGGATCTGGAGGCCCTTAGATCCAGTTCCTCCAGGATAGGAAACAGAGAGGAAGGCATGAACGCAAGGATAGGGGATAGATCCATGGCTCAGATCCATGACCTGGGTCCGTCTTTTGTTGAGGACATCCCTATTGACAACTTCTATGCGGCTCTTGGAGCTTGTACTCATTTTCCACATGGTCCCCAGGAGGAAAAAGGTTCCCCACCCCTGCACTAAGGAAGGGGAACAACCCCTGCCTCATGGCCCCACAGATCCCCATCACCTGACACATCACAAAAAAAAAACACGGCTAGGAAGAGGGAAGATTTTCAACAAAGAGAAGGGGTCTCTCCCTATGTTTTGGCCCCTACTGGCTCCCCCGGCTGCCACCCCCCCCCTTTTCTACTGTGCTCCCTGGCCCTGGGATTTCAAAATGGCCACCATCCCATTGTAGCTCTGGCTCCCAATTAGTAGACAATGCAATTATGTCACTTAGGTGGGAACTTATGTACATGAGAAAGAGACACGGGTGATAGGGACAGGTGAGACAGGTACACCTGGGCCTCCAGGCTAAGGGAGAGAGGGGGCACACTCCCTGGCACAGCTATGTGCCCTACCACCAAAACGGGGGCAGGGTGGCCCCAATTAATCTTCTGCCCCAGGGCCCATTTCAACCTAGTTATACCCCTTGAGAGAACGCCTGTGTGAGGGACAGAAACGTAGAAGTGGGGGAGCTTTTGATTTATTGTGGCCCATGCAGGCACAAGTCCAAGTCCAAGTCTACTGGTGGCGTCACCCGCAGGCCATTGCCATAACAAATACATTACATCCAAAGGATGCTAAAACAATAAAATATAAAAAGGTATATAAAAACAATCCCCTAATATTAAATTAAGTTAAATTATAAACAAAAATATACACTCATACAGGAACTCAAAACAATATAAAGCCATAGAGCATAAGACTGCCCCATATTTATACATAGCCAAGGCTTATAATCAATCAAACTTTAAATTTAAGAAAAAGCTCCCTCTTATTAAAAGCCTGAACCAGAAAATTGGCAACTGCATGAGTAACATCAGGAAGTGAATCTGACAAAAACAACAACAGAAGTTCAGAGTTTGCTCTCCCCAGAAACCTTATCAAATATGGCAACAGATATTGATTCCTTACTTCCTGGTAAAGTTGGCATTCAAATAATATATGGTCTATCGTTTCCACAGCCCGCTGATCGAAAGGGCACAATCTCTCGGCAAAACGGATGGCCAAACAGCGCCCTTCCCGAAGCAATGTGGGGAGGGCATTCAAGTGAGCTAAAAGGAATAGCTTAGCTTGCAAGGGAGAAATCTGACAGTACGCCGCCATCTTCCTTGAGATAGGAGCCAAGGCAAAGAAAAGGCCCAATGACAGTGTCACAGCAATCACGGCAGCATCGGATTGATTGGCTACATCAGCCAGCCTAGATGATATTTCAGCTTTTGCGAGCCTAACACCCTTCAATAATAGATAAAATAATGAGAAGCCTAGTTTGTGGAGGTGACAATCCACTTTCTGAACCCATAAGGATTTAAAGGAATCTTGACTAAGATGCCTGAAAAGCCCACAATGATTGGAACTATTTACCTTTAGCCAAAGGTGAAGGGCATACTTTAGAACTATAATGTTCCAACTCGTTTGGGCCAATTCTGCCCGAATTGCTGCTGGCGGAGTACCTATTGGTAGCTGTAAGATATTCCTCAAAAACTGCATTTGGATAGGGTCCAAGTCGTAAGGGCAAGTTATCAGCCAAATTGCTGCCCCATATAACAGTTGGGCTCTAATTTTGGCATTAAAGACCTTAATTGCCATTGTGACCCTACTAGTACCCTTCCTATTAAAATATCATAAAATGGAACCTTTTGTAGCCAAAGCACAGGTGCGAGCCATCTTATATTGAATATGCCAAGATCCTGAGTTTTAAAAAATGACTCCCAAATATTTGTATTGCTTCACCTGTTGTATATATTTATTTATTGTGATACCCGGTCCTGTTTTAAGGGTAGTATTTTTTTTAATGTTTTAATTGTTTTAGATGTATTTTATATTTGTGTTTGGTTTTTTTGGTTTTGTAAGTCGCCCCGAGCTGTTTTAGGAGGGGCGGGGTAGAAACTTGATAAAATAAATAAATAAAATAAATATAATGCTGATCTAAAGGCCATTTATAAATTCTTCTCTCTCTACCAAATACCATCACTTGAGATGTATCATAGTTAATCTGGAGATGGTTAGTGTGGCAATACTCGGCCAAGGTTGAAAGTTGGTTCCTAAGACTCCTTCATGTCTGGGACAAAAAGAACCGCATCGTCCACATATAACAAAATCCCAATAAAACGATCAGCCAATTTTGGAGGGCAATAGGACGGGACTGAGACTAGCGGTACCAGATCATTAATAAAGAAGTTAAAAAGAAATGGGGCTAGGGTACAACCTTGCTGTACCCCAATTAGGGTTGGAATCCATTCGGTGAGATGACCATGGTTGTTGTATTTGATTGCCAGCGAGGTGTTAGAATGCAAAGCAAATATCAAAAACAAGAGCCTCTGGTCTATTGTAGTCTGGCCTAGTTTATGCCAGAGTAGTTGTCTGTTTACCAAATCAAAAGCAGCCTTTAGGTCAATAAAGGCTGCAAAAAGCCTGCCATTTTCATTAATATATTTTTCAATAAGATGAGACAAAATTAAAATATGATCAGTTGTGGCTCGTTTCTTTTGGAATCCCGCCTACTCAGGATAAGCTATATCTGCCTCCTCAGAGTATCCCTATAACACTGAGTAAAGTAATTGGCCGGTAATTCGCCGGAAGATCTCTAGACCCCCTTTTGTAAATAGGGAACACTATTGCTTCAGTCCAACTGGGGGGAATGGAGCCCATCTCATTTACCCATGTAAAGAATGATGAAAAAAAAAAAAGGAACCCACCAGTCTTTGTGCGATTGCAGAAATTCAACAATGACCAGATCATATCCTGGGGCTTTCCCTTTATTTAGATGGTCAATCAGGTCAGTCACTGCCAGTTCCTGAACTGGGAGCCAGCTAGTGGTCTCGGCAATTGAGAAAGGCAATCTAGCTGGTTGATATCCAGTAAAAGTGTCCCTATAATAGGCCTCGCATTGGACTTTGGGAATTGTAGTTGACCAACCGTAACTACGTCTTTGGATAGACACATTGATGATATGCCAGAATAGGGCCGAGTTGCCTGACTCTGCTACTACAGACAACCTGGACCACTGCGAGGTCTCATAGTCTAACTTTTTCGATCGAGTCAGCTTCTTATACTGCTTCTTCAAGATGAAAAAATCAGAGGGGATCGCATGCACCTTGCCACTCCTATAAGGGGCATACACTCTAGATATATCCCTTTTAGCCCTTCTACATGCGGCATCAAACCAAGGGTGATATGACAACCCAAAAGACTTGTGCTCTGCTCTGGTCTGCTTTCCTAGATGTATTTGAAATAGATTGATGATCTTAGAATATGTCAACAAAGGATTATCATGAGGAGGGCAAGTGAATATAGAGTCCCTAAGCTGAATACAGGTAGGAGAAGTTAACATGCAGGCACACGTTGGCATTAGATTTAGCTGGTTTTACAACAACTATGAATCTGGTCCTACTTCGTTTTGTTGTTCAGAGGGAACTGCTCTGAAAACAGGGGTCATCAACACTGTATTGCTTACAAATCAATGGTGCAACCGCACCTGGAATATTGTGTGCAGTTCTGGTCACCTCATCTCAAAAAAGACATAGTGGAACTAGAAAAGGCAAAGAGAAGGGCAACGAGAATGATAAAGAGTATGGAATGGCTTCTGTACAAAGACAGGCCTGACAAGCTGGGTCTCTTCAGCTTAAAGAGAAGAGAAGACAGAGGTGACATGATAGAGGATTATAAAATCTTGAGTAGTGTGGAATGAGTAGATAGGGAACGGTTATTTACCCTCTCAACAGTACTAAAATTAGGGGACAGTCCATGAAACTAGCTGCTGGCAGATTTAAAAGAAATAAAAGGAAGTACTTTTTTACTTAATGCATAATTAACCTATGGAATTTGTTGCCAGAGGACGTTGTCAAGGTAGTACAGCTGGATTTTAAAAAGGCCTGGATAAGTTATTGGAGAGTAGGTCCATTAATGGCTAATAACCAAGTAGCTTACGGGATGAACTTCTTACTGTCGGGAGCTGGGATTGAACAACGGGGAATGGATTGCCCACTGTGACTGTTGGTTCTTCTCCCATGCGATCGAGATTGGCCACTGTCGGAGGACAGGATTCTGGGCTTGATGGATCATTGGTCTGACTCAGCATGCAAGGGCATAGCTATCACAGGGACAGGCGGGACATGTGTCCCGGGGCCCACCATGGTTGGGGGCCCACAGTCCAGTCTGTCCCTATGATTGATAAAAGCGGCAGCCTTTTAAAAAAAAAATATATATTCATATTTTTTTTCTGGCAGACCCCGGTTCCGACTCCCCGGACCCCAGCGGCCCGGGTTGACAACTTAAGGAGCCGGAGGTGCCCACCCCTGACCCTGCTGGGCCCACAGTCCCTCCCACACACGCTGCCCTCAATAGCCCCGCCTCCCTGACGCAACGAGTGCTGTGCGCTGCGCTGGGGGAACCATTGCGCATGCGTCGGCGACAGCGTCCTCCAGAGCGGCACGGCACACGAGGCAGGCAGGCGGCTGTGGCGACTCGACGAGCGAGCACCCAGAACGAGGCACTTTGCAGAACGGCAGCGGGCGGGTCCCAGGCGGTTCCTCCGGGACTCGGGACAGACTCGTGGTCACACAGTCACAGACTTGGGGGGTAAGAAAGGGGGGGGTGTTTTTTGGGACCGTGGGGGGGAGGCGGGGGGGCTTTCCAAGTTCCCCGGAATCCCGGCACAGGCACTGGGGTGACACTGGCTGACGGGGGGGAGGGCCAGGTTGGGGAGGGGAGGAGAGAATGCCGCCGGCCCACTCGGGACTGGGACTGGGGGGGAAGAGAGAAAGAACTCTTGGGCTTGGCACAAGCTGCTGCTGCAGCCTGCTGCTGAACTTCTTGTCAGGGAGCGTAGCAGGCATGTGGAATCCGGGTGGCTGTCTGTGGGTTTGAAAAGGGGGACGCTGGGACAGGAGTAGGGGGGGGGGCACACGGCAGCTAAGCAGCAGTCTGTCTGTTGAGCACAGACAGACACTACAGTAACATGTGAACCAAATCCAACCAGTCAGTGGCTGTTTGCCCCTTCTCTTGCCCAGCCCATATTCCGTCCCTGGATCTGGCCCAATGATTCAGTCCCTAAAACACTGAAAGAGTGGAGCTCTGGCACTCCAACATAGGGGATGGATCCATGGCATAGATCCAGCTTGGAAAACCTTTTCCTTTCCAGAGGCTACTTTGAAAATGAGTTCAAATTATCAGGACTGCATAGAAGCTGAGGGCGAGGGTGCTTAAGGAGTGGACAGGGGTTTCTTATCTCTTCTCTCTTACCTTGATCTCAGTCTTTCCGTGCTTGAGGGTAGGAAATGGATCCAGGGGCCAAATCCAGGAACTGGAAAGGTGCCAAATAGAATTGAAGTGTGGAAAATTTTGTTTGGTTCAAAACACTGCTGCACTCTTTTCTGGCTCTTTTGTTGACTGTTTTATACAATAAGGACATTGAGGGACAGGGGAGTCTATGGTGATAGGCCAGACCGGGCGGTGGTGGGGCCCACAGTCCATTTCTTGTCCCTGGGCCCATTCCAACCTAGCTATGCCCCTGTCAGTATGGCACTTCTTATGTTCTTATCCACAGCAGTAAAAAGCTCCCTACTGATTATATAGTCCCTTTCAGCCAAGGCCCGATTCCCTGGACTAAACAAGGGCTGAAAAGCAATAGGTTTGTTATGACTGCAGTTAAATACTTTCCCAATATGGGGATAAGTGATACATGTGTCTGCATGCGGCTATAGCATCATAATCTCATATAACCATTAGTTTCTATTACATGGGACCTAGCTTGCCATTAAGATACTGCAATTGCCAATTTCACATCAATGCAACAGCAATAAAATCAATTACACCAATAAACTCGGGAGTAAGAGTTTTCTCCTCTTGATTTTCTTAGGTTGTTCTTCTCCCTTTTAACTAATCTAATAGGGATGGGCGAACAGAACTGAGTTCGGAAATTCAGTTCGGAAGTTGAGTTCGGTCGATCGAACTATTCAAGTTCGGTCCAAACTCCGAACAGAGTTCAGAAATTCAAACCCCATTGAACTAAATGGATTATCATCTTATAGGGATGGACAAACAGAACCGAGTTCAGAAATTTGGTTCGGAAGTTGAGTTCGGTTCGGTCGACCGAACTGGTTGAGTTCGGTCCGAACTTCCGAACCGCGTTCGCCCATCCCTATAATCTAAGCACATACGCTCGCAACTTTGTGGACGTTCTCTTGTCTCTTCCTTTGTTCCTCTCCCCTCCCTAGTCTCTCTTAGATTGTAAATCCACTGGGGCAGGGACCGGTCTATAAATGGTGATTTGTAAAGCATCAGGTATACTGCTTGCGCTATATAAAAAAAGACTTACTACTAATAATACAAATAGTAGTTAAGAATCTATCTGGCTTAGGGCTAAAACAGGTACCAATAAAAATGGTATACCCGTCAAATATGTGTTATCCGATGCAGCTCAAAAGATTTTGGATACCTTGTGGTACTCAAAATGGTGTCCAATAAAGTACCTGACATACAGAAATGGTGTTTTTGTCCCAATATTTTGACATCTGGTCCCGGATTTCAGAAATTAAGCGGTTTGAGGGGCTGGATTGGGTAATTTGGCGTACTCTAAAACCAGAAAAGTACCCAAAAATGTGAGCATTACCCACAGATCCCCATTTCAGCTCTAATCTGGCCCTTAAAATCTCCTTTGATCTGGATTCAAAACAGCATGAGAGGTTTTCTTTCCAATGCTGGATACTTAACTGCCAATGATCTCGGAGAGAAACTTGGGCCTTAAAATGGAGGATTAAACCTCATAGCAGGAGTTCTGATTCAGTCTGGCATGAGTATCTAAATACCTTCAGCATTTTAGGTGGCTCAATATTCAGGGGGGTTCTGAGCTATTTTCACATGGGCACATTAAGGTCATGAGTGTCCATCAGGACTTTTGTAAGCAGTGCCAGGATGGGCACCAAGTTTGGAACAACTGGATCAGAAGTGGGAAAGGATGCACTACTGGTGAGGCACAAGCAGGGGGCGGATACCACGGACAGCCAGCCCTTACTAGCCAAAGGGCAACGCAGAAGACAGTATCAAGTGTCCACGTGCAAGGGCAAAGAAATCCAGGAGGAGGTCTGTCCAAGATAGGGTCAAAGATGGGAAAGAAGTCAAGGAAAGGAGGGGGTTTGGGAGACTGACAAGGCCGGGACGATACAACAGGAAGCAACAATCTAGAAGCATACTGGTGCACAAGGCAAGACTTGGGAGAAGTACATAGAGGCAAACTCTGCCATCCGAGGCAAGGGTTATCAAATCAGAGGTGGAGATTGGGCCGTGAGACTTAAGTGCTACAGAGCTAGTACTGAGAGTCAAACCCAGCGTAGCGCCGCCAAACCTAGGCTCAAATCCCAGGGCTCCACCTTCTTCTAGCAGTGTAGGATTTCTCTCTGGCCCCTGTACAATTGTGGGCTTAATGTGCACTTCCTGGATTGGGCAGGGCCTCCTCCGGTTTTCACATGAGGGGAAGAGAACAGCTAGCACTGGGGGAAATAGTACCAAGATAACCCCCAGCTCCATTCTGTAGAGCATCATTTATTTCTATTTGTATTTCTACCCTGCCCCTCTCGTGTCAAGCGACTTCGGACAGCTTACAAAATACTAAAAATATAATCATATCCCTACTTAGTTCTTTTCAAGTCTGCCAAGCCTCCTGGCTACTGCCTAGTTCGAGACGCATACTAAGCAGATTTAAACTACTTTTAAACCTGTGGATCAGTTTCTCCCACGCACCCTTATCCTTCTCTCTTTTGAAAATGGTATCTGAAGTGGACTTATTAAAGACTGCTTTATTAGGACTTTAAATATCATTTATCCAGACTCTTTAATTTGGCTTAGAACTGAAACAAACAGCTAAATTGCTGCTCACAAGAAATTACCAGAGGTCACAGCCCAGGCTAACCCCAACACCGCCTGAGGCAATCCCGGACAAGATCTTAGACATTTATTATTATTATTGTTGTTGTTGATCTGGTGCATGATTACATGTGCCTCTGGGTCCCAGGCCAATGCAGGCAAAATTGTCCCATATCAGGTCTGTTTTTACCCTTTCCACGTACTGCTTACTGCATACCGTTCATTTACCGCTTACTGCATTGCCGAGGGGACCGTTTTACTTCTGGGTTTGTCGTTTCTGCATCTTAGAGCCAATCACAGTGTGAAGAGCCCACCCCTTAACCTCCTTCCAATGGCCCTTCCCATCCCCTCCCCTCCGGGGTCTCCAATCAGAATTATTGTTCTATGTTGTTCCCTTTGCTTTGAGCAATCTATAGCTGGATTGCAGATTAGTAAAGGAACCTGTATGACAGCCAATGAGTGACAGAGTAGTAGAAGGGAAAACGGAGTACAAGAAATACGGTACTGCATCAGTATTGCCTCTTGGGATTTGAAATGGACAGCAAAGCAGTAAATCGATAAACAAAACGTCAGTATGTTGTAGAAGCCTTGCCTGTGTGGACACTTGTCTAATATGGCCAAAAAGCACATTTTCTGTGATATTTAACTGGTAGGGGGGAGGTGGTGTCCTAGTCCAGTCAAAGTCCATCTCAAACTAGGCCATCGGGCTGGTGTGGTTAAGGAACACTAGTTTCTGTGGCCTATGGCGCACAAGGGAGTGATGTGACCAGTGCCACATCTGGCCACCTTTGATTTCCCCATCCCAACGGACCAGGTATCAGTTCACAGCAGGGTGGAGTGGAGATGGCCATCCAGTAGGGATGGGATTATCGGCAAATTATCGGTTACCAGTTTTATCGGTATAGGATTAATCCGATATCGGATTTATTGGTATCGATATATCAGTTTTTTAACATTGCCGATTTTTTTGATCTTTAACATTGCAGCCATTTTTTAAATGGCCGCAATGTAAAAGATCCGAAAAATCAGCAATGTTGAAAAACCGATACCGATATCGGTATTATCAGATTAATCCGATAACACCAATTATTGGCATTATTGGATTAATCCGATAACGATAGTCCCATCCCTACCATCTAGTGCAAAACCAAGCAAGACTCAAACCCGCGTCTAACTCTATGTTCTGTACAGCACCAGGTCACATGACTGGCGCTATATAAATGTTTAATAATAATAATAATAAATAACCTTCAGGGATATTGTCAAGTGCCTTAATGACTCAGCCACCACACCTCTGTAGTGCAAAATAGTGGATTATTATAATTGTCCCTTATTTCTTGTGGTACCTCAAGCTGCATCTATCACTGGCCCTTCCCACAGCTGCAAACTTTCTCACGATTTATACATAACTGCTGGGAAGGAATCCATGCATTCATTCAAAGAAACATGTTCACACCGTTCTGAAATAACCAGCCTCCCCAGGCAGCTGAACGATACATGCAGTAACACTGACAGTACAGGAAGACCGCCTCTGCACAGCTCCTAGGTTAATGCAGCAGAGAAGGTCTGAAGGAAAATGGCAGATCAAGGGATAAAAAGAAGCCAAAGATTTCACGGAGACCAAGATCCAGCTAGGGCACCAAAATTGAAGTTTGGGGGGGGGGGGGGGTCTGAGGAGACAAGAGTTCTGTTCCCTCCATCTCAACCTTTATATTTCCTTCTAATCCCTCTTGAAAACCTACCTCTTCCACCAGGACTTCCCCTAGCTCCTCATCACGGGCACAGATAGGTTGGAATGGGACCAAGTGCAAAAAATGGAGTTCCCCCCCCCCTCACCATCCTCTCTGCTATCCCACTAATTTCCCTCCTGCCTCCCCCTCCGCTTGCCGCGCCCGAGCCCCAGAGGCTGCAGTTGTGCTGCCTGCCTCTTGCTGCCACCGCCGATGTTTGCACTGTCCTATGCTGCCCGTCAGGTATGTCCCTGGCACAACTTGCACTTCACGCTCTTCAGCTTACGCTCAGCTCAGTCTCTGCACGGCCACACAGCAACAGGGCGGGATTTGTGCTGCCCACCAACTTGTCCCTATGATGATATGCTCCTGCTCCTCATCCCCACAGACTGCTCACTGAGGCTTCCTCCACACTGTACATTCATCCAAGGCTCCCTTATCCCCTGTAACTAAGCTTAGCACATGCATCTGCAACTTCATGAATGGACCTGTCTCTCTCCCTATGTTCTCCTCTCCTTTGTTTCTCCTAAATTGTAAGCCCCTTCAGGCAGGGACCTGTCTCTAATGATTGCTCAGTGCCAGGTGTTCAGCAGATGCTGTATAAATACTTTAGTACTAAGTTACCCCTTGGGGACTGGGGAGGAGGCACCCAGACAACAAAACATTAGATAGGGATGGGCAAATGCGGTTCAGACCGAACTCAACCAGTTCGGTCAACCGAACCGAACTTCCGAAACGAACTCGATTTTCGAACCGAACCGAATTTCCTAACTTGGCTCTGTTCGCCCATCCCTAAAAGATAATATTCCATTTAGTTCAATGCGGTTTGAATTTCTGAACTTTGTTTGGAACTGAACTTCCGAACCGAACCAAATTTCCAAACTTGGTTCTGTTCGCCCATCCCTAACATTAGGCCAAGGAGAAGGGGGGAAAGTGTGGCTGTGTTTGGAAGGAGGAGGAGAAGGAAGGACAAAGCAGTGGATATTCCCAGGGTTCAGCTGAACCTTCTAAGTTTAGGAGTTGTGCCACTGTGTATTGCGATCAGTTTAAACTTAACTTCACAACCTGTTCTAGGCCATTGCCAGACCTCCCAGAAGCATACTCACAGTGGTGTTGCAGGCAAACTCTACTGAGGATTCTGACACACTGGCCGCTTTTACACGAGGTGAATCATACGGTTTAGGGATGAACAAGGTGCGTGTTTTGCGCTCATTTGAATGGATTGCCACGTCAAATCGGCTGAAAGCCATGCTTCAAATAAACCTCAAAAATGTACCTACTGCTCGACTAGCCCCCCAGCATGGTAATGAGGCCGTTCGTGGGCAGAGACGGTTCAGAGCAGGGGTGGGAACATCCAGCCCAGGGGCCTAACTGTGGCCCATAGTTTCCTCCCTGACCCTTTCCAATTCCTGGATCTGGTCCGCACATCTAGTTCCTATCCTTAAACACTGAAAGAGGGAGACGGGAGCGTAGATGAAGGCATGCGCTCAGTGACAGGGAATGGATCCCATCCTCAGCACACCCTCTAATTACTCCACCCTCAACTCCTATCCAACCTGCAGAACTTGTCCTAATTTTCAACATGGCCTGTAAGAGGAGAAAGGTTGATTTCTTTATTTATATCCCACCCCTCTCGCAAAATTGACTTGGGGCAACTTTCAAATTCAAAAAATAAAACAAAAATCATAATATAAATATAAATACAAACATATAAAAACAGTATAAAAACACAGTAAAACACTAAACATAAAATGAAGATACCTTCCCCTCAACCCAACTAATTCATCCCACCCTCCCCCACCGAATGCCTGGAGGAAGAGCCAGGTCTTACAGTTTCATCGGAAGGTGAGAATATTCAGGCTGAGGCGAACTTCCACCGGGAGGGAATTCCAGAGCAATGGCGCAGCTGCCAAGAATGCCCTCCTATCCGTCCAAACCCGCTGATAATGTTGGACTTCTAGGAGGGCACCCCCGGACGACCATAGGGGCTACCCAGGGGGTGAGGCGATCACTCGGAAAAGCAGGGCCTATGCCATGAAGGGCTTTATAGATCAATATCAGCACCCTGAATTGGGCCCAGGAAACAATAGGAAACCAGTGCAGTGTTTGGGGTACAGGTGTTATATGCTCCCTGTGGCCCGCTCCAGTAAGGAAACAGGCCGCCACATTCTACACTAGCTGCAACTTTCGAACCGTCACCATGGGAAGCCCCACATAGAACACGTTGCAATAGTCCAGCCTTGAGGTGACAAACGCATGGATGATAGCTGCAAGATCGGAGTCTAAGACATATGGGCAGAGCCTTTTCACCAGATGTAACTGGTGAAAGATGCCTCTGGCCACAGTCCACACCTGGGAATCCAGGCATAGCTGTGAATCCAGGAGTACCCCTAGGTTCCACACAGATCGACGGATACCCCCTAAGAACAGGGGAAACCTCACCCAGATCACTGGTTCCGCCAACTATCACCAACTCTGTCTTATCGGGATTGAGTTTCAATCAGCTCGACCTCATCCTATCCCCACAGCGGCCAAACACTAAGACAGCAACAGGACAGCAGGGCCTAGGTTGGATGAAAACAACAAATACAGCTGGGTGTCATTGACATATTGATGGCAATGAACCCCCCAGCTGCGTACATCCTCCCCAAGCAGCTTCATATACAAGAGGGGACAGAATAGAACTCTGGGAGACCCCACACGGGAGGCCACCAGGGGACAAAGTACAGTGCCCTAGCACCACCCGCGCTGAGATCTACCTGCGAGATAAGAATGGAACCATTGTAAAGATGGTTCCATCCACCTCCGCCAGGTCCCGCAGGCGTGTCTCCAGCAACCCATGTTTAACGGTATCGAAACAAGCCACCAATAGATCTAATAGGACCAACAGCATCATATGACTCTTGTCAAGGTCCACGAGGAGGTCGTTGACCAAGGCCACAAGCACTGTCTCCATGCTGTAACCTGGGCAAAAGCCCAACTGCTTGGGATCAAGAAAACCGATGCTATCCAAATGTGCCTAGAGGTGACGAGCCAGTACCCATTCAATAATCATCCTAGAAAGGGAACGTTAGAGACAGGCCTGTAACTAGCCGGGGCACCAACGTCAAGCGGACCACAGCCTTCTTGAGGAAAACCAGCACCCTCCCCTCACGAAGGGAGGCATCGATAACCTCCGCCAGCACTGGCCTCAATGTCTCCCTGGTAGTTCTTACTAACCGGGATGGGCACAGATCTAATTCACAAGTCATGGCTCGAACAGACCAAAAATGCTCTATGCTGCAACCAACCTATCGTCTTGGGCGCACGTACGGTGCCACCAGCACTTCAACCGCCTCCCCTCAGACTTCAGACACCCCAGGTCCTCCGTGATCCACAGGGACCTGTGAAGTTGACACATTGGAAGTGAACGCCTACGAGTAACCCGACCAATGGCCTCAATCAAGCAGCTGTTCCACAAGGCCCTGGTACAGATCTTTCCTCCCAACGCTTCAGGTCATTAAAATTCCACAGTACCAGCAAAAAGAGAATCCTACCATGCAATTGCAGCTGAGATAATCTAAATTCCTCCTTTGCACCATTTGGATTTGGTATTTCCTTGCTTCTTCTCAACATGGGCCTTGATTCTGCATCAAGACTCCCTAGTACCCGCCAACCCTGGAGACATCGCCGAGTCCTCCTGACTTGGCTTGGCCACCATACTGGAGCCAGAGCCCCTGACAACCTGTTAGACTACCCGAGCTGTGGTACCTTCTACAGCTTTCCCCATGCACCAAGGTGATGCCATGTCCTTCGGTGGATGAAATGATCCCTGTATTTAGCGTGTATCTCAGATTAAGATGGTAAAGCCTTTGGTAGTCTTTTGGAAGAAATACACTCAAATGGGAGTTATTGTTAACCTGACATTTTTCCAGACAGGATTTCGGTCTGATCCCATAACTCTGCTTAGAAATGAACCAGAAGGTTGCCAGTTTGCTCAATACCCAAAGTCAATAGCTTTTGTTTCTTAGGTGGTGTATTTACACTCAGAAGTCAGTCCTTGCTCTTATTGCACCTCCTCTCAAAGCAATAATTGGTAAAAACCAAATATGCTTTACAATCCTGAAATTCGTTCTTCATTATCTATGCAGACATCTTGGACAAAGATTTAAATTTAAAAAGCACAATTCCAGTAACAAATACACACACACACACACACACACACTGTACAGGTGACGATCTCTCTGCAGAATGGTGTCTAATTAACAGTTTCTTTTAATTAAAATACATATCAATTGAAAATTAGGATTAGGGAACTAACAAAAAGGTATTCAGATGTTGAGTTGTCTCCACAATATACAGTACGTAACGCTTTCTAATAATGTGTGCTATCATCCATAAAATCATAGAACACAAAAGGAACTTAAAGTGCTACGCTGCAGAAGGAATTTCAAATGGAATAAAGCAATGAACTGTCTAGGGGGAAAAGGTCACAAAGAAAATCCTCTTGTTGTGTCTGTCCAACCACCCCTTGATGTGCAAGTCAAATATTTCATATCATGTAATATAAAAACTGTCATTTGACTGGGAGCAGCTTGAATCTGTCAGTGAACCCACATACATCTACAATTACAGTTCACTCAAAATTGGGTAGAGATACACTACTCCGTTGTATTTCACGAGTATTTTATCACAATTGTTTCTACAATGATTGCAGATCTGTTGCCAAACATATGTCTATGATCTCAGACGTAGAACGTGACAGATTACTCTGTTAGCTCAGGGGCGGAGAACCGCAGACCGGGAAGGGGTGGGCAATTACAACCCACAATTAAAACCTTGTACAGATACATCAGGTCACAGGTCTACATCAGCTCTATTGCAGACCTGTGACCTGATGTGTTTGTACAAGGTTTTAGACTGATGACGTCTATTAGATATGCATGAAGTCTTGTTGAAGTGATTTAGAATCCTTCAAGGTGCCACTGAAACAGGACGTATAACTTTGATTCTAAGAGCACACTCAACTTTGTTGTTGTGTTGTGTTAAGATCATGACTGTGTAGTTGCTATAGATTTTAGGGATGGGCGAACAGATCACGGTTCGGGTTCGTCCGTTCGGTTCGGCAGCATTCAGTTCGGCCGTTTGGGAAATGTTTTGTTATGGGGTTTTTGTTGTTGTTTTTTATTTGGTTTTATATGTTTTTTTATTTGGTTTTTTTGCTTTTATATGGGTTTTTTAATTTAAATTTTTATCTAATGTTTATATATATATATATATATATATATATATATATATATATATATATATATATATATATATATATATA
>QEPC01001301.1:995397-1010497 GCA_003113815.1 Sphenodon punctatus
GGCTCCTCACATGCTATTTTTACTAAATATGAATGTGCTTGTGTGATCAAGTATTGTTAATAGCATGCAGCTATTCTGATGTGGCCCAGAGGTTTTATATGTTTTAAATATGTGAACAGGATTTTTTAATTCTGCTATGGCACTACCACTGATGGAGAGAGAGCGAGTTGTCCTACTGGAGTCCCATCCACTTACTGGATGAGATGCTAGTAGGAGGGTTCTCTCAGTCTACAAGTGGTAGGGTTTTACTCAGCAGCAAGGAGTTCCCACTGTAAACTAATGTTCTGCCCACCACATCTTAATGCTGAAAACTCTGCTGCTGGATTTTTGGAGGCTCTGCCTACACTGTACAAGCCCCTCCCTCGAGCTCTGCCAGCCATAAGGTTCCGTGTGGCGCTGAGACGGATGCCATGGATGGGCAGGCCCTCCCCCGCCCTTAAGCCCCGGCCTTCCCTTAAGCTCCGCCCACTTCGTGTTTTTTGGTGCGCTTTGCATGCGCGCACATGAGGGGCCCATAACTAAGGCTTAAGCCCAGGCCCTTCTCAACCTTGCTACGCCCCTGAGAGGGAGCCTTCTGAAACGCCTGCTGTTCAGGAACAGTGACTAGCTCAGAAGGTGTTGGGAAGGGGGGAGGCAGATAGTTTTGTTTCTTGCAAGTCTCTCCACCCCGGTGCCTGGAAGTCTACTCCTCAGCTGACTACCCCTCCCTGTCACGTTTGACCTTCCAGTAACCCTTTTTTTGCCACCCGAACGCGATCCGAACTGACCGAACTGTTCGGCCATTTCCACGTTTGGAATTGAATTTGGTTCGGTCAGTTCGTGTTCGGATTCAGTCGTCCAAACAGGCCAAGTTCAGGCTGAACTCCGAACTTCCGAACCGTGTTCGCCCATCCCTAATAGACTTCCCCTTGTAGGCTCTAGAATGTAATATAAGGATTTTTTGGTTGGTTTTTGAAGCATTAGCTTTCTAATTATGCAGCATGTGCCAATATGCTGTTCAAGTTTTTAAAAAAGATAACCCATTGAAAAAGGGGCTAGTTCCCCAAAACCCATTTTGGTTCTGTACAATTGTCATTGATAATATCTATTGAGCAACTATCAGTGTAGCAGGGGGTCTCCCAGGGCGCCATACGGGGCTCTGGCCAAGCCTTCCCCAGGCAAGAGGCTCCCTCCTGGGCACAGCCTCTCCCACTTACCTGGGTCCCTCTGTTTCTCCAACCTTCAGTACCTTGGAGAGCATAGAGCAGGAAGGCTTCTTCAGTGCGATGTTGCTCCTCCAGCTCCCTAGGAGAGACTCTCTCCTCTCTGCCTTGTCTGTCCTTATATATAGGCAGAGTGGGCACAGCCAGGCTTCCTCTCCACAGCCTTAAAGGGCCAGTAACCCACCCACTCTGTCTCAGGGTTTCTCAGCCTGTTTGCCTCACAGGCAGATCCCCAGCTATGGGGTTGGCTCTGCCACCCCCTTGGGCATGCTCAGCCCTCCAGCAGACCCATTCAGACCCCTTATTAAAGGGGTAGCAGCCCCACAGGACTGGTCCCTGCTACAATCAGTGTTTTGGCTTTTAAGCATTTGTATGTCAATCAACTGATGTGTCATTTTGACTTTATTCTGTACCTTTTGATGTGTGTTTCTCTTATAGTGTATATATTGGCTTGGGTAGTTTACCCTTTTGTTCATTGTACTTATTTATATGATTAGATATTAATTTTTTACTTTTCTACCTTATTTGGTTGTGTACTCAGCTTTGAGGGAGTAGGAGCCTCACATCCCACCCTGATGAAGACAGGGGTCATGGGGAACCCCCCAGAATTAGAGAAAATTGCAGGGCTAAGCTGGCCACCCTATGGTAAGACCGGCCCTGGGGCCTTGGTACTCCATTAGCACTAAACTATAATCTATTTCCTGGGGGGCACTTCCCAGGGTCCCTCAGCCACCAAATCTGCTCCTCACCTCACTGGCAAGCACGACACGGCACTTCCTGCTCCTACCCCTCACAGCAAAAGAGACAGCCCTTCCTTATGCAATGGCCACAAGGGGAATAAAAACTCTCAGCCTGTCTGTCTGCCTGGTGTGGCGAGTCTTTTCTTCCTCTCCTATCGCAAGCTCTCTAATATCAAATTATTATCATTTTAATGTGACCTTCAGGAGCCATGCCCCATGCCACATTATATCCAAAACTGCATTCTAAGAGGTTGCCAAAATCTTGCATCTTTGGATGCACAGAGATTTTATTATGTACCGTTTGGGTGTGCAAAATGCTTTATAATCCTTATTTAGTTCACCCTCACAGCCACCTTCGCAAGGGAGGTAATTATTATTCCCATTTTACAGATGGGGAACTAAGGCCAAAAGATAAGTGATTTGCCCAAGGCCACTTAATGCCTTGATGACTAAGATGGGATTTGAACTCTGGATTTCCCAGGTCCAAGGTCAAACACTTTTCTACTGGGCTGCATTGGGTGTTTTTAGATGGACAGGGTGCCCCGGTGCTGGCCACGCCAGCCTGCTTCACCCCCAGGTGGCCTGTCTTCTAAAGGCGGCCCAACCGATGCTGAAGCAGAGCAGGCTGTGCCACATCTGAGGCAGCCCCACCGGCGATGCTCCAGAACATCCTGAAGGGCTGCCTGCAGAGCGGGCCAGTCAAACCCGGAGCACCGGCCCAAAGCAGAGCAGCTTTTTGATGCGAGGATCCACACTGCTGCGCTTCTTCCAGATGGTCATTGCCCCAGGCAACACCATCGCATTGAGGATGCTCTAGCCTGAAATTCTATGGTATTGGGAGGGTGGGAACATGGCCGGAACTAGAGGTAGACAAAGCAGGGCATTTACCAAGGGCCTATGGCTTTCGGGGAGGGCTCCCCAAAACTGGGCTGTCTCCCGCCGCCCCACTCCTCCCATAGGGATGGGCAAACGCAGTTCGACCAGTTCGGTCGACCGAACTCAACCAGTTCGGTCGACCGAACCGAACTTCCGAACCGAACTTGATTTTTTAACCGAACCTAATTTCCGAACTCGGTTCTGTTCGCCCATCCCTATAATATTCTATTTAGTTCAATGAGGTTTGAATTTCTTAACTCTGTTCGGAAGTTCGGACTGAACTCGAATAGTTCGGTCGACCGAACCGAACTTCCGAACCGAACTCGATTTTCGAACCGAACCGAATTTCCGAACTCGGTTCTGTTCGCCCATCTGTATCCTCCCAGCTCCGCTTTTGGTCCTGTGCCAGCCAGAGCCAATCAGCTGGCTTCTTGAGGCCACAGAACATGGCAAGGGGTGGGCCGGGCCCACACTGCTCCCAGGGAGGCGCGCCGGCGCACTGCGACTACAGCAAGGCAGGCAGGCGGTAGCTGAGCACACGAGGAGAGAGTAGGAAAGGAACAAGCAGAGGCTTTTTCTCAGCTCAGGCAGCAACTGCTTGCTTCAAAGACTGCTCTGATATTATCAGCCATGAGTGTCAAAGAGAGAGAGAGAGAGAGAGAGAGAGAGAGAGAGAGACTGTCTGGCCCTGCAGGGGTGTTTGGGAGGTGGGGGGAGTTGGTGGTGGATTTGCCCTGCCCCCTGTGCACCATGCATGTTTATGTTTGGGAAAGGAGTGCCAGCTGCACACTCTGCATTTTTATGGTTGGGGTGCCAGCTTTGCCTTGCCATGTGCTTTGCGTTTGCCCGTGCGCACGGTGCATTTTTATGTTTGGGGAGAGGATGCCAGATTTTCCTTGTCATGTGGTACGCGGGGCTTGGTTAGCTGCTGCACGCTGCATGTTTATGTTGGGGGGCGGTGGGGGAGGAGCTTTGGATCACCATGCAGTTTGGGATGCTTAGTTTTACAGTCTCACACATTATGCAAATGAGGGGTGGGGCTATGCAAATTAGGGTGTTTGCAAATGAGGCAAAAGGGGGGCCCACCGATAGTCTGTCGCCCAAGGGCCCACAAAACCCTGGAGTCAGCCCTGCGGGAGGACCAGAGACTGGGGAATCCACTGGATCCATCTGATCCCGACCCAGGTGGGGCTGGTGTGGGCGTACAGGTCTGGGGGTGGGGGCAGCCCCACATCCATCTGAGAACACCCACTCGGCCTATTTTATTTTTCTGATTTAATCAACCAAGGAAAAAGGATATAATTTTAAATTGAAAACTAAAACACTACATTTTTGATGAACCTGCTGGAATCTGTGCTTCACACTTCATTATAACCCAACTCGAGCTATAACACCACACACCGTAATGAGGTTGCACCGTATCATTTATATAGGACCAGACCAGCAATGTGCCTTGTGCTGAACAGGCATGATTCGAGAAAGGTCCCTGCCCTCAGGGGTTAAAGTTTAGGATGGACAAGGGAGGTGAAATGAGATGGGAGCACAGGGAGACCTTCATGAATTTAGAGGTCAAATTTGTATGTGCTTGGCCTCATTATAAGGAGATACGGGCAATCCTGAAGGATGAGACAGGATAAGGGGAAGCATCTGAGTAATTTATGGGGGTGGGGGGAGGGGTTGATGTACTTTTCCCATCAGGCTTTCCTTAGCACATTTCTAGGTATTTAAAGAGCCCATAACTGTCTCCCACCTCCCCGCTCCCTCCACACATGTACATGCCCTCTTCTTCTCCAGTGGAAATTTAAAACAAAAAAACCCCCATTCCCATGTCATTTCTGACTGAGTTGTGATTTGCTAAATATTTTATTTTTTTATTTTTCTGCTTTAATCAACCGATGACACAAAATAATAATCCAGTAAGAAACAGCATGTCGAGCATTTGAATGATTTTCAATTAACTTTGTTTTACAAACACAGCAGGGAGCTGCTGTTTTTACTTAATCTATTATTATTACCATTATTTAGAGGGTAGGCAGCTTTTTAAAAAGGGAGAGAAACCTGCAGAGAAAGAAAATAGATACTTACAAGCTTAGAGCCACATGCGTGACTGGGGAAAGTAGCCAGATGAGCTGGGTCTGCTTTGCCTAGAGTCAGACCACTCTGCATTAGCAGGAATGAGCTTTGTGGGGAAGAGGGAGTGAACGAGTTAAAATAAAACATAAGTAGTGCCACCAAGGGTCCATCAAGCCCAGTATCCTGTCTCCGACAGTGGCCAGTTTCAGTCACATGGGAGAAGTATTAGCAGTCACTATGGGGCAATCCAACCCTGTTGATCACTCCCAACAGTAAGCAGATGTTACTCCCAACAGTAAGCAGATTCCCATCTCATAATCTACTTATCTAATAGCCATTAATGGACCTATTCTCCAAGAACTTGTCCAGACCTTTTTTAAATGCAGCTATACTATTCGTCCTGACAACATCCTCTGGCAAGAAATTCCACAGTTTATCCGTGCGTCGAGTGCCAACAAAAAATTCAAACCCCAGAACAGATCAACATGTACGTCCTGCATCTGACACCAATGTTGACCCTCCATTGAGCAAGAGCAGATGCATAGGGAACTGCAGTCAAGTCCTGCATGAGCTCCAAAAACAAATCAACCCCATCTTTCCCGGGTCCTGGATCGGCCCCTGGGGTCAACAGGGGGTGCTCTCCTTGAGGTCCGCGATTCTGCTGGGGGGCCATGATGGGGAGGGCCTTCTTGGTGGCTGCACCACAGCTGTGGAACTCCCTGCGGGTGTAGGCTCATTTGGCCCCGGATCTCCCCTCTTTTCGACACTGTTGTAAGATGTGGCTGTTTTGCCTGGCTTTTGTTTGAGAGGATGGCTAGAGTGGGGGGAATGGGTTAGGGTGGCTAATTCCTCCTTGGTTTTGTGTGGTTTAAGTGTTTTTATTGTTGAATTGTTCACGGAGCTGCCTGTGGCAGGATGGGCAGGGCAAGAAATTTTTTAAATCAATCAATAAATTGACACAGCTGGGCTGTTTGACACCCAGTCGCAATCTCTAAAAGGGAGGCCCCGCCCCTATGTAACACCGACACCCCAGCGTTCCAAGGGGGAGAATCCCTGTGACCTCACCGCAGAGCCATGCCAGGAAAAAAACCATAACCCCTCCTTTTTTCTGATGCGTCTCGGCCGCCACGGAATGTCATGACATCAGGGAATTCCGGAAAAGCTTAGCCTCTTGCCCACATGGGAGCCTGACTCAGTTTGAGCCTGAAAGGCTTGGGCTAGGAGGGCTCTCAACTCGACTGCCTTCCATACGGACAGGGTGGTGTACTCATCGCATTAACCATGAGGAGAAATTAACCTTGTCGTACTTACTGCAAGGTCATCTGATGGTGGAGCAGCAAGCACAAGCGCTCATGATGTTCCGTGTTTATGCTACCACCCTATGAACTCCAATGAACCTGGGAAGCCCATCAGGTGGGAGCATAAAGGAGCACCACTGCTGAAATTGACACGGCAAAGCAGCTTGAGTGACAGTGAACAGACATTCATTGCATGTCACGTTTTTGGCTGTGCCATGCAACTCCTGATGAGTTCCCTGGATCTGGTCCAGGCAGAAGACCTCAACAAACCCATGTTCCCTCTTTGGCTAGCCCTCAAGTTAGCTTGAAGCAGCATAGTGCTTGTCACCGTGTTAAACATCTGGAACAAGACACCCACAGTCAACTCCATTGTGTTCTGTTCTTTGGTTTGGGTAGGCCGGCCACGTTGCAGAATAGGTCTCTTACTTTATCTTTAGAGCTTTGCCTCTTTCTGATTATGTATTTTGGCCATCTCGATCACCTGATTAAGAGTCCTGGGTGGCTTGAAAGCTTGTATGCTCTCAGCAACAAACCTTGGTCCAATAAAAGAGCATCTCCACTACTTCGTCTCCATCATTAATGAAAGCAGAGCATACCAAAATGTCCAAAGCCCTATGAACATTGTGTACTGACAACTGTAAATCCTTCTTTTCTCATCTGAAAGTAGGTATTTTTTTCCTGATGGATGCTACAGATTAATTATGCCAGAAGTAGGCAAACTGCATCTCTAGAGCCACGTGTGGCTCTTGGGCCCCATTCTAGTAAATGCATGTGGCTCTCGGAATTAGTAACCTTTTCCCACCCTTGAATTATGTTTCCCTCATATTTTCTCTTAAAAAACAATGCACAAAACAACAAAAAAGCCCCACTGACCTATTTTATTTTTGCCATAATTTAAATCATCCAGGGCTTCTCCTGGTTATCATCTCAGTCATAATTCTTATTTTTAAAGACGGAAAATCAACCTCAGAATCAGCAGGGAGACAAAAAGCAGATAGGCCACCAATAGCTACACAAAAACGTGCAGCTATTCAACCTGGCGTCAGAATAAAGCCAACTGTCAACAGTAAGTCCCAGAGTACCACAAATGAAGCAGGCGGCCAAAACCTGGGGCACCAACGGAGCTGCTGTCCATCTACCCAGTGGACAGCCGCTGCAGCTCTACCCCAGGCAATACCATAGAACTGCAGGCAGCAGCCTAGAGCCACAACTGACCCACCTGCAGCTCTACAGTGTGGGGGAGGGGAGAACCATGTGGGCAGATTGTGGTCCGTGACAGCGTCAGGTCCATTTAAAATGTACCCAGGCAGGGTTGCAATCTAACAGGTGTGGGAGTGCATCCCTGGAGCAGGTCTGTGGCTGTGTCCCACGGCATCCACCTAAAAACACACCCATTATCTCACAGGATTATAGTTGTGGTTGTGATTCTAATTAGGGATGGGCGAACAGAACGGAGTTCGGAAATTGGGTTCAGTTTGAAATTCGAGTTCGGTTCGGTCGACCGAACAGACCAAGTTCGGTCGAATTCCGAACTTCCGAACCAAGTTCGGCCATTCAAAACCAGGCTTTTTGGTGTGTGTTGCCACTAGGGATGGGCGAACAGAACTGAGTTCGGAAATTCGGTTCAGTTCGGTTTGAAATTCGAGTTTGGTTCAGTCGACCGAACAGACCGAGTCCAGTCTAAACTTCCGAACCGCGTTCGCTTATCCCTAATTCTAATTGCGTAGTCACAAATCCTTCTAGACAAACTGAATCATCTTGAAATGATTTGTAATCATCACTGGGGCTCAATTTACAGTTGTATTATAATTTTTATGTTATAAACAAATAAAATAAGCAGTGTGCACCTTAGGATGCAAAAGGGCACTTAAAACAATTCATCATGCAACAGGCTGTGACATATGTCTAATCAAATGGTTTGGAGGGTTCCAAACTAGAGTTGAAAGTTGAAACCGATAGTTAATTCTGTAACCATACTGAACGACAAACAGCTAATTGGTTAACCAATTGGTAACCACATAATAAACCAAAATACTGATTAATACTGCTTTAAATGTTACTGCAGAGCTGATTTACCAATTTTGTCATTCTGTCATTTCTAGTTGACTTCCAGTCCAATACCAATGCTGCAGCCACAGATATACACAAGAGTTAAAACTTGAAACCAAGGTCTGGTGAGTAAACAGGAATGGAGTTATGGATAAATTGAACTCGGTGGTAACCATGGAATAGACAAGGAAATGGCCAAGTGGAAATGATGCAAAGAGGTAATATGGCAAATTATTTAAACCCCTGAATACTAAACAAATATTGCTTATAACCAGTTGCTGCCAGTGCAGTTGTCACAAATCCAGTGGTTACTGATTAAACACATGGTTAACCATTTCAGTTCTATCTAGAGTATCTGGAACAAGACATCGGAATTTCCGGTACCAAAACTGAACCACAACATTTGGATATTCAGCAGTACCTGATTTGAGTACCCAGTGTCCCCAGAGTATTGTCTTCCAGTCCCAATTTAACCATCAGTTACTGGGGGGGGGGAGTGTTAAATTTGGTACCAGTAATTATCGATTTTTCAGGTAGTCAGGTATTTGAACGGCGATTAGGAAGTCCATTGCGTACCCAGCACAGTATTCAAAAGTTGGGATACTAATTTAGGTACCCATTTCAGATCTTGTTCTATTCCAAATTTAAAACATGCATTCTTTTATTTTCTCAAGGAAAGGGAGCTAAAGAAAACAAACCACCTCAGCCAGCTTTTTGAAACAAGACACCCCGGACCAAATATTCGCTATTTTTTTTTTAGTAAGGCTAAAGTGCACAAAACAAATAATTCCACATGGCGCAAAGAGGACAGCTATTGCGAGACCTGGGGGCCGTCCTGATGGCTCATCTGGCAGAGTTGCAAGCTACTAACGGCCCATTTTGAGAAACAATCTGGGGAATTTCTGCACATCAGGCTAGAAGCTCAGAGAGTCACAGATGTAATATAGCTCATGTCATGTTATTAGCAGCCCTTAACGGCAGTCAGCTGGAACGTGCCGCAAGGGCTTTGGAAAAGAGAGAGAGCTGGAAACATGAAAGGAGGAAGTTGCCATCGTATAATGAAGAATTGGCTCAAACCCCAAGGACCAGAACCAGACTGTTCCTTGGTTGTCCTGGTGCTCTGTCAGACACCTAACAGCCACCAGAAAATGGCAGGGGGGCGGGGGGAGAGACGGTCAACTACTTCAGCCCCCGATCTGCAAACACTTCCATGCATGAGTGATTTTATTCAGTCAGGGAATCCTGTTGAATTCAACAGAGCTACTCCCCCAACAGATATCATTTTCTTGCTTTAGACAAAGGATGGGGAACCTTGGGCCCAGGGACCAAATGCAGCCCACTGCAAGATTTTGTGTGGCCCCTTTCCTGTTCCTGGATCTAGTTCCTACCTCCAGCCACTGAAACACTGAGCTCAGGGGACGGGAGCAGAGATGAGGGCACGCACACAAGGATAGGGGACAGATCCAGGATCTGGACTCTCCCTTCCTGAGTGCACCATGGGCCTAAAATTTTGTGATGGACAGAAGTGATATTCTTTAGGGCATTGTCTTGCAGATCACAATGTCTAGCCAAGATTTGTGAGAACGAGTCACGAATCGGCCAATTCTCGACCAGTTTTTGCACAGACAAAAACCAGCACTGTGCATGCGTGGTCCTTGGCGGCCATTTGCGCATGCACAGAGCATTTTTAGGGTGATTCTCGAGAACCCTCAAAAATGCTCTGTGCAAATGGCTGCCAGTGGGTCACGCATGCAGCGGCCATTTGCAAATGGCAGAGCACATCTGAGATTAGATGAGAAGGGCCACGGCTCAGGTGGTAGAGCACATGCTTTGTATATATAAAGGTCCCAAATTCAATCCCTGGCATCTCCTATTCAGGATCTCTGGTAGCATGCCTGGGTGAGGCCTCTGCCAGAGACCATGGAGAGCCGGATTTGAAACCCTGCTGCCATGTCAAGTTGTGACACTACTGGGCTAAGATGGACCATTAGTCTGACTCCGTTAGGCAGCTCCTTATATCCTAGATTCTCTAAAATCTCAGCGAGCTCCCACAAGATCTCTCTGGGGGCTAAGGGAATGCACGGGATTCTTGTTTCAGCCCTAGTGCCTACATAGTCCCCTTTATATCCCCGTCCCTACCATTGCAGTTTTGAGTTGTTATAAGCAACAATAATGTCATATCTTCTCAGTAAGAAATGGAATTTCCATTAGGTATGTGCGAACGCGGTTCGGAGTTCGGACCGAACCCGATCTGTTCAGACGACCGAACCCGAACTCGATCCAAACTCTGAAACGACCAAACAGTTTGGTCGCGTTCGGATCAAGTGCGGATGTGTTTGGGTGGGGAAAACGTGACTGGAAGGCCCAGGGAGGGGGAGGCAGCTGAGGAGCAGACTTCCTGGCACCAGGGGTGAAGAGGTTTGGAGTAGCAGCCAGCCTGCCCAAATCACCATCCCTTTTCTCCTCAGACCACTGGCTTCGCAGTCTGCGATTGGACATGGGGGACAGGGGGGCTAGGCTGCACAGAGCCAATGGGGCTTGCGGTAAGGCAGGCGCAGCAAGTAACAAAAGTAATTGTCCTCCCCCCTTCCAACACCTTCTGAGCTAGTAGCCACTGTTCCTGATAGCAGGCGTTTTCAGAAATCTCCCTCTCCCAGCAGTTTGTATTCCTAAAACATTGTTATCCTCCTCCTCATTCACCCATTCCACACATTTACCTCCCTAGTATCATTTATTTAGATTAGATAGATTTAGGTGTTATTTTTATTTTGTACCCATCCCTGTGTTCTTTCTCCTTACCCTCCATTGAATCCTCCCCTCCTCCCACTATATATTCCATCCCTGATTCCCTTCCCCTGTTTTTGGATTTATTTAGGAGTAGGATTAGATTGATTTAGGTTTCATTTCAGTTTTGTACCCCTCCCTGTGTTGTTTGATGTGAGCTGTCTGTGTCCCCCCCACCCCCATCCCTGTGAATATTATTATTTATAATATATAGAGATATATATTAGATATTTATAGATATAGACAGTTGTAGGAGTTAGCTTAGTTATAGAGATAGTGTGTTGTAGTTATTCAGTTTTAATATTTTATAGTGTGTTTGTAGGACTAGGACTTTGTAGATAATATATTAGATTTAGTTCCATAGGTTTTAGAATAGTAATATTTAGCAGTTAGACTAAATAGCAAACGATAACGATACCACACACACACACACCCCAAACGTTCGGCCGAACCAAACTCCGCCGAAGTGAAGAACCAAATCCGAACTCGGGTCCCGGACCGAACGACCGAACCCAAACTCAGCTCCCGAACTGAATGACCGAACTGCGTTCTGTTTGCACATCCCTAGTTTCCATACAACAGGGACGGGAACCCCTGGCCCTTAGTGGAAATTTTTATTTGGCCCCTTTCCACACCCTGGTTTTGGTCTGTGGATCAGGAGAAAGGAGCAGAGATGAAGGCATGCACTCAGGGACAGGAGATGGAGCCATGATCTGAGCACAAGACTTCCCAAACCCCAACACCTTGGAGTTTAGAACACGGAGCTTGTTTTTGTCTCCAAAGGGGCCCGCAGAAAGGAAAAGGTTCCCCACTCTTGTCATTTAAAACAACATGAAGCTGGAATGAAAGGAACATAGAATCATAGAGCTGGAAAGGACCTCAAGCATCACAAGGAGAAGGAGACATAGGGCGCTTTCACATGTAATCAGACACGACAGGAAAACTTCCGTGATTGCAATCGCGGCTCTGTTCGTGCAGGAATTCGTGCATGTGTGAACGCGCTATTCCACTTTTATCCCATGAGAAGAGTCATGCATGACCAGGTCCCCAAACATGGCATTTACAAGGATGGGTGTTCTCGTGGGATGAAAAATGGAATAGCACATTCTCGCATGCACCAATTCCCGCGAGAACAGAGGTGCAATTGGAATCGCAGAGGTTTTCCTGTCTCCCCTGGTAATGTGTGAAAGCAGCAAGAGACTCCCACCTCCCCCCCCAAGCCTGCACCCTCCCCCTTCAGAGAGTCATGGCACATAAACTCCTCTATCTCCCAAGCACTCCCTCCCCTATCACTGAAGATCACAGCATTTCCACACACCCTCTCCCCAAACCCATTCTCCAACCTTTTTCTTTCCTTTCCCTATGCTAACCCTCCCTTATGCCATGTCCCCTCATTAAAACAACAACATTATAATGCCAAATTACAAGTCATAGCACCAGCATGCTTTGCTAGAACTGCCCCATGACCAAACTCCCTTTCCACTAGAAATTTGGCAAAGCCCAAGTATCTTCTAGGAACAGTACAAGACCTGTCTATTTGGCCTGGCATTTAGTGGGTAGGGATAGGCTTTAAGTGAATGGTGTTTCGTGGGGGATGGACTGCATATATACGGTTTTGATTAGGTTTTGTAACCCGCTCTGAGTCCTCAGGTTAGGGCAGGATAAAAGTCTGAATAAATAAAAATATGTCCCAAAGACATTTTGCAACATGCAACAGATTTTTTAAAGAAATAAAAAACTGGATGAAGAGTTGTGGGAAAGACTGTTGGCTCATTACGAGCAATTACTAGGACTCTAAACTGCTACAGACACTTTAGAATAAAGGTTTCTATTTAAATGCTTTCTTAAAGGAAGTTGATGCAATTTTTTCAAAAGTTATTCATCTCTGTAGCTCAAACCCACCAGGCTAGTTCTTTGATTAAAGTTGTAGATTTAATTTATTTTTTAATTTTCCCCCCAGATTGGAGGAAAAAATCTTTTCACTCTTTCTGGGCATGGTCTGGATTAGGGTATAAATTAATCCTGTGCTGGTGCAGTGGGCAGGATTATAGAACTATTGAGGTTTCTCCCAGCTCTGGGACTTTAGGACTATCCAAACTGTAAAGTAAATGCCATTCAGGACACAAGTGGATGTTGGGAGCAAGATCAAGAAGTAAGGTCAGAATGGGGGCAGAGAGGAAGGTCCAAGGCCGGGAGAATTCAGGAAGGGGGTTATGGAGTCAAGGCCCGGTCAGGAATATATATGGCAGATTCAGACAGGGCTGGCCTTACCACAGGGCGACCTTGGGCGGCTGCCCTAGGCCCCGCTCTTTCCGAGGACCCCACAGTGACCTCTATTTTCACCAGGACAGGTTGCAGGGACACCATTCCCTTTTCCCTCGGGGGCGGGGGGGCAAACATGACCACCTTAAAGGCACCACAGAGGTTACTTGCAAGGGGCAGAAGCCACCAGGGGCCCCGCGAATCCTAAGGCTGGCCCTGGATTCAGAGCAGGGACAGGAAATGAGGTGTTGCTCTGCTCAGTTTCCAGTGCACTTGGGTAGACATATCTTGACAGGAACCAATTTGGGCGTGTGTGTGTAGAATACAGCAGTATTTTTAGACAAGCCTAATTTTGGGGTGAGACAAACCCATGCAGGGGTTGGAGGGGTTAGACATTCACCCCTGCTTCCAGAAGTCAGCTGAGTGCCACTGGAAACAGTGGGCACCGGGGAACCCATACGTGCTTGTAGACTCGACTTGCAAAACCCTCGATATTGGGGTTTTACAAGTGCAGGTCTCCAAGCATACACAGCTCCCCTGGCATCTACTGTTTCCGGTGGTGCCCAGCTGACTTCTGGTAACGGAGGCGAACATCTAACCCCCGCCCCCTTCCCCTGCACAAGTTTGTTTCTCCTGAACTCCTAAGTCTGGGAGAAAACGGGGCTTGTGTAAAAATGCACAAAGACTTACTACACTCAGGTACCTACAGGCCAGGTTTCAAGCTGAGCATTAGCATGTCTCTGCAATGCCTGGTTCAGACACCATCCTGACGGTAGCAGTTTACGGTCCAGTTTCTGACACAAAGAAACTGAATTCAATGGATTTTTAATCAGTACCTTTGTAGAAGAAAAGGAAAAAACAAACCGGAAACAAAAAACCCCACATACATCCCCCATGGATAGAAAGCTTACTATTCTGAAGAGGGAAAAGCTTACACATAATCCCATGGGAGCAATCCTTGAAACCACTTACTCTCGACTGTCGCAGACCAAGAGAAATGCTACAACAGACAATAAGTTGAGTCTGGTTGAAAAGGGCAGCTCAATCTTTTGCCCCTATTAAACCTGACATTCTCCTTATGAATAATTGAAAGAGGAATCATTTGAATATGTATATTTGGAATTATTAAAATGTCACTGTTGACCATCCTTACGATGGCGCTCACAGCTTATTCAGGTTCCCCTTAGGAAGTGTGGATTATTCGCCTGGCTGACCAAAGGGTGTGCGTGTGTGTTGCTTTCTCAGATTGTTCAATTTATATTGTTAGGCTGCTTCATTAATGCTATCTTTATCTTTATTATGATCCCTACGGCCATGATAAGTTTGCCATGGATACAGCCTAATAGGGCTGAACTGGAAACAGCCATTCCCATACCCTCAGTCATAAGCGACTCACTGAGGGAAATGAGGGAGGGGGAGCAATATGCCCCCCAATTTCAGAAGCCCTACAGAGTCCTATAAAACCCCTGCTCAGCACCCACTCCTGCCCCCCCACGCTATTGACAATTACCAATCACCTATGCCCTCAGTAAAGCACTGATGAACACTCATTGGTACTTCAGCATTTCCGCTGAAATCGGGAACGCCAATAACAATTTTGTCGTCACTTTCCATCTCTTTTGGCAATTTCTGTCACTTTCCAGCAGCTGTTTTGTCATTTACGGTTCAACGGCAGTATATAAAGTCCATATTCACATAAAAAGTACCAACCAAAGCAGCAGAAATATCCAAAGTACCAAAAAAAGCCCCATCGGAAGTACCAAACGAAGGGGGGGAGGGGGGAAGAGAGAACATGTATTACTGGGGGGGGGGGGGG
>QEPC01001301.1:1010516-1041573 GCA_003113815.1 Sphenodon punctatus
ACTCCTTTCATCCTGCAGCATTAAAACAACAAAAACTCCTCGCATATATGCCATAAATTGATACTTCACTTTGAAGTTATTTCGATTACTCGCGCCCACAACTGCCCCTGGAAGCTTATTCCAGTTGTTCACTGCTCTAATTGTTAAAAACCTTCATCTAATTTCCAGCCTAACCTTATTGATAACCAGCTTGTATTCATTAGTTCTTGCACATGCACTCCCTTCATCCTGCAATGACTCACCCACAGCACTCTGCTACACATTCAAGCATGAACAAATCTTCCCCTTCTATCACGTTAACTCCCCCCATATTTTTGTACAGTGTAATCATATCTCCCCTCCGTCTTCTTTTTGATAGGTTGAATAAGACAAGCTCTTTTAGCCTCATCTCGTAGGGTAAATCCTCCGTCCCTCTAATCATCCTGGTAGCTCTACTTTACTCTTGTTCCAGTTTAAGTTCATCCGCCTTAAACATTGGTGACTACTAGTACTGACAGTACTCCAGATGCGGTATTACTAAAGCCCTGTACAGAAGCAACAATACCCCCCTATCCCTGATGGCAAGACCACACCTAATACATCCCAGGATAGCATTTGCCTTTTTGACAACTGCATCATTTTGACAACACATTCATTTTATGATTAATTATAATGCCCAAGTCCCTTTCCTCCTCTGTTGTTTCCAGCTGATGAGTTCCTAGCTGGTAACTAAACATCTTATTGTTAACTCCAAATGCATAACCTTGTACTTTGCACTACTAAATTCCATCCCGGACCTAATACTCCAATCCATGAAGTCATCCAGCTCATCCTGTTTAATTTTCCAATCCTCCTCTGCATTTGCAATTCCTCCCAACTTGGTATCCTCAGCAAACTCCATTAGCACACTCTTACTTCCCTCACCAAGGTCAGTTGTAAATATATTAAACAAGATGGGTCCGAAGACAAATCACCGAGGAACTCCACTAGCAACTCCCCCCAGCCCCCTAGAAAGTCATCTGTCAACACAACCCTTTGTTTTCTTCCAGTTAAGCAGCTACGAACCCACCTACCTACCTTTCGTTAATTCCCATCTTTTCAAGCTTAAGTAGTAATTTTTCATGTGGTACAGTATCAAAGGCTTTACTAAAACCCAAATGCATTGAGTCAAGCAGGATTAAAGTTTTACAGAAAGCAAACTGTGCTCTGGAATCTCTCTGAAAATTCAATTATGCTAATATTGACCGGGTGAATGTCTCCTCAGGGTGTGATGGAGAGGTAAAATTTCTACATCAACAACATCCTTTTGTGCTCCATGTAAAATTTCTAAATGCCATAAATGACTGTTTTGGAGCAGCTGGTCTTGGAACCTACGACGAGGAGGAGCTACTTTGGATGTAGCCCTAAGTGGAACCTGGAGCAAGGGGTAACAGTGGTGGAGCCACTTGGCAATAGTGATAATAAAAAATTAAATTCGACATACTAACAGGAGGGAGAATGACAAATAAAACTACTGCAGTATCATGTAACTTAAAAAGGGGAAACTGCAAAAAAAAGAGCCAACTAGTTAGAGGAAAACTAAAAGGAGCACTTGCAGGGTTAATTGTTTGCAAGAGGCATAAAGACTATTTAAAAGCACCATCTTGGAAGTCCAAATTAAATGTATCCCACAAGTAAAAAAAAAAAGATATCAAGAGACCAAACATCTGCCAGCATGGCTGAACGGTAAGGTGAAGGAAGCTATTAGGCCAAAAAGAGGCCCTTTTAAAAAATAGTAAGCTAGTTCTAAATAGGAAAATAAAAAGATAGTATAAGCCTTGCCTAATTATAAGTGTTCATAAGGCAGGTGAAGAGGGAATTTGAAGAGTGACGTGCTCAAGATGCAAACGTAATAAAAGCTCTTTCAAGTACATCAGAAGAAAGAAGCCTGCTAGAGTGTCAGCTGGGACATCAGATGAACAAGGAGTGAAAGGGGTGCTCAGGGCCACTGCATAGAAGCGGAATGAATTCTTTGCTTAGGTCTTCACTGCAGAGGATGTTGGGGCCATGCTGGAACTATTCTTTGTAGGTGATTAATCGGAAGAACTTGGAGGACAGCTTGGAGGATAGATGATTGAGAGGAGTTGGACAGAGGTTTATAAAATCATGAGCAGTGTGGATCGAGTTAATAGGGAGTGGTTATTTACGCCTCTCCAATAGTACTAGAAATAGGGGACACTTTGTTTTAAATCTGCGCCAGTTAGTTTTATAAAGTATTTTTTCACTCAACTTGTGGTATCTGTTGCCAGAAGATGTGGTCAAGGCCAGTGGTACAGCTGGGTTTAAAAAGGGATTTGGTGACTTCTTAGAGGGTAGGTCCATTAAGGAATGTTAGGCAAGTAGGTTTAGGGGGCTAACGTCTTACTGTCAGGAGCTGGAAGTGAACAACAAGGAACGGATCTACAGTACCCACTGTGACCTGTTGGGTGCTTCTCCCAAACAACTGAGATTGGTCACTGTCGGAGACCAGATGCTGGGTTCTCCTTGTGTCCGTTGGTCCTCCCTTGTGTTCTTAAGGATCCAGAATTAGGCAGGAGCTGGTACAGAAACGCAGGTAGAGACTACGCTAAGATCAGCTGAAAGCACTGCTAATCTATTCATCAACTGTGCTGACTAATCAAAACCTTGGTTATTTTTAAACTTCAAATAAGACAAACAAAGGCAGCTTTCTTAAAAGAACAAATGAGAAATGCTGTTTTTCAAACTCAAAACACTAGGATTCTCCCATAAACTATGGACATGGACACCTGCAGAATAAATAATTGTGGGACCTCTGTTTTGTCGAGGACCTCCTTTCCAGGGGCAATTGTTTTGTGTACCTCTTTGCTGCACATGGAATTAATTAATCACCTCCCTGGCATTTACTACAAGGATTCCAAGTGAGCTGAACATCCTCCAACCTCTCCGGAAGGTTCCTCGGTGAATGTTTATTTTCCTGTCGGAATAAAAAAATAAAAGAAAGAAAGCCAGCCAGCCAAACATCGAGCTGTGCGGTGAGCCCCAGCACAGAACCAATACTCGGAGGAACAGAGGGCTTCCTGGCAGTAGAATACAGGAAGTTCAGAGAAACCAATGGGGAGAAAGGGATGAATGTACAAAGCCGAAACAGGTGTGACATGTTCCAATTTGGAAAACAAAACAAAAAAAAGGTACAGCACGGGGAAAGGGAGTGGGGCAAGGGGAATTCTAAAAACCTCCCAAGATGGAAAAAAAGATGCAAGGTATTATTTATTACTACCAAACAACAACAACAATATAGTCACTGCTCAGTAGAACCGTAACCAGAGACAGTTTATTTTTAAAGGCAATTACTAGGGTGCAATTAGAGATGCACATAATTCTGCAAGCAAACAGGACTGTGAGTGAGTGAGTGAGTAAGTAAAGGCTCTGGGTGAGATGGGCCCAAAGCTAATGACCTTCTTACAGGGGCACTATATGTCATTTCCCCCTAACTCTGCACCTCTCTATGAAGAGAGGAAATAAGGACGCATTACTCAAAAGCCCACTGTCTAAGCGTGGCATAAATCTCTCGCTGACTGCATTTCCCATTCTTTTGAGGCCCGAGAGTTTATATGCAATAAAAAAAGGCGATGTCTAGCAAAGGCCATCGGACTTTGTGTGTGTCAGTTTTAATCGCCGTCCCGGCCGTTATATAGAGAGCGACGTGGCTCATTTTAATGAAATCTAGGCACCGCTCTGGCAAGTCACTCAGTGCCGGTACGGAGTGCAAGGAGGTTTGCAGCATGGGTGTTGCAAACAAAAAATTTAAGAGGCAAATTGTCAGTTTAAGGGATTTGGCAAGTTTGATAAAGCAGTGGCTCTCAAACCTTTTTGAACTGCGTCCCCACACCCCACAAATCTCATCTGCAGTAGCCCACACCCCTCCTACACATACACCTTGCTCCTCCCTTCCTTGTCTCCTGTTTCTCTCCTCCCCCCCCCCCACCAACATTCTCTCTCCCCTGTCAGCAAGGGCCGGCCCTAGAAACTAGGGAGAGACTTTACTATTTATTTCTGTTTGGTATTTCCTTTTGTTCTATTTTTCTTTAGTATTTGTTCTGTTTTGTTTCTGTTTCGTTTCCCATTGAAGTCAATGGGAGCGTTTTCCCATTGAAGTCAATAGAAAATATCCATCGGGTTTCGAAAATAGTAAAGTGTCTTCTAAAGTCAAGTGTAGTGTACTTGTCTGGCACTGGTTGGGGGGGGGGGTGGCACTGGGCTTTTAGTGGGTAGGGGTGTGTTATAGGTGGCTGTGGGCTCAGGGGGTGCCTTGTGGCTCTGGGCTGAGGAGCTGTGGGGTCAAAGGGGGCTGTCTGTGCCTAACTGAGGGGCAAGGGTTAAGGGCGGGCTGGCACTGGGGATTGGGGGAAATGCCAGGGGCTGCTTTGCTTCTGCATGGCAATTGGCTCTCTAACTCCTTCTGCCTGCCTGCCTTCCCCCCGCCCTTAACCCACCCCATAGCTGCCTCATCTCACCTTCGGCTGGGGAAAAGCAGAAAGCAAAGTTGATCTCAGGATGCAGCGCAGACGAGACAAGGCAGTTGCAGGATGGTTGGTGGACCCGAGACCAGCCAGGGAGGACCAGCAGTAACCCAGGCTGGAGAGCAGAGCTCAGAGACAGAGCAGGGGCGGGCGAGCAGTAGCCCTGCCAGAGCCCGGGGGAAATTGACTGGGATGCAATTAACAAGTGAGGAAAGATGCAGCATGGCAGAGAGCAAGCTGACCAGAGCCCAGCAGATGGCAAAGGCACCTTTTCCACATTTAAATACTAAGCAGAATTTTAGTATCTGCTGATCACTTTATAGTATCATCAGTATTAATACTAGAGTGCCTACTTTAGAGCACTTTAGTATTAATACTAAATTAGTATTCCCATCCCTACAAGAAACTAACTGGCAGCAGATTGAACACAAAGAATATTTTTTTTTCCATACAACGCACAATTCACGTGTGGAATTTGTTGCCAGAGGATGTGGCCAAGGCCAGTAGCATAGCTGAGTTGAATGAAAGGATAAGATAGGTCCATTAATGGGGGGACATAACATCTGACTGTCAGGAGATGGGAGTGAATGGATCACTCCATTATGACCTGTTGGGTACGTCTCCAAAGCAGCTGAGAACGTTCACTGTCGGAGACAGGATGCTGGGCTCATCCTGTCGGAGACAGGATGCTGGACCACTAGTCTGTCCCCCCACTATGGCACTATCATATGTTCTTAATGCAACCCAGTTTTAGGTCTAAATGTTTGCATAATACAAATCAATAATACCAATAAAAACAAACCCGTCTGAAAGCAGAGATTCTGCACCTTCATCAAATTTATCTGTGCAGTGACAGGAATTGTTTAACGGAGCGGAAAGAATTATCACCCACCCTTTTTTCTCCTCTTCTCCCCCCCTTTTAGCTTTTTTATGATTATATTGCTTGTGTATTTTTTTTATGTGTTTTTTTTTTTTTGCATCGCAAGCCGTACCGAGCTGCCTTCTGCAGGAGGGATATCAAATGTTTTAATAAATAAATAAATTTAATTTTTAAAAAATAAAATAAAATCACGATCGATTTCTATTTTCTCCACATTTTTGAGGAAAGTGGGGGAGTAAATAGATATAATTTTTTTCACTGTTCTTAGCTTATTTAGCTAGTTTTTAGTTTCCCTTTTCGTCTATGGTTTTTTTACTGTATTTATTGTTTTAAAATGTGCAAGTCGTGAGACACCCCAAGCCGGAAGGGGGCAGAATATTAAATTTTAATATAAAGATACATAAAATTAATATAATGCAACCAGTAAGAATTCCAGTACTTCACTCAGTAGCCAGATAAGGGAATCTTCATCCCTAATTTCTGTCTCTGCCATTAATAGAATGTTATTTGGAACGGGGGGTGGGGGGCTGCGTGGAGTGGGGATTCTAATGAGACAAAAGGAAAATGTCCGTATGTTTCATTTATCTCAAAATGGCTCAGATTGAATTCTTGCCAGCAGGTGGAGCTGTGGAGGACCTGTTGTACTTTTTCTCCAGTAGCCTAAATTATCATTATTTATTTATACAGCACCAGGAGGTACATTTTACAAATAAACCATTTTATTTTTGCAGATGTTAGACTGCCATCGTATAACGAGTCAGTGACAAACTCCTCAAAGTCACTTCCAAAGTAAAGGAAGTCAACTCAGTGGCCATCTTCAAAAATACTCTCTCTGAAGTGGGACTCCCAGGAGGCAATCATTTGAGGCCTTAAAAAGGTCTCCTCCTCCTCCTCCTCCCGCTGCCGGAGACAAAACTCCTGGGAACGCAGAAATTTTGCAACCAGACATACATCATGAACAGGGTGTACATCCTCGCATCATGGATCGCTGGGGCAGGGAGAAGACCGAGCCCATGTGATCTGAATCTGTGGTCTCTGGATTCCATGTCCCTGGCGTTATGCTACTACAGCTAGAGTTGAAAACAGATATTTATTTATTTTAAGGGTTTTTTTTATCCTGCCCCTCCTGCCACAGGTACCGTTATTTGACACTGTTATTCGAGGTGGTTATCCTCTTGATCAGATCTGGAGGAGGGTTCAAGTCGTCAGTACTCAGTTCAGTTGGGATGGTAGGGGGATTCAGTCCAGTCGCAGGGGAGGGGGATGCGTGTTAGGGATGGGCGAACAGAACTGAGTTCGGAAATTTGGTTCGGTAATTCAGTTCAGTCGACCGAACTCTTCGAGTTCAGTCCGAACTCCGAACTTCCAAACAAAGTTTGGAAATTCAAACCCCATTGAACTAAATGGAATATTATCTTTTAGGGATAGGCAAACAGAGCCAAGTTCGGAAATTTGGTTCAGTCCGAAAATTCGGTTCAGTCGACCGAACTGGTCAAGTTCGGTACGAACTGCATTTGCCCATCCCTAATGCGTGTGTCTGTTGGGAGTTTAGTTTTGGGAGGTGGGGTGTAGAATGGGGCCAGACCTTTGGATTTGCAAACCTAATCATATCAGAGTCTGTCTCTCACACACACACACACACACCCCTCCCTGACACTGAACTGAACATTTATGCTATTGGAGCAGGCTGCATATCTCACCCAACAGATGAGGATGAGAGCAGCAAATTCTGATGGATATTATTAGTTATTAATACAGCACCAGTGATGTACCCGGTGCTGTAAAATCATAATTAGGAACAGTTTCCTGCCCTGAGGGGTGTACAATCTAGGGGAAATGAAGGACAAGCAACAAGGGAGAAGGGAACCTAGGCAGAGACAGGAGACATTCATGAATTTGAGAAGTCACCGGAGCACATGCTTAACCTAGTGCACATGCTTTAGAGGTGGCTGTGGGCTCAGGAGGTGCCTTGTGACTCTGGTCTGGGAAGCTGTGGGGTCAAAGGAGGCTGGCTGTGACTAGCTGAGAGGCAAGGGTTAAGGGGGGAGGCTGGCACTGGGGGTTAGGGTGGCACTGGGTTTGGGTGAAAATGCTGGGGACTTTTAGCGGGTGGAGGGTACTCTGCATGACTCTTAACCCCCTCTGCCTGCCTCCCTCCTCACCCCCACCTCATCCCACAGCCGCTTCATATCACCTGCGCTGAATCCGGAGATCAACTTTGCTCTCTGCTTCTCCCCAGCTGCCCTCTTCACCCGCGGCTGGGGAGAAGCAGAAAGCAAAGTTGATCTCAGGACGCAGCGCATGCGAGACGAGGCAGTTGCAGGACGCGAGGCAGTTGCAGGAAGATCAGCTGAGCAGAAGGACAAGGAGAGGGGTGCGTAAGTAGCTAGGGAAGGCCCGGCAGAAGAGGATACGCCATTGTATTTGAATATTCTTTTCATCTCTGACAGCTATTCTAGCCTGAATTATTTAAGGGCTGTGGTGTTCTGGGGCAGCTATCCCACATTTGCTGTCCGCAGCATTGCCAGCTCTTCTGAGTCTCATGATTTGAGGGGTTTGTAATGGCCTACTGCTGAACATAATTAACTCCTCCTCTCCCATTTGTATATAAAATGCAGGTTTCCAGCCTTCACGGAGGTGGAGAAAGCATGACTTCAGTGTGAACCTCACAGCCAGAAAACATACTCAACCCTGGCCCCTAAAATGAAAATAAAAATGTTTTTTAATAAAAAGAAACTGAGGCTGCTTTTACACGAGCAGCGGGATGCAGCTCCTGAAAAGCCCCTCGGGGTGGGTTTAGACGCACCAGAAGTAGCCGACCGCCGTAGGAATCGCGGCTCACACGGTCTTTTGAAGTCACATTTGGAAAACCCCGATATCCAGGCTTCCCAAATGCGGCTTCAAAGAGACTACGCGAGCTGCAATTCCGATGGCGGCCGACTACTTCTGGTGCATCGAAACACTCCCCATGGGGCTTTTCAGGAAGCACGTTTCTGCATCCCGCAGCTTGTGTAAAAGCAGCCTATGGATGTTTATAAATGAGGTGGGAGCCCACACCAGGAGGGTGTTCAGCCTGTGCTCCCTGCCTGTTTATTAGGTGCCCGTAGGGTTGCCACCTTCGGTCATTTTTTACCTGACACATCCATTTTGACCTATGGAAGTGTCCGTTAAAAAACCACCCCAGATGGTAATCCTAGGTGCACACAGGATCTGTGCTCCTGTGCACCACACAAACTCCACTCGTGGCATAATCCTGGGGCATCGTGGGCCACCCCATTTGCCCATGTGTCCGCCCCGTCTATTAGGATGTGTGCGGCCTCCATGCGGGCAAAGCACCTAGAGCCGTTCCAGCGGTCGGAGCAACAAGCGTGTTCGTCACTCTCCCTGGTGCTTCTACGGTTTACTTTCACTATGGGTACACTCAAAAAAACAGGAGCAAACAACAGGGAAGAGTTTCCTGGACAAAATACCCAAAACAAGGGGGGAAAACAGCACTACAAAAGTACCAAAAACCACACAAGAAATGCTGTTCACCAAAATAATATATTAAAAACATATGCACAAATACATTTTAAATATTCAATGATAACAATCATATAAAGACACCCAATCACCCAACGCGTTTCGGACACAACAATGAGCCCTTCATCAGGGGTGAAGAAGAAGTTCAAAGCAAGAGACTAAGACTTCTCTCTCCTTGCGACTATATGGACTATAGTTCACAGTTCAAAGCAAGAGACTAAGATGGCTCTCTCCTTGTGACTATAAGGACTCCTTGTGACTATATGGTTTTGGAGCTTACATGTAGTAGAAGAACCATTGTGTCCCTCCTTGATCCTCAGAGGTTCAAGCTTTTTTTGGAGGCATTGTCTTTCAATAGAGAGAGACAGACAGACATCTTAGTCTCTTGCTTTGAACTTCTTCACCCCCGATGAAGGGCTCACTGTTGTGTCCAAAACGCGTTAGGTGATTGGGTGTCTTTATATGATGGTCATCATTGAATGTTTAATATGTATTTGTGCATATCTTTTTAATATATTATTTGGGTTGTTAACAGCATTTTTTGTGTGGTTTTAAGAGTTTCCTGGACCCACACCTTCCCAAGGCCGAGAGTCATGTGGTGGGCATGGGCAGAGCATGGTGCCTGCCCATGTATCAGGTTTGTTGTGTGAACCCCCAACCCCCCGAGTGGGGGCTGTCCAGACCAAACACAGGACTCCTGTCGGCTAACAACCATTTATTTTCACCCTAAATCTCCCGATTTCTTGAGCACGATTTCTTCTGACTGGGGTCTATGATCTGAAGGCATGTTCTGGCAAACAGTGTTAAAACTGAAGTAACTGCTTGAAAGGAATTCAGACTAACTGCAGTTCTCACTGTAAACAGACGTAATTGTGACTTTGCAATTGCAGCCTAATGTTCCTGGCACTGCCCTTGTCTGTGGGGCGGGGCAGGGGGGCATTCTCCGTTGCTATCCCAGGTTTGTGGAACTCCCTTACTCAGGAGGTTCATTTGAGCCCAAACCTGGGCACCTTCCGGAGACGGTGCATAACTTTTTTTTTAAAATCAGAAAAAGCATTTGGCAGGCAGGGATAAATAGAGCTTTGGTGGGGTTTGGGGTAGGGCTGTAGGGAAGGAAGGCAGTTTGAGGGGAGGGATGCATGTTTTTATTGTTGAATTTTACTGGTTTTTTTTTATCAATTATTAGCCACCCTGAGCCTTATGGGAAGGGCGGTCTAGAAATTAGAAAAATAAAATCAATAATAAATAAAATAAGTCATGTTACCCCACACAATGAAAGGGTTCACACTACATAGTTACTTCAAAGTATAAAATCGAAGTGGAACATGGAGTCCTGGTTTTTCAGGATTGCTGATTTCTCATCCTACTCCTGAAAAACTTTGGTTTACAGCTCCATCCGTGTGAACCAATCAGGAGTATAATAAGGATTATTCAGTGTTTGTAGCACCAGGAATGTACGTGGCACAGAGCAATGATTAATTAGAGACAGGTCCCTGCCCCAAAGGGCTTACAGTATAGGAGATACAAGGGAGAAGGGAACATTAGGACATACAGGGATACATTCACAACGTTGAGAAATCACAGGTACCTGTTCTTAGCTTGGTGACAAGGGAGAGGGGAACAGAAGACAGAGATACATGGAACTGTTTCAAAGTATCTGTTCATCTGAGCATGCACTGCAAATCGCAATAGAGACTTTTTAAAAAATTCAAGAGAAGATTACAAAATAATCCCAAATGATCTGGGGTCTTGGTATGCTGGTCCATAGAGAATTCATCCCCTACAGAGTTAATTCTTCCTCTTCCCCTGTAACTAAGCCATTCAAATGCACTTGCCATTTTTTAACTTTACGAATGCATCCTTCTCTCTCTCAGTGCCCTTTCCCTCTTCCCCCCTTCTACACTGTAAACCCCTCGGGGCAAGGACCCATCATGTATCAGAACTGTTCCACACCAGGAAAGCTGCAGGCACTATGTAAACAACAAATGAAAGGGAACGGAATTATTATTTCCCCTTAATTTCTGTTATTCTACCCAGCTAATCTCAGTGGCCCATGAAGTCAATAAAGCTATGCCAGTTTACACCAGAAGTAGAATATAGTCCAGGGGTGGGGAACTTCAGGCCCAGGGGCCAAATGCAGCCTGCGGCAATTTTTTTACATGACCCTTTTCCAGTTCGTGAATCTGGCCCTTGTCTCCAGTTCCTACCTCCAGCTACTGAGCGACTGATAGTCCCATCCCTATCGGCAAATTATCGGTTTTATCAGTATTGGATTAATCCAATATCCGATATACCAATACTGATAAATCTGTTTTTTAACACTGCCGATTTTTCAGATCTTTAACATTGCGGCCACTGTTAAAATGGCCGCGATGTTAGAGAATAAAAAATCAGCAATGTTTAAAAAACGATATACCGATATCGATATTATCGGATTAATCCGATATTGCCAATTATTAGCATTATCGGATTCATCCGATACCGATAGTCCCATCCCTAGCAACCGAGCTCAGGGTAAGAAAGCAAAGATGAAGGCACATGCACAAGAATAGTGGACAGACCCCTGGTACAAAGCCATCATCTAGGCCCTCCCTTTCCTGTCTTCTCCTTAACCACCACCCCCGGCCCCAACTTTTACGCAGCTCTCAGACCTTGTACTAATTTTCAAAGTGGCCCCTAGGGATGGAAAAGGTTCCCCACATCTGATCCTGTCCACTGCACTTAGAGAGGCAAAATTGAGAGGGTCTATCATAAGAAACATGATAAATCACTCCCATTTTAAATAAAAAGATGTTGACTTCTGACATCCCCTCAAAACTTCCCAGTTTTTCCATTCTCAGCTATCTCAACAGTAGCTACAAACCATTATTTGCTCCCCATAAAAATAGTTCCCTCTGCCCTGAAAACAACTGCTAGACACATCAACCCAAGATTATATTTTCCAGAAAGCCATAAGTTACAGAAACTAGGCATTTAGAATGAGCTTCAGCTTTGACATCCGTGCACTGGCACAACAATAAATGTGGTCATAAAATACTTAAAAGTGAATAGAAATTGCAGGCGGGTATTGGACAAGGGATAGATGTGTGTATGTGTTTGTCAGTAGATGTGCTGCAGCCATATATAGCTCCATGGAGAGGAAGGGTTGCATGTTGAGCTGAAATGAGCACCCACAAAAATGGTTCTTGCTGGAGCAAGAACGGGTTTTCATTCTCGTGAGAATCTCACAGTAATCAAGAACCGTTACTGAGATCTCGGCAGGTTCTCTGTAACAGTTCAAGATCTCAGTGAGAATGTCAACAAGATTTACCATTTACCACAATCTACCGTATACCACGTCACTGTATACCGATTTACATGTACCCCGTTTGTCCTGGTCACACAAAAAATGGCCGCCGGAGCTGTTCCACACATGTGCAGCCCTCTTCCAGGTTGGTGCTCAAGTGTCGCTACCATTTTGGAAAAGGACAGCCATTTTGCACATACACATTACCAAGACAAACGCGGCACACAGTAAATCGGTATACAGTACACAGTAAATCACAGTAAACTGTAAATGATCAATTGAGAAACATTCTTGCGCAAGAAACTGTCAAGAACTGGGGGGGGGGGTTCTCCATTGTCAATTCTCGCTAAAAACAAGTCAAAAACTGGGATTCTTGGTGAGAATCTAGACAAAATCAAGATTGAGCTATAGCCCTAGTATACCCAAATTGACTCAAAGATACAATACAAGTGCGACCCAATTTGGGCACCTCATGTCCTGTAATGTCAACTTCCAGTACCAATTTTTTGGTTTTCCATCCCAAAGTACCTGAAACCAGGGGTGGGACTTGGGCAAAATTTTGGCTGTCTGTTTTTATCGGTATTGGATCTCTGACTACCAATTCTTGGTTCTCTCAGTATCGGATTTTTAACTTTACAGTTTTCTCCATCGACTTCAATGGGGAAAAACAAAAAATTAAAAATCCGATTAAAAAGCTAATGAAAAAGATCCATACCGAGAAAGAACAGATACACCAGATTAATCTGCTATAACTATTATTGGGGACTTTCAATTCTCGGCAATACCACAAGTCCCACCCCTACCCGAAACTATACCAGAAATCATGTAGCCTCTCAAATACTTTATTTAGTACTCTAAAATGCAGGTATTACCCATGGGCAGCAATGGACCTACTCATTTCAGTCGCAGTTTCATGCTTCTAGGTCTCCCCTCCTCTTCCTACGCCCCACACCAAGCACCTTCCGATATTCCCCATCGAAGGAGATCCTGAGAGCCACAAATCTACGCAAGGAAACCCATCTTCCACAGAAAGCTTCGTACACTTGTGATTTAATTTTAATTAAAACTCCCCCCTCTCAAATCCATAGCCTGAGCAGAGAGTTATTTTAAATATTTACACAAGTCTGATCTTTAAAAAGAAATATTAAGTCAATGAAGAGAAGAGTAGAGTGATGCCAACTGCGGGAAAGATAAATAGGTTAGGGAAGAAGATTAGAGAGAGATTGAGGGAAAAAAATACCACCAATATATTTGGACCGAACAGACTTACAAAAGGACTATTTGGTCTTTATACATTTTTTATGAAACCCCATAGCAGCAAGGGAAATTTAGGAGCTTCTGATAATTCAAAAAGTCAATTCTGACTGCCTGGTTCATTTTTTATTGATCTGGGCAAGTTAATTTAGGTGGGGGAGAGGAGGGGGGAAATCTTTCTGTCTCGACTCAATTACAAGATGATTTGGTACTCATGAGTCCAGGCTAAAATTTCAAGTCAAGGGTGTTCTGTAGGAAAGTATATCCATAAATATATATTTTGTTTACACAATGGAAGAATGGAGCACAATGCTGAATTTGGACCATTCTACTCCTTGACTAACTCAAGCCTTTCCTTGTGCACACAAGTCGAGTCGATATCACTGGTTCCAGTAACAGCATTACAACCAGTTAGAAAATACACTATGGAAAAATATTGAAAGGGGTGTGCATTTGGTTCCAGTGGAAAATGACATTCCATGCAGTTGTTATAGATCTTCCACTTGGGGAAAACTTTCCTTTCAGATCTTCACAGCAGATAAGAACATAATTAGTGCCATACTGGGTCAGACCAATGGTCCATCGAGCCCAGCATTCTGTCTTCAACCGACAGTGGCCAATTGTGGTGGCTTTGGAAAAGTACCCAATCTCAAACCCAACATATCATCAGATATGCCCACGTTGATGGAATCTTTAGGAAGAAATGGAGAGCTTACCTGGAGGATCGAAAGCCTCCAGGCAAATCTCAAAGGACAAGTTTGCTCTTAGGATCCGAACCAGTTCCTATCACAGCCACCACCAAGGAAAACTTGTTTTGATTTGGATGGGAATTGGTTACCACTCACAGAAATTCAGTAGAAAACTCATCTTCCTTCTTTCTCTTATGTCAGACGTCAGCCTGCTAATTACAGAAAGCACTGGTCCACAGGCCATCAGAACTCTGCAGTGTCACTATATGCATGACTACTTGTAATAATTATTTATATAACACTACTAATATGCCGGGCAGTCATTATGATTAGAGACCTGTCCCTGCCTCAAGGTGCTTAATATAGGTATAATAATTATTGGTGGGGCAGGGACACGTTCTCCACAAACATAGGGACATGGGAGGCATCAATAGTCCCATCCCCCACTAATTTTTAAGCCAAGCATATGGGGCTGCTCCCTGGGACAGGAGTGAAGGTGTGGGGGCTACACTCCCCCCCCCCCCCAGCAAAGCACAAGGGGTCATGGGAGTCAGCATTCAGCTGCAACCTCAGCACTGTGGCTCTTGATGTCAGCTCCCTCGCCCCCTCATCAGTGCATACACACACACCAGTGTTGGGAGGGGAGTGCTCAGCTGCTGTCCCGAAGAGGAGAACCCTCAGTCATACCACTGCTGAAACTAGGCAAGTCAGGGGAATTTCCACCATCCCTCCCAGCATCCCCACAATGTTTGGGGTAAGTTACACCACTAGTACTTACAATCCAGAATGGACCAGGAGAGGGGAGACAAAAAGACTTGTGTAGCCTAGCAGGCAAGATTCTGGACTTGGTCCTAGGAGGCCAAGGTTCAAATCCTATCTCAGGCCACTTGCCCACATTACCACTAATCTCCCGGCGGGCTGTTCTTATGGCACACTGTGCACGTGGGCTCTTGTCATCAGCCACGTCCTGCAGGATTTTCTTTCAATTGTCAGGGCTCGAAATTCAGCCCCAACAATCAAAAGGGAAAAACTGATTACAAGCATCCACATGCACAGTGTGCCGTAAGATCCCCCTCCGGGAGATTTCCCTGCCAGGGGATTCAGCAGCGCGGTAACGTGGGCAAGTGGCCGTAGCCACGGGCTCAGTGGGTGGCCTTAGGCAAGCCATTTCTTCTCAACCTCAATTCCCCTTTTGTAAAACGGGCATCATAAGGATGTATCTAACAAGGTGGTGGTAAAGGAGAACAAGGTAAGGATTAAAATCATTGTATAAATGAAAAATAGTACGAGATAACGATTACAGCATCACCAAAACATACAAAAAGGATGTTAAGACCAAGAGAGAAAAAAACAAAAAAACAATGTGATTGACTTTTAAATTACAAAAGCTTATATTGCCTTTTGGGTTTTGAGGCTTAAGGTCACACTTGACCGCTTTGCGAGGATTTGCTCTGCAAATGGGAGAACTCGAGATTTTCCACCCACACAAAAAGGTTGGACAGCCATTTGTTTGGGGATGCTGTAGATCAGGGATGGGGAACCTTTTCCCCTTTCAAGGACCACTTTGGAAGTTAGTACAGCGAGGGCCGCAAAGGTGCTTAAGAAAAGCTCAGGAAAAGGAGGATCCAAAACATGGATTTGTGCCATGAATCCATACCCTATCCTTGTGTGTATTCCCTCCTCACTGCTTCCTTTCCCTTCACTCAGTCTTTCAGCGACAATAGGAATTGGATCAAGAGACCATATCTAGCCACTGGAATTGGGCCAAATAAAAGTTAGCTGCTGCAGGTTGCATTTGGCCCCCCAGGTCTGAGGCTCCCCACCCCTGAGGTAGATGTAGTTGTCCCACTTCCGATCAGGGGGTTGGACTAGGTGACCTCCGTGGTCATCTAGTCTATAATTTACTGTGTTTTTCAGAAGAATCTGAGAATCGTACACAGAGCCAAAATTTCAGAAGAACCATAAAGGAAGAGACAGATTACCAGGCTCGCCATAAGATTATGAGCACAGAGGCTAAACAGCAAGAGGATGCGTTTTTTGTAGGGATGTGCGAACAAGGTTAGGAAGTTCGGACCGAACTCGACTAGTTCGGTCGACCAAACGGAACTTCCGAACCAAACTCGAATTCGACCGAACTGTTCGGTCAAATCTGAACCAGTTCAGAAGGCCAAAAACAGCTTAAAACACCAGTTTTGAATGTATGAACTCGGTTTGGAAGTTCGGAATTTGACTGAACCCGACTAGTTCGGTTGACCAAACCGAACTCAATTTTTTAACCGAACCGAATTTCCGAACTCGGTTCTGTTCACACATCCCTAGTCTTGTGAGACTTCATCAACCCTGCAAAAGCCCTTCTCCCCACCCTTTATTCCAATGAATGAGCTCAGCCTTTCTACTGCAGTTATTCACATGAGTAACAGATATATAAATAAACACATTCATCAATGAATCCCCGAGTCCCTAGGCAAATTCTACTTTTCCAATCACAACTTGTTCAGGGTTTGTTGTTTTTTTCCCCTTCTGTTGCCGGCAAATCTCTCTGGTGGCTTCTAAGCCCTGAAGCTTACACTCAGGATGGAAATGGTTAGCACGTTCAGAAGCTGAGGAAGCAAACAAGGGAATTACCAGACTTACCCCATTTTTTGGATAGGCGATCCATCCCAGGTCCCCCATCACGGTCCGCGAGTCCAGTAAATTCACTATAAGAAATAAGGAAAATAGTGCCTTAATGAGGGCAGATGGGGACATGTTTTAGTAAACACTAATGTACCTTGGCAGCACTGGCAAAATTACATTGCATTAAACTGAGGAAATAAGGGCCATGGAAAACAAATCTCATGAAAATTAGTACAAGCTCCAAGAGTAGAGTTGGGAGTGGGAGTGCTTCAGAGCTGCAACTCAAGAAAAGGAAGGCCCAGTCCATGGAACTGTGCCCTGGGTCCATCCCCTATATTTGGATGTATGCCCTCATCTCGGCACCCTTCCCCCAAGCTCATTTTTTCTGGTTCTTGGGAGTAGGAACTGGATGAAGGGGGTCAGGTTCAGAGACTGGAAAAGGGCCACATAAAACAGCTTGAGGTCCCCCCTCCCTCTACTACCTTTCATTTGGGGTCTCCTTCTCCCCCTATAGCCAAGTTAAGCACATGCACCTGCACCTGCAATTTCTGAACTTTGTGACTGTGTCCCTGTCTTGCCCAGATTGAGAGCCCCTTGGGGCAAGGGCTTGGGCTCTAATTAATGATTAATCAGAGGCAGGTACATTGCTGGAACTAGCTAATAACAAAAACCAGCAACAGCCTCGGTGCAGGAGAGCTTCCATGCTGTTTTTTATGCAGTTTGAATTTTGGGGGATACGACATGATCATTTCTGAACTGAACAAAGAACGCAAAGGATTCTGGATAGGAAAAATCCTTCCAATCCTGCAAGGAATCTCTCTACAGAGAGCTCACGATTCTGTTTTCCGATCCAACTGCGGAGCAGAAGCTGTTATTTAAGAAGAAATTTAGCAAAATAAAAACAGTCTGTCTCTTCCTCCGCTATAATTTAAGACTGTATATCTGAGCCTTAAATTGGAACTTGCCTGACGCTGCTTTAATGCATTGAATTTTACCCTGGCAAACGATGCAAGCAATTAAGAAACTATTTACATTAAATCGCCATAAACTATTCCCAAGCTTAGAACATCATTATTTTTCCTCGTATTACCTAAAATCCACAGTCCAAATACTGAATGTAATTAAAAAATAAATCTACACACACTTAAGCAAGCAGAGGAAAATTATGTTGAACTGGTTATGCATCTGAAAGCACAAGTCATTGTTACCCGGCCTTGAAAATTCTGGCCTACAAATTGGTATCCGGACTCTAGCAACTATATGCCTGAATGGATGGAGCATTATTGTCAAACCTCCTTCCCACAATAAGTTTCATATTCGTTGCCACCTACAATGTATTTACATTTTTATCCACCCTATTCCAAAGGCTCAGGGCAGAATATATATAGATATATATAATCAATTAAAATCCCATGCCTACCCAAACCCAATCCTACAACCTTATCTTATTATACTGCTTTCGGTGTTCAAAGTGGTTTACAATACTTATCTAGTCTGTGGAACAGACCGCTTAGGGGCTCTCCTTCGCTGGAGGCTTTCAAACAGAAGCTGGACGGCCATCTGTCAGGGATGCTGTAACTGCAGATTTCCTGCAATGAGCAGGGGGTTTGACTAGATGACCTCGGAGGTAACCTTCTAATACTAAGATTGTATTTTATCTTCACACCAACCCTCAGAGGCAGGCCATTATTATTCCCATTTTTCAGATGGAAAACCAAGGCTGAGAGATAGTGACTTGCCCAAGGCCACCTACCAAGTCCGTGACTCAGGTCCCAATTCTCACAGACCAAAGCGGCACTGCACATGCATGGTGCTGCTGCCGGGGTTCAATCAGGCCACCACCAAGTCGACTTGCCCCAGCCCTGCCTCTTTGGACCTAGGTGCTATCCCCAAGTGCATGCACAGGGTCCCTTCAGTCCGCATGTATGCGGTGTCCAATCAGTCTGCACATCGCACATGCAGAGACTCTGAATCAGAGCCTAAGATAGGATTTGAATAGACCTGAAACAGGTATCCAAAAAGGGTGTAAACGTGTCAAATTTGCACTACCCGAACCATGATCCATGGCTCAGGGTAAAGACCTATACCCATATGCACTCCATCAGGTGCTCATTTCAGCTTTGGTTACATTATTTTGACAATTTTGCTATGGCACATGTGCATTTGCAAAAAAAATGATGCAACCAAAAGACCAAAATAACTGAACCAAAATACCCAAAATGGAAGATCTGAAAAATCAGGTATACGAGTACTCATTTTTGGTTAAGGGTCGTATTTGGATTCCCAAAGGTCTACTTGAAAATGCAAAAAACAGCCAACAAAAGAAAAACAAACAAACCCCCCAACAAATACTAAACCCACCGGCCGCCCAGGTCCAACACCCTACCTGTTAGGCTACACTGGCTCACCCCATATGCTACATAACCTAGTTGTTTTCTTTCTCTTCATTGAAATAAATGGTTTTGGGAGGAGGGAAAAGAAAAAAAAAAAAGAAAAGAATGAAAATCTTCCAGCCCCCAAGACTCAAAACATGGAACTCAAGTTACGACTTTGGCCAGTAATTAATCAAGCGTTGCTCAGATTTCCTTTGCAAACACTAGCTCGCGTTCAAGGGCCACACACCCCACACGCCTTCAGATACCCATCTGAAGGCGATGTGTGTGCGCGTGTAGCGGAGGGTGCGCTCCTGTGACCCACCCCCACTCATGCCCGAGAACGGCACACACAGCACCGACCGCACACCCGTCCCTGGCTGTAGGAATCCGCCCCTCCCCCACTCACCAGAAGTGCATGGTCACTCCGCGGCAGCACACACGGACCCGTCTCCGAGCCATGTCCGCTTAAAAATGGCCAAGGACAGAGTTAACTCCACGATCGTCCCCTACCGCTTGGTGTTGGGTGAGTGTTTCATGCACCCACATGCTGCGAGTGCTGAATCTAACATGTGAAGGAGACTGGAGGGAGGAGGCTATGCCCTACGGCAGCAGGGAAGCCAAGCAATTTCAGTCTCCTCCTCCTCAGACACGTTAAGTAACTAAGAAAGCTCAGCTCCCTCTTTTGTGAGCCCTGGGCAGTCATTTCACAACAGAGAGAGGGAAAAGTGGGTGGAGGGAATGCTGCAGAGGGATCTCCCAAGCTCAAATCCAATCTGAGCTGATTTGCTTCGCAATTCACAACAATTCCCAAACCCAGCGCTGTTCTCCAGCCACCCAATTCCTATCTCAGCAACAGTAGTTACAACCCATCACTTACTCCTCCCTAATTGCACACCAGCTCCTTCCACCACCTAGTAGACAGCATGTCAACAAGTGAATACACATTAGCCAGCATTAGCCCACATGGTGGGCTACGCATTCTCTGAACCAATGCCATGGACGTTGGGCGAGTATTGGGTGATCCTAATCATCTAATAAACAAACATGAAAACACCCAGTCATAGGGGGCTACCCTGTTGTTTAATAACTTCCAAAAATCTGTGGCTCAGAAAGGGACTAAAGCCCAATCCCCCAAATGCTAGGACAGGAGTCTCACTAACTGGTTCAGCTTCCAAATGAGAGACTAGACTGAGGAGGAATACAAGTCCCTAATATTTATACAATTAAGGCTGTACCATCATAATCCAACATTGTCCATCTGGCCCTAAGGTATAGACAGGATTTGGATTCAATTTTGATTTGTTAAACTGATGAATGTGTCTACCTTACACCAACTACAAATGTCACACTATGGGTAAGACAAGGATGAGTCATCCTACGATTCCCTTGGACAGCGGTAGCACTTTAAGAGGGTAGGATGGCCGAGTTTTATTAAGGCAAAATGGGGAGGTTCCTTACCTTAGGAGGGGCACTCAGTCTTAATGGACCTCAGCAGCACCCAATGGCTTTGATCAAGGAGCACATGATCAACAATTGAAGCCGTTTCCAACATACATTTTGGATAGGGCTGAATGAAAAGGCCTCTCTCTCCCAGGGGATACTTCGGCGCTTCAAAGGCTACACAGAAGATGGGGGTGGGAGGTCTTAAAGGGTTGGGCTGAAGAAGAGGAGAGTCAAAATTGTGGTTCTCTCCTCTATCCTTGTGTGAATGCAGAGGGCTGCATTTGGCCCCTGTGCTGGAGATTGACACCCCTGGGAATATTTTATCGGTCAGATTTGGTGACGTTGAACTGAATCAGACTATGGACGTTCATCCTACTTCAACTGGATATCAGATTCACTCTGTTATTTATAAGGAGCTGCCTAACTCAGTCAGACCAATGGCCCATCTTAGCCCAGTATTGTCAAGACGTGACACAGCAGCAGGGTTACAAATCCAGCTCTCCAGGGTGTCCGGCAGAAGCCTCCCCCAGGTGTGCTACCCGAGACCCTCCAGGATCCCTAGCAGAGGCCTCACCTAGGTGTCCTACCAGAGATCCTGAATCAGAGATTCTGGGGACTGAACTTAAGAACGTGTGAAGTCTCATGACTGCAAATGGTTAAAAAAAAATAATCTAAGTGTTTTGGCTACAAAATTGCAGAGTTGCTAGGAATTCACTCTCCTCCAATTACAACAATTACTTTGTTCAGAACACTATATATGCATGTTGTAAATTGCAGCGGATGCACAATGAGTATTGATCTATATTGTATAGCTTAATTAAAACTTGTCCTGGAGAAGAAACTAATTAATGTAATTAGATGAAATGTTTGATACCATAAAGTTGCTTTGCACAAGATTAATTAGGTATCAAAAACTGCACAAAAAGCATCTTTAATTTTTTTAAAAAAACTTGTGTCACTTGTGAAACAACCCAATAAATGCTATCTTCCTAGGAAATTCTCAAGTGTAATCTGTGGCGGTGGGCCCTCTAGGTGGGCAGGGGAAATGCCCCACCTGGCCCCCTAGGACTCCCCCCAGCCGGCAGCTTTAAAAAAAATATAAAAAAATAAAAAATCGGCCTCGTCAGCATCGCGGTGAATGTGCGGAGCCATCTCGAAGAACTTTGTTTAGTGAGGCAGAAACCTTCAGAAGGTTTCTGCCTCTCTAAAGAAGGTTCTTCGAGATGGCTCCGCACATTCTCACCGGTTGTGCGTGCGTGCACATACACAACCCGTGACACACACACACACACCCGAAGGCTTCCTAGGAAGCCTTCAGGATCAAAAGGGAAGCGTTCTCCCTTTATGCAGAGTGGGTGGCTAGAAGCGCCGTCCACTCCGCATAAAGGGACCCTGCAATGAAAGAGTGCTGCAGGGGGCTTGGAGCTGCTGATGCGCACGCAGTTCTGAGCCTCCACAAGTCCCTTCCTCCCTGGATGCAGAAGCGGCGGCGCTGTGGAGAGGAGCCAGCCCCACCATAGTGAGTAAATTGCGGGGCCGGGTGGGGGGGGCACATGGTGGGAGCGAGGGAGCACATGGGGGGGGAGTGGGGAGGCACATGGTGTGGGAGTTGGAATATGGTTTTTGTTCACTTGATGTGGAGTGTTTGTTTTGCTGCTGCATTTGGGGGATCTGTGGATACCTTTGCAGCCTTGTGGGACTAGTTTGCTTTATGGTTTTCTGGTTTTTATATGGGTTTTGTTCACTTGATGATGTGGAGTGTTAAATACTAATCCCCCCTTTCCCCCAATGCACATGCAGCAGAGGGTGAGGGGGAATTAGTATTGAATGCCCCGTGATTCAATTGAGGTTCTGAAATCCTGAGATGTAATTGTTAGTCTGGTGATTTTAGGTGTTTTCAGAATGCTGGAAATGTGATGGTTGTGATAAAATTGAGGTTTTACAATCCTGAGATGTAACTGTTAGTCTGGTGATTCATGGGCCTTAAAATCCGCCCCCCCCCCCCCACACACACACACGCAGCAGAGGGCAAGAATACTGCTTCAGAAGGGACTTCTGAAGCAGGGAGTGGGGTCCCTCGAACACACATGCAGTAAATCCCTTCTTTCTGAAGCAGTATTCTTGCCCTCTGCTGCGTGTGTGTGTTGGGGAGGAATGTTAAAGCCCCATGAATCACATTTTTTAAAAAAACAAAAAACCACACAGAAACCACATGCAAACTGTGTTTTGTTGCAATCCTTGATCTGCTGTTAAAACGGTGACTGGTGGGTTTCAATCTGTGGTTTTAAATGGAACCAATGATAAACTTGCATGGTTATGTAGAATGCATGGCATTGTCAGTCCTCCTCAGTATCATGAACTACTGATCTCAGGCTTTGACTTGAGTGCTTTACAAGGATGAGTGCCTGTGTTTGGGGTTTATAAATTATTTATTTTAAGCTTGATGTGCATGCAAACTGTGTTTTGTATGTTAACCTTGGGAACTCCTTGCTGCTGGGTTATGCCACCTACCGTTGCCCTGGCTCTGCCCACCGTTGTCCTGATTCCGCCCCTAGGCTCGCCGGCCTTACTGCCCCCCCCAGCCGTCTCCGAGTGTAATTTTTAAAAAAAACTTGCATGGAGAATGATATTGAGGATGTCGTCCCACACATACCAGCCAGCCACTACCACCAAAATCAAAGAAGCCTTCTATTAGATTACCAAGCAAACCAACCAAGTTTTGAATCCTTGCTCAGGCCTTACTCTCCAAAAGGGAAGAGCAAAATCTTCCAAATTTGGCCCCTACTTTTAAGAGCAACAACAGAACACAGATTTAGGCCTAAATCAGAATGCCTGTTCCGTCTTCACTGAGTTAATCCATGTTTTTGGAACCGGCCACAGAGATCTGGCATAGATTTTTGCCCACATCAAGCCTTCACGGTCCATCCTGATGACTCACCCTTTCTTCAAGCACCCGCACGATAACAGCGATTCCCTTCTCTTTACTGGGGCACATGCAAGACGGCCAGGTCTACTTTGCTGCAGCAGATGTGCAGTGAAGGAAAGGAAACCAGTATGCAGGGGCAGATGGCTGTAACCTCTGAATCTGCATTACCGGGGAATGGGGGCCAGATTGCAGCCAGTCTCTGTTCCACCAGACTGCTTTACAGTCAGACAGTTCCAGAAGCCTAGTAGTCAGATGCATGGAGTCAAGCTAAGGCTCTGGTGGGTTGGTTTGGTGAGCTCTCCATGGTCAAGAACCAATGAGAGGTGGAGCCATAGAGCTCACAGCTGGGCACATCTGGGGCTAGTGATGACAGCTGCAAACCCAGAAACGTGGGACCCCAAGCTAGTCTACCAGGACTATGGTCTGGCCTGGTTCATTGTAATGTTGACCATGGTTATACCCCTTTGCTGCTTGGGTGAGCACGAGGAGGCGCTAATCAAGTCTGGATGCAAGTGACAGGGCCCTCTTAGTGGGCCATAAATTGCTGGAAGGACCGGCTCCTGCAGCTACTCACTCTTTCGGGCCAAGCACAGCATGACATAACCCACATGTGGATTCTTGAAAAAGAGGCAGAAAATTGAGCAGCAGACAAAAGAGTCAGAACACAAGAAGAGTCCTGGCAATATTTTTTAAAAAAAATAATCTCCATAATCCATCTACTTCAGAGAATGTCTTTCAATACGTAGCAGTGAAACAAAATTTCACTTCTAGTAATCATTCTAAATTGCCTGAAAGCAACAAAGGATGCTTTTGATACTGAGAACCAAAGCTCTTCATACGGAAAAACCAAAGCGCTTCACATATGCAACCCTCCTGTATTAAAGCCAGCAGGAGCTTTGCCACCTACTTCAATAGGGTCCAGGTTGCAACCACAGAATGAAATTTCTCCACCGAGATATAGGCACATTATTTTGCCCAGTGACTTTTCCATCATGATTCTTTTTCTCTGCTCACATCATCAAAAAGGCTGTGATACCACATTTCTTTGCGAAGGTAAAAAAGATAGCAGAGGGCAGGATAACAAGTTTACATTCAGAATTTCAATTTTCAAGAGAGGAGACAGACACTATGCTTAAGTGGCATCAAAATAAGGGCTCCCTACATGGTTTTGCCAGAAAACAAACCCACTCCAGACCAGAAGAATGTCACAGTCTACTTGGAAATCACAAAATATTTCTTCTTAGAGACTCCAATCAAAATTGCTAATGTCTAGTTTGAACTAGCAACAGTAACTTGCTCATGAGTTAAGACCTTAAAAGTCAAGATTTTTAAAAAGAAGAAGAAAATGCTATGTTTGTTTTTCTTCTGGTTTCTGAGCATTCAACACGCACCATGTCATATTATCAAGACGCTGCACCAATAAGGACTAGAAGGCTTGGGCTCGGATCTCCAAATCACTGCACCAGAACAAGACCCATTGAAGCAAATGGCACTTACACGGATGCTGTTCTTTGAGGAACAGATCCTTGCTTTTTCTTGACGTCTTCACAATTTTACCAGGAGTCCTGAAATTCCAGGCTTTTAGAAACCCTTAAAATGGCAGGACTTGGGATAGAATAGCAAGAGAAGACTTCCCTGCCATTTGTAACTGTACCCCTATTCTATTCCAAAGATCCTATTTGAGAATAGAGGCATTCCTGCTTTCCCCCATTACCATGGTACCCAAGAGTCTCGCCTTGACCCTTTCACTTCTGTTCCACTGTCCTACCTCACCCACAACTCTGATCACGCATACTTCCCAATAATCCCGACCTTGGAGGGACAGTCCCTCATTGGGTGCTGCATCCCACTGTCCCTCTTGCAGGCGTGTAGCAGGGCATTGGTTACCTGAGGTAAGCCGTCGCAGAAGCATCAAGCACTCCGTCACTTTCACAGGGAAGTTTTATCACAAGTCCTTTATTCTCACACACTGTTCTGCCTTTTGCCTTTCCAGCCACATACAGTTTCGCTATATACAGTTCTCCACCCTTATATAGCCCTCACAGTCCATAGTCCCTTAAGTCACAATATACTGAGAAGGAATTAGCAATCCACATTTACTGTCCATTGCCAGTAAGCTTTTGCAGCACTCACCACCAGAGCCACCTGCAGAACCTCGGACACGGCTGCTGCTGAAGCAACAGCAGAGATGCTTCTGTGGCCACAGTCAGGCACAGATTGATCTCTCTCTGGCTCCTTTTATCTCCCGAGTGGGCATGGCTGGCCCCTCAGTCTTCCAGTCCTTAAAGGGCCAGTACCTTGTCACACACTCTCCTTTGTCCCTGCTGGTCTTTTCATACTCCTACTGGGCTGGCCTTACCAAGACCTTACCCAGCTGTCCAGTTACCCCACAAGCACCAGCCGTCCAGCCCAGTCCTCAGGCCAGCGCTCGCCCTCTCTTAAAGGGCCACAGCTCCATCAGGCTGCACCCTGCCACAAGGAGTCAAAACTCCCTCTTACACACAAAGACCAACATAGAAACCTCAGACGTCTCTTTCCCGGTTCCCTCCCGGAAAAAAGCACTTGAGAAGACAATGGGGAAAAAGATGAAGTGACAACAGGGGCAAAGCGTCCATTGAGTGAACCTAGCATAAAGCCGGGGGCCACTAGACACCAGGGGGCGCTGCCTGGCCCCACAGGGACAGCCTTGCACCTGGGCTGGGCTGGAGAATGCCCAGGTGCAGGGCACCCCCACATGATGGGGGGGGAGGGTTCCCCATCCCTCACCTGCATCTGCCTGCTAGCAGTGCTGCAGCAGCCGCCGGGACACAATCGGACTTGGAGATAATAAAGCTGTTTGTAAACAAACAACTCCTCCCCACGTGAGTGATCAGGAGGTTGTAGAAGGTTCTTCGAGATGGCTCCTAACATTCTCACAACTGGGTTGTGCATGCTCACCCTCTTCAAATAGACGGCGCGATGGTCTTGAGCTCCTCTAGTATAAAAAGCACTGACTCTCCCCCTCATAACGACAGTTCCTTCCAACCCTTTCTAGAAATATAAGAAAATTCCATGCGGGGCTGGAAGGGTGGGTGTTGTGAGAACGTCTGGAGTCATCGCGAAGAACCTTGTTTACAAGGCAGCAACCTTCTGTTGTTCTTCGAGTGGCTCCTCACAGGCTGTTTTTACACAGCTCCACCAGGTGGGGGGTCCATGGGCACGCCGGTGTGTGGGCGGGGTGTGCACATGGCCGCACATGAATCCCCACTCACCCCCCCACTCATCTGCACCCACGGAGCAACCACCGTTTCCCCCAGTTGCTCCATGCGTGGGGATGAGTAGGGATGCATGTTAGGCTGACGCACACACACATACCCATTTACCGCAGGCACATGCGCCGCATCGTTCACATGGGGCTCTTCCACCCATGAACACACAAAAATCTGGGTGTTTATGGGTGGGAGAGGCCCGTGTAAAAAGGACCACATTCTCACAGCTGTCTTACTTATACTATCTTGGGTAGGAATTTAGGATGTAAAACAATATCTATTCTATTTTGGAAAATCTGCAAATATGGTTATTATGGCTGCTATTTCACAAATGCTTCTTAATGAAGTTATTCCTAAAAGGAATACGGTCTTTAAACCCCCACCCCATAACCAGTTCATTTGCATTCCCCATATAATCAATGCATGCTGCCCCGGGGGCACAAATGAAATTGTTAACAGTGGGGGGCAGTGTGCATTGATTATATGGGGGCATGGGCACAAATGACCTTGTTCTGGGGTGGGGGCAGCATGCATTGATTATGGGGGCACTACTGAACTGGTTATCTGCCTCTTTTCATGGCATAATGTGCTTAATAGGCTGGCTGCATTTTGGAGGTCGTGTGTTTGATAGCAGAGTCCCCAGGCCTGTGTCCCATCGGTGGGACACAAAGAGGGGGGCCCATCTTGACTTCTTGGCCAGGGGCCCATTGCACCCTAGCTACGCCCCTGAGTGACAATCAACTAAGCGGAACAAAAAGCAGGAGAGCTTCTGTCCCACTTCATGCACTAGGAATGTTAGGGAGCGGATACGAGGGGGTGGAGCATATGCAGTGAGGGGCAGAGCTTAACTGTCAACAGGGCAGGGTTTTCCCTCTTTAGCTGCTAGACGTGTTGGGAGGTGGCGATCATGTTTAAACCTTCTTTCTTCCTTTCATTGACTCCCTCCTCCCTTTCGCATCCAGCCTAGACTCCATGTCCTCACCTTCAAGACTCTTCATGGCCATGCTTCTACCTCTCTCTGCCCTCATTTTCTGCTTCATTTCCTCCCTGGAACTTCACTCTTCTCCTGCCTCAGAGTCACCTGCCCCCCAAACCATCTTTCCCCTCTCTATTATGGTGCCCTCGTTGCCTGGAACTCCCTCCCATGTTCTGCTCCCTCCCAGCCTTGAAATCCCTCCTGAAAAACCTGCCTTTCCTAGCTCCGCTAGGATCCCCATAAGATTGCTCAGTTATGCTTCTCCTTAGATGGCCTCAACCTTCAGAATCACCCCACCCCCTTGTCACTAATTCTATCTTCCTAGGAAATTCTCACGTGTAATAATTTAAAACAGAACAAAAAAACCCCAAACAAAGAAACAAAAAAACGTGCATCGAAAATGATACTGAGGATGTCCTGCCCCATATACCAGATGGGGGACTCTCGCTGAAATCAAAGAAAAGGCTTCCATTAGATTACTAAGCAAACCAATGGCCAACCAAGTATTGAATCCTTGCTCAGGCCTTACTCTCAAAAAGGGAAGGAAGATTCTGGGAGTATGGTGCTTTCACTTTCCTATTCATTCAATAGGGGCCAGTCATGCCCCATTAGTCTTCTAGTATTCATCCTCAATTTAAAAAAAGAAAAAAGTACAAGTAGCGGGATGACGGCATGAAACAGTAGGGCACAACTGAACCCATTGTCCTTTATTGTGTTTGCTCAAACAAGAGTTTAATGGGTTTTTTATGTATAACTTCCAGAGTACCATGCAACCCTGCAGTCGGAAGAAAACAAGGGTCCAGATCATAGATTTCTGCCAGGGATCGGTCTCCAAAATCACACACACGTTTCAAAGAGACACACTAAAATTGTGCCGCACTCAGAAGTCTCCCATTTCCAGAACAACGATTGCCACCCCCACGCTATCCCAATGTTTAGCAGAAAGGTAAACTCTCAATCTATTGCCCGAGTTTATTTTAGACTCTGTAACATAGAGGAGGGGAGGGGAACCATTTAGAAAATTAGTACAAGCTCCGAGGACCACATAGACATTGGAGGCAGGCAATGCGGGGTTCCACCGGAAGAAACTGCAGATTCTGTTCCGTTTAACGTTTCGGTTCCATAATTTCTGGATTTAAAGACAGATATGTATTATGGATCAATATAAAATAAAATTTATTAAAAAAATTATTGTGCTTGCACAAAACGGCCACTGGGCCATTCTGCGCATGCACATCTTTTTCCAAAGTGGAAAAGGGCAGCCGGTCTGCGCATGTGCAAAATGACCACATTCCATGTGCAGACTGGCTGCCCCTTTCCAAAATGGCAGCGACACCACCACTGCTGTTTTGGGAAAGGATGCACATGTGCAGAACAGTCCAGCAGCAATTTTGTGCATGTGCAGTTATTTTTTTTAAATGTGTCGATTTTAAACCGAACCACAATGGGTGCATTGCCCAATGTTGCGGTTCAGTATGGATTAATCTGCGACTGCCCATTATGAGCAGTTATGGATTAATCCAAATCCCTCCCCCTAGGCATGCTTTAGGAGTATGCTCAAGAAAAGAAGGATCCAGATCATGAACCTGTGCATAGATCTGTTCTCTCTCCATGTGTGCATGCCCTCATCCCTGCTCCCTTACCCCAAGCTCAGTTTTTCAATGCTTGGGGGATCCAGGGGTGGGATCCATGAACTGGAAAAGGAACACTTAAAATCTTGCTGAGGTCCACATTTAGCCCACAGGTCTGAGGTTCCCCACCCCTCACACCTACTCTTTTGCCTCTCTCTCTAGCCATGAGGGCCTCGTGGGCTAGCACTGGTTGCTTTGGCTTCTGGGTAACAAACAAGGACTCGGTGAGATTTCAGCTTTCCCAGGTTTGGTCATTCGATAACCAAACTTCCTGCAGCTTATGGCACCATGTGTGTTTGTGAAAATCTGGGCTCATTACAAAAGCAAGTTTCTAGGCTCTGGGGGTGGAAGAAAGCTGGGAAATATAATTATAACTCAGGGACAGAAAACCTTGGGCCCAAGGACCAGATGCTAGTTTTTATGGGGCACCTTTTGAGTTCCTGGCTCGGGCCCCTGGATCCAGTTCCTAAGCCTCAAACACTGAAAAACTGAGCTCAGGGGAAGGGAGCAAAGCAGAGAGGAGGGAGGCCAATCGCCCAAGGAGTAGGGACAGATGCAGGATACAGATTGACCCGAGCTCACCCTTTGAGCAATCCACCAACCCCAACTTCGATATGTGTTGATTTTTATTAGTCCAATTCTCTCAAAAAACAGCGTACAATATAGTTAAAATCCCCCAAGACAATTACAAAATAAAATGCCCATAAAAAAACAGCCTGCCCACTATTTCACATTTCAACCCAAATATAATCAATGAAAAACCCCACCATCCCAAAATACCAGTAATTACCCCCCAAAATGCCACCCCAACTGCACTCCCACCCTTTTTCCTTCTGCCCTAACCCACCCCACATCCATCCACCCCACATTTCATGAAGCCCATTCAATTCCCCCAGCTCCAGCCATCAAATCGGCAGAAGCCTTTGGTGGCCTTTAGCAACCACCACAGGCAGCTGCCTGCCACTGAAGGAGGCCTGTCTCCAGATGGAGAAAGGTGCTAGTCCCTACAGCTCTAGCAGTTCATCCTCCCTCTGAGCTTGCACTAGTTTTAGAGTGGCCCCTGGGAAGGAAAAAAAGATCAAAAACACAAACAAACCACAAAAAGGCAACAAAAGAATACACAATTTTTTATCTTTTTTTTTGTTTGTTTAAAGATACAAAACCTCATGATTTATAAGTCATTTGGTGTGGAGAGGGGTGCGTGACTGGAGTGGCTCATGATCAGATTAGGATTTGCAGGGCCCAGGACTAGGGATGGGCGAACAGATCGCGGTTCGGGTTCGGTTCGGCTCGTCCGTTCGGTTCGGCAGTTCGGTTAGTTCGCCGGGTTCAGGTTCGGCCATTCGGTTCGGGTTTGGCTGTTCGGGAAATGTTTTGTTATGGGTGTTTTTGTTGTTTTTTATATGGTTTTTTTGTTTTTTATTTGGTTTTATATGGGTTTTTTGTTTTTATATGGGTTTTTTTTAATTTAATTTTTTAATCTAATATTATATATATCTATCTAACCTAATTCTAACTGCTATTAACTATTCTAAATGCTATGAACTAAATGGATTATATAATAAGTACACAGGCCTACTCCTACAAACACTAAAACTAAATCACTACCACTATATATCACTAAGCTAACTCCTACAACTGTCTACTGTCCTCTCTCTCTATATCTATATCTATATCTATATCTATATCTATATCTATATCTATATCTATAT